>OU343224.1:261978929-262155050 GCA_910596185.1 Chrysanthemum makinoi | reverse complement strand
CGACAGCGTGTTGAGGGTCTAGACCGCACTCACTGATGTGTTGTTTGAGAGTATGGAGCTAGAGAGGCATGAGAGGATCCGTTGGGTTACGCATTTGAGGCTCGGTTGAGGATGTTGAGAGTTGGACAAAGATCACCGGGCGTTGGACAGGTCAAGCCCGGATGCACGGCCTAATTTGAGGAGCTAGATCCAGTGGATTGCTAGAGATATGCCAGAGCGTAGTGGCAGAGGACTACGTGTTTGGATTCCATGTTACCAAATGAGCGCGATCAGCGAGTTTAGAGGCTACGCGAATGAGAGTTAGTTGGCATTGAGCGATTACGCGCTTGGCCGACATCCTTAGATCTTATTGCATGATGTATCACACTAAACTGGATTATAACAGTTAGTGTTAGTTATGACTCTTGTACTTCAGTTTGTATTTCAATCGTGTTTTAGTTGTATTTCAGTTGTATTTCAGTTTGTACCAACTAGTATCTCAAAGATGTACTTTAGGAACCCTCAGAACCGAAATTCTATCTATGTCAAGCTTATTTTCCTATCCAATTGTCCTTTCTTTCATATATTACTCATATGATCTATCTGCGATATTTACACTATTACCTGGCACTTACCTTGTTTAAAAGGTTCTATATCTCATCGCCTTTCTGCGAAATGCCGCCAAAACGAAGATCAAACCGTACCAACCATGGTGGATTCCAATGTCCTATTCCATGAGGGTTACTCGCAACCGAAATAAAACACCGCTATTCCAAACGGTCACACACCGATCAAACTGAAGCCACTACCTCGCTAGGGCTACTCCAATTCAACCTACCATGAATCAAGCTTATGATAGACCAATCTGGTCAATGAGCGAGTGAATGCGCTTTAGCCTGCAGAAACCACTCGTCTACTAATGCTGGAACTTGAGACCGCCACCTACAATCGCACTTGTACCTATCGATTTCGTAAGACCATGACTGAGGCTTTAGTGGAACCGGCGAGCCGCCGGTTTGACTAGATGGATCGAGAAGCTCGAGACTGTGTTCGAATCAGAATAAGAAGAGGCTAAGGTTAAGTATGCATCGTTCACTTTCACAGATGCTGCCTTGACCTGGTGGAACAATTTCTTGAAATCTGCAAGTATCGATGTTGCCTATGCCATGCCATGGGAAAGCTTCAAGGACATGGTACTTCAAAAATACTGCCCTCGTAATGAGATCAAGAAACTGGAGCATGAGTTTTGGAACCTCAAAGTTCAAGGCACAAACATGGCAGGTTATAACCAGTGTTTTCAAGAACTAGCCTTGCTGTGCCCTGAAATGGTTCAAACTGAGACCCGATTGTTGGAGAGTACATCGGGGACTGCCTCCATCCATTAGGAAATGTCACCACCTCTAAGGCAACATCTTCACGAAACCATCAAAGTAGCCAACAAACTCATGGACCAAGTTATTGAGGATTCCATGGACAAGGTGGTTGAAAATAAGAGGAAATGGGACACCACTCGGCTACAACAACAATGGGTATCGGCAACAATAAAGGGAAACAACGCAACAATCAAAACAAGAGGCAAAATGTTGCTAGAGCATATGCAGTGGGATGGAGAAAGGAAACCGCACATGGACTTCTCAATTGATCGTGAACCGATACCATCACAAGAGGTGGTACAAATAAGTGCCGTAATTGTTTAAAAATTGGACACTTGACCGAAATCCCAGGTTCAAGTCATTGGCGACGGTTCAAACAAAGACCACCAGACCCAAAGCTGCTATAACTTGCTTTGTTGTGGTGAGAAAGGGCATTATAAGAATGAATGCCGAAGACCGAAACCAAGGCAATGGTGGAAATCAAGGAAACCGAGGAAATCCGGGAAGCCATGGAAATGGCGGATTCAGTGGAAATGTTGGACATCGAGTAACAGGGAAATGGCGGGAGCTCGAGAAGAGTCTTTGATGTGACCAAAGTGGAAGCTCAGAAGACCCGAATGTCGTGGACGGTATGTTCCTTATAAACCGTTATGCATCCATATTGTTTGATACGGAGCTGATAGGATTTTTTGTTTCTAATGCATTTAGTCCACTACTCGATATTGCCCTAACGCATTAGGCACATACAATGTGGAACTGGCTAACGGTAACGTAGAAAGAGTAGATACCATCATAAGAGGTTGCACCTCGAATCTATTAAACCACCCATTCAATATCGACCGATACCGGAGAATTGGGTAGTTTCCATGTCATCGGGATGGATTGGTTATCAAAATACCATGTCGCCATCATTTGTGATGAGAAGTCGCCCAAGTACCCTATGGAGATGAAGTCCTAATCTGAGAAGGAGACGTATGATAGGAGAAGCGCTGTCAAGACTACACGTTATTTCTCGTACCAAGGTGTTGAGGTGTATCGAGGAAGGATGTCACATCTTCCTAGCATAAGTCACCGGGAAGGACTAAAAGAAATCGGAAGAAAACGCCCCGAGGACGCCAAAGGTGAGAGAATTTCCCTAGGTATTTCCCTCAAGACTTGTTACAGATCTCCGCCACCGACAGTTGAATTTCAAATCGATTTAGTGCCCGTGTCAGCACTGGCAAGAGCAGCACCTTATCGATTAGCTCCAACGAACTCCGTGAGTTATCAAACCGCCGGAATCCTGCGAAAAGGATTCATTAGACCACTATCACCATGGGGAGCACCCGCCAAATATGTTCGCCAAGAAGAAGGACGAACCTTCTAATGTGCATCATTATCGTGAGTTTTATAAACTAAACTATTGGGAATCAAGTATCTCGAGGATCGATGACTTATTCATCAACTTCAAGGTTCGAAAGTGTTTATTCAAAAATTGACTTAAGGTCCGGATACCATCAACAACTAAGAGTTCGAAGAAGATATTCCCCAAAATGCCTTAACTCTCAAGTATGGACATTACGAGTTCCAAGTCATGCCTTTTAGGTTGACCAACGCACCAAATAAGTGTGTTTGTAGGATATTGTATTTCACATACACATCAAACCATAACTCAAAGTGGGCGTATAAAGGTGAGTTCTAGAGAGAGAAAGTTAGAGGTTTAGGGAACTTAGTGAGAGAAAGAAAAATCTTATTATGAGCTCCAACTCTCTACCTTGGGAGGTAGAGAGTATTTATAGTCTTACATAATCGCCACACAACGGCCGTGGATCGCATACAAAGGTAAAGACCCGTCCGTCCTCCACGATGTTACTTAACTAAATACTACTTAACTAAATATAACTATGACTACGAGCATTCTAACGATTACATATACTTGAGGTGACCGACTCTTAATACCGAATTTCTAATTCTAACAATCTCCCCTAAGGGAGGTCACCTCAACCATATACTAAAATGACATTGAATACAATCCGATATTACATTAACAATTGATCTTGCATTCTTGATGTAGTACTTTGCTCCGAAGCTCGAGTCATTGATTCCACTCATTGCATGTTTGGTTAAACCAAGTGGAGGCCTTTTACTGATCCACGTGATAATAATGTTGAGCCAGCTTTTGAGATCATCAGCTAATAGAAAATCTCCGATACATCCATTGTGGTGTTGGTATTATGTGATGTTGTGACTTTCGGACCGACATGCTCACATTCTCGATCATGATATCTTCTCATCAGAGTAGCGGAAGCATTCGTTGATTCATGATATTGGCAACAGCCAGAAAGGTAGCATGGAGTTAAAATATCAGAGTCATTGATGCACCAATCATGATATCTTTTGATATGAATGTGTTATGTGAGCATGCGGTTATGGATTGATCATCCATTCCGACAATGCGAACGCCGTGTACCTCGCATACAACAAGTTAGCAATAAATCGCACTAAAGTGTCTTTGATCACTTTCTGAATTGAGGTACACGCCCACCTTCCTCGCTGATCCAAGATAAGTACTCGCCGTGATCGTGAATAATCAAGAATTTTGACGTGGTTTTCAGAATGCTCTAGCCGTTCTCAAACCGAACGCCTCAAAGAAGACAACACGGAGTGAGTGAACCAAATAATTTAAGTCCACCGATTGATGAAAAGAGATTTGAAAACAATCGTGTATTGCTCAATAGAAATTGTTTTTGCAATATAACGAAGGTTTTAATGAAAATCAATTATCAATCATAAAACACCTTTGATTTGAAAAATTAGTACACGGTCGACGTGCTTAATGAAAAGAGTTTTAAAGCACAAAGACCGGTTTTTCAAAGGTATCCGCCAATCCATAACTCGAACCGATTGATTCAAAAGATTGAATCGCCCCATTGTTTCGTTCGCTTGTCACATGGTTGATCTAGATAATAGATCTCACATGCCACCTACCAGGAGCTTGTTAGATGTTGGCTCCAGTAGGCTTTCCATCTTCATTGTGAGTATGTTTGCATATCACTCAGATGTTCTCGCAATACCACAAGGATAATGCGTAGGACTCAAGATATAATCTCTCTTCCACATTGTGTGAAACAGAGAGTCTTCATTGAAAGTGTCCTAATGAGATTTATTGATGATCTCGTGGCACTAGACTCAATTTGTGCATATTTGGATCCTATATCAGAGACTAGGAGAGGGTCTCCTTCTTCAATATCAACAATCTCTAAGAGAAAGTTGATAGATAATGTCGGTTCCTCGTGAGAATGAAACAAGTCCTTTTAAGAGGAACTTGAGTGGTTAGGAAAGTTGAAGTGCAAAGCGCCACCGGGTCCATGACGCCTTGTCTTCAATACCGATGTTACCATCTCAGTAGCATTTGAATTGAACCCGGCCGCCTCTAAGGTTGAATATATGGAGGGCTATTTGTTTTCACCCTTTTCTCATTCAATTCTTTTTTATTCTTCAACCCCTTCGCAAGCTTACCGAGACTTCATAGCAAGAACCTTGTTGGGTTTATTCCAGATTAGCTCGCCTAGTCCGCACTCTTCCCATATCTCATTTTTCTCCTTTTATCATCATACCTAAGAACTCTACACTACTAGTGGATAGTCCCCTCGGTAGATCCTCTCCGCTCGCGGATCATGGGAACACATACCTAACCTTATCGCCCTTATATCACCATACATAATGTAAAGTTGGTCGGTCTTTTGGTATTGTTCATCTGCCATAGGAACCAATTGAAACCATTTGAAAATCAATCCAGATACTTATGATATTTTATCAAAGCATTTTGTACCTTAATTGTTTTTGATATTTTTAGAAGAAGAACTCTCCCTCAACATGTGAATCAAGTATTTGAAATAGTTTTCCACACGGAGGCAAGAGAAAGAATTAACTTCTTTGATTACCATTTTCAAAAAATTATCAACATCACTTCCCTAATCAATCAAGTAGATAAAGCATTTTGGGGAAGGATGAGGTTTTCATGATTTTGCTCCCTCAATATGTGCCTCGAGATTTGAAAAGAGTTTTGCACATACTAGAGGAACCTCGCACCTTGAGATAAGTTATCACGTTTCAAATCATAGGTTTAAGATAGATGCTCTCCCTCAACATGTGCATGGAAAATTTGAAATCGTTTGTCACATGTGGGAAGAAGAGCATGTACATCCTTATAAAACCATTTACCGAATTATCAGTTTAAATCCATTTAAATCACGATTCTCCCCGATCACAATTATTAAATCATTTGAGATTTGTGATCTCTTATAGATTTAAATTGATTTTGAAAGCTTTTAAGGAGAATTGTGACTTGATTATGAAAGCGCTTTAACCGATAAGAATCGGATGTTAAGACTTTAAACTCCATTGATAAAACATGCATGTATATCTTTTGAAAACAATTGAATGCCAAATAACTTTTAATTTAATTGAAATCATTCTCCCCTTCAATCAATGACATAGGTTGTTGATTGAGAGATTGATATTTTGACAAATAAGTCCCGATGATTATAAAAAATAGAGACCGAAGTTATTTTTCAAAGCGCTTAGTTTTCGCCAGATAAATGTTTATAGAATCGAAAGCATGGAATTTTGAAAACATGATAAAGTATGGCTTTCTTTCTTTTGAAAGGGCACGCCTCAAATGACAATAAACCATTATTTTCTTTCTCCCTTAAATTTTTTAAATTAACAACATCTAAAGTCCCGTGGTCATTCTTTGAATGACAAGACAAAGACCGTGAGATATAATCGAACCGAGAAAAACATGACAAATTGACAATATTTTTTAAGATTTTTCAATTTTTCGATTTTTTTGTTGTTTTATATTTTTCTATTTGGTTTTATAGGTTTTATAATTTTGTATTTTGCTTTTTGGATAAATATATACAAAGATATAGATAGGAAAGACCTTACCTCGCCTTCCTCTCAAGACGTTTGAGTGTTTTCGGTTGAAGGCTTGCCAAGTCGAGGAAGAATAAACTCAAAACGCTTCTCGGAAGAGCTTTGGTGAAGATGTCCGCTAACCGGTATTCTCGACTTAACAAAATAGAGTTCCACCACACCTTTTCCACTTGCTCCCTGATGAAATGATGTCGGATGTCAATGTGCTTTGCTCTTGAGTGTTGAACGTTGTTGCATGAGAGAGCAATGGTACTTTTATTATCACAAAGATGTAGATTTATGTTGAATCAAAGCCATAGTCGATAATTGATCTCATCCAAAGATTTGAGCACAACAAGATGACATGGCTATGTATTCAGCCTTTGTAGAGGAAATATAAGTACTCATTTGCTTTGAAGACCACCACAAGCTTATCACCCAAAAACCAAGCACCTCCCTACTTCGACGCGGTATCTTGACATCCTCGCGATGATCCGTGATAGGTCGTTAGTGACATACCGGTGTCCTTCGGGTACCAAAGTCCCATATTGATGGTTCCTTGAGATACCGAAGACACGCTTTAACCGCCAAGGTGCTTTTAGTGCTTAGCCTAATATCTAGCACACATGCACACAAATGAACAAGATGTCCGTCTCTAGCCGTGGAGGTACATCGTGGATCCAATCATGCTACGATATTTTGTTTGGTCTACCATGATCCTCGAAAGTGGTCCTCATCAAGTTTAGTAATGCTCAATCATGGGAGTGTCAACGGTGTCACGTGATACAAATCCAAATTTCTTTAAAATTTCATTTGCATATTAAGATTGATTAATGAAAATGCCTCCGGGACTTTGTGAAATTTGTAATCCCAAGAAAATGACATTTGTCCCATCATCGACATTTGAAATTTGGAACCCATTTCTTTTGAAAAACGATCACATTCATTGGGGTCAGACGAGGCAAAGATAATATCATCAACATAAATTTGAACGTGAATTAAATGTTTGCCCGACTTTCTCGGTGAACAATGTGGATCAATCGCCTTTGTCGGCCGGCCTAATGAAGAAACTTTGATAGCGTATCATACCATGCCCTTGGAGCTTGCTTTAAACCGTAAAGAGCTTTCTTCTGACGATAAACGAGAGTAGGATGCTCTGGATTCACAAAGCCTTCAGTTGGTCGACGTGAGACAACTTCTTTAAGATCTCCGCTTTAAATGCCGCCTTTACATCCATCCGATAGACTACCATGTTCTTACTTGCAAAGATTGGCTAAATATTCCATTGCCTCGATTCGGAGCCAATGAGCAAATGATTCTTCAAAGTCTATGCCTCCTCTTGACGGTAAATCCTTTGCAACCAATCTAGCCTCGGTGCAATTCTTTCAAAACATCACCATGCTCATCAATTTTTACTTTGAAGATCCACTTTAGAGCTATGATCATAGCACAATGTCTGGGAGCAGTACTAATGATCCCATACATCAAGACGATCAAACTCATGAATTTCTTCTTGCATGGCATTGAACCACCGCCTTCATTCATGGCGCGTTTTAACATCTTTTGGTTCAATCTTAGAGTACCTGAGTTGAAAAAGCACCATAAGGCATCGTTGCAAGTTGTTTCCGCTGTGGATACGGACGAGAGGGATTTCCAATGATGTTGTCTAATGGATGATCGTAAGTCCATTTTCTGAGGTGTTCATGTGGTTGTTGTTGTGGAACCGCGAAGCAGCGAGTCGATATATCCCGATGAAGAAGGTTTCATGATGATTCAGGGGAGCAAATATTTGCAAATGGAGCATCTTCTGAGTTGCAAAGGGATTAACCTCATCATTGATGCCGAAACAATTCCATGATGTACATTTGATGATTGATGATTTGTTGATGAGACAGAGTGATCAGCGACGCTAAGTTTGACTTAATGAAATTGAGACAAGGGTTCACTTCATTCACTTGGATAGGAGCGACTGTTGATGGAGTTGACATTTCATCAAGATTCGTTCATAGTGTTCATCAAACATTGGATCAAACAATTTCTTTAAATCATCTTCTGATGGAGGTACATATGGAGTTGCTTGAGATGAGTTTGGTACAAGAGATGAACTAATGGGACTGTTTTGAAGTGCGGGTCCGTGAATCGATTGTCCAGAGCCATACATTATACGCAACAAATCAGCTCAAATGAATCCTGTGAGAATCAACTGCAATAGAAACTCTCTATGACTATCTTTATCAACCCATATGTAGACAACTTTAGTAACCACTAAAGAAGAAAAAAACCCCGATATACCAAACTTGAAACTGAAGTCAAATTCCCCACATATGTATCTTAATCTTGCACTAATTTTGGAAGAACGGTGTCGAGAATTTATGCACCATGCAAATCTCTTAAGTACTCAATACTCAATTAAAGTATGAGACATTAACACCTCTTGCGATTATCCACAACGTAATATACGCATGACATCGAGTAAAACAAAGTAACTCCTAATAGTGATAGTTAACTGTGTCTTCAACCATCCACCTCGACGCGGTAACTAGATAACCCAAGACTTCAACTCTAATTCTTAAGCTCGAGCAAGTTATCAAATAAGAACACGCCTTTGTGAACGTCAACTTCAACCTCAAATAAGTGATAAAAGAGTAACTTCTAAGTAATCAACTTGTGTCAAATGCCCAACATGTGAATAAACATACAACCGAATGTACATTCACCCAATCTTGAATGAACCGAACAAATGATGCCTCAACATCAATGTATTCTTCCTAAAAGTATTCATGTAGAGATTGATATGGAGGATACACCAATAACTTCGAGCGGATGAGGTAGACATTTTCCTTGAAGTTCATGTGGTTGATTTATAGCATGCACGATGAGAGGAATAATAATCCATGAAGATTTGGCAAAGGAATACCAAAGAGTGGATCATTATTCATGAACAATAATCCGTGAATATTTGGCAAAGGAATACCAAAGAGCGGATCATTATTCATGAGTGCAACTCAATATTATGATAATCATTATCAACGCTTGACGAATAACCGGAGATTGGGCTTTTGAGTAGTCGAGTTGTACTTTTGATGATCATCAAACATATCTTGAACTCATGAATCACATATTCTTTGATGATCATCAAATATTCGCTAGCGGCTGTAAATACTCATCAAACATATCTTGAACCAATGAATCCCAAACAATAAATCCCATTTATCCTTAGTGAGTGAAACATTAGGCGTTGGAGGAGAGTCATCAAACTTTAAGTCGGATAACCATTATTCAAACATCCATCATCATTTAGTATATTCACTCTTCTCTCCCTCAAAAATTGCATCCGAAGTTGCCATTTTTGATTTAGCAAGTGAATAAGAATATACATTAATGAATGTAGATCCACTTGATGACTGAATGAGCATGGGAGAAACATGAAGCTTGTTGATGAAGAATGTCGATGAGAATGGTCATAAACATTAAGATTTCTCTTCTTCGAAGATAAACCGCCTGAGCGCACGTTTTCTTTTCTTTGAGGAACGGGCCTCAAGTGTTATCTGCAGACGCCATAATGATGAAAAACGAGGCCTGAATCGATGAGAACAGAGCGTCATTGTTTAGAGCCCGCTTATATGTTTAGAGTCAGCCCGAATCCAAATACTAAGGGACGACTTGTACGACCCGCTTTGGACAACAGACGAAGACAGAGAATTGGAAACATTGGATCCCCACGTGCTCATGGGGTCCTTTTGGTTTGCACAAACAATCTTTGAGTCGCAGAAACCCTAGGTGCAATGTCATTGTCACTAGGAGCTAAACTAGTAGAAGCATCAGACTTAGTTGAGGGACATTTTGTGCTTAATGGGATTATTCTACCAGCTATGGCTTCCAAACCTTAACTGGCACTACTCTAGGCATAGTGGATCTAGTTAAGGGGCAAGGTTTGCCATTTGTTAATATTCGACTGTTATGGCTTCCACTGAAATCCTACATTGGTAAAACCTTCCTCGAGGTTTCCAGATTGCTTAATCTGCTTTCGCTCTCCAAACTTTCTTAACGGGTTATGAATCTTAGACCTCGAAATAACACATCACATTTATCATGATTACCAGAAATTAAACATTTTTTGCATGTTTTGCAGACAACATAAGGCCTCGAATTAATTTTAGTAAGCTTAGAGCTAATACTAGAACTAACACGATTCTTTTGTTCAAATCAAACTTCTTGTCCCTATGGTGTTCTTTCACTTCCTTATCATAATCACTTTTAGTTTGCGTAATCCTATCCTTCTTTGCATAGCTTCTAGGTTTTGACCGCTAACTTTAGTGTCAATCTTAACATCTGTAGAAATAACGATGGGAACATTACATGGCTTCACTACTTTCTGCATTCCTGGTCTAGAAGTCTTTGGGATCTGAAATTCTAGGAGGCACATCACAGGTTGTTTGCTTGAATTTTGACATGGAACAAGGCATATCAAGGGTCACATGCTTGGCTTTAGGCATAGAACAAGGCACCACTATTCTATCTCGACTATTGCTAGATGTCGTACTTGTGACAATTACATACTCTAAGAGTTCCGAGATCGTTTGGCATCCATGCAAGCATAGGCTATAGTACTATCAAAAGGTTTTTCTAATCTTTCATCTTCAACCATCTCACGAAGACCCTTCAAACTTTCCTTAAGGTATGAGAGATATGCTTTATGTGCGAGTTCATTATTCCTAATTGGCGGGGGAATATATAACATATCGATAGCATACTTATCACAATCAGAAACCTTAGGAACATAATATTTGCAATTGGGGATTGGCAACTTTCCTTTCACCTCACGCTTCAGATTCTCAATATCGTTAAGTAAAGAAGTTATCTTTTCAATTTGTTTATCATGATTAACTTTAAATGAATCACATAACTCTTTGTGTTGATCATTAACCTTTGAAATTTCAGCTTTAAAATAATTATTTTCTTTTGCAAGTTATCAATAATGTTTTGAAGTTGGAAATTCCGAGAATCTAAAGGTGGAGGCATATGGGAACCAGTCACATCCTTCTTTTCACCTTTCAATTGTGAGACTTGGGTTCTCAATCTTCTGATCGTGTTACAATGAGCTCGAATATGTTCATCACGTTTGCTAATTTCAAAACGCATCAAATTGAGAGCATCCAAGGATGTCTTGATATTTGAGGTTTTAACATTTTCTTTTAGATGTTGATATTTTAATTGCAAAGTAAGATGCTCAACTTCCAATTTAGAAAACTGTTTCACCAGGTTATCATGATCATCCTGTTCAATTTTCTCATGCAATTTAGAATTAGTTTTTTCAAGCTCAATGACACGATCATGGGAGACTTTCAGAGCAACAGATAATTCATGAAATTGAGAAGCATTAATGGAACAATTCGTAGCAGTGTAAAACACATCTTGAGTAATGCATTCAGAAATAAGATTCTCATTCAAGGTATGCAAGTTCTTCCTCTCAATCTCATTATATTTTAATTCTCGCTCATAGTCACTAACCTCAACTATCATTGCATCAAATTCCTTTTCCATTTCTTTAATATCCGATTTTATCCCCTTTTTAAGACTCTCAAAATGATCTTTTAGTTGTTTAAAGAAAGGCATGACCTCAGTTAGATAGCATTCTTTTGTTTGCACAAAACCCCTTTCCCTTCATTATCCCATGGGTGTGATCCTTTTCTTACAAGTTTTCTCAAAATCGACAAATAGTTGAAGAATAACATATTGACTGATTAAGGTCTTGCTCTTGGTGGCAATAGTTCTAGGAACTAAATGCATTGGTGTATTTGGAGGATACACAGTCGCTTTAGGAATTTCCTACAAGGGGGATTCTTTTCAACAAGATTTTCAGCTTTTGCAAGTCCATATCCTTTTTCCCGAACACTTGTTCAGGGGTCAATAGAGTCTGAGGCTTAAACATGTTTAAGGATATCCAATTTTCCTTAGTGTAATCATGGGGTTTTATCGTTATCTTGTTCTTTTTACACTCAGGATCTTCTAGCTTCTTATTCATTTTCTCCCTAGTGACTTCATCTTATTTCTTATCTTCCTCAGTGCACTCAACAAGAACTAGGTTTCTGTCTAGGCTTAAGGATCTCATTACCATCATACAGTACCTTATGAGCTTCTCTAGCCTTTTTACAAGCCTTAGGGTTTGGTTCATCAACTAAGGCAACACTATGTTTGTCACTTAGAACTCTATGCTTAGTGATCATGTGAGCAGTCTGAATGGTATTTCCTTGTACGTACAACTTATTTTCAAGCTTGTTTTTCAAAGTTTTTAGATTAGAAAAATCATTCAAAAGTTTTGATTCCTTAGCACTAAATTCTTGCTTAAGCATTTTAACATTTTCTTGAAGTTCTTGTTTTTGCTTAGCAGTTTTAGAAAGCTTTTCATGTAAGGAGTTTAACTCTTGTTTTAACACTTCTTCTCTAAAATTACTTTTTCTAATAATTGTACGCATTTGGTTATCCAACTCCTGCTCACGAGTAGTTAACTCAAACTTAGCACGATGTTCATAGATGGCAACCCGATCCTTATATATGTTAAGCTCAGTGGTAAGGGAATCATCAGGCACAAATGCAGCATACTCATGCAGTTCATAATCATCATTTTGAGTAGAAGATGCATAACTAGGTACAGCAGAAACTTCCATGAAACTTACCTCAGCATTGACATGCACAAGCTGTGACGGGTGCATCTCTATCTTGGGTACATCCGAAGCTTCCATAGAGAGTTCCTTTGCATTAACTTGCACAGGTTGTGTCTGGTGCACCTCATGAATTTGAGCACGAAGATTCCATTTTTGCATTATCCGACTCATCAATTTTTGTTGTCCTGACATTCGCATTCAGCAACACCCGATACTTCAACTGAAACATTACCCAACTTATCACAACAATCTTTCAACTGCACCTGACACTCATTCACGTTTTCATTCTTTTGAGCAGATTCTTCAATGTACTTTTTCACATTATCCATGAGTTGGATAAATGTCTCAATGAATTCCCGAATTTCCATTCCAGTATGTTTTTGAAGGAAATTCCAGTCAAATGTTGATCGTAATCTGTGAATATTCCCCACGATGAATGGTTGAAATTGTTTGTTGATTACTTGAAGAGCTGCACTGGAACCATCCTTTTGAACCTCTTCATTGGTAAGTTGCAGCTTTAAATGTTCTAAGTTCAACCGCAAGCTTCTTGTCAATGTAGGTAAGTCCTGGCGGAAAAGAGCACTACATGTTCGATCCCCAGCTATGGATAACAACTGTATGAGGTGCAGATGAAGTAGCTGATAGGGCTCAATGCTGCATTCCATTTGTATGGCATTCTGTAGCGAGGTGCAATTCATTCTCATTGTACTCAGAACATGAAGATCTCACATCCTCATTGTTTAATTCAAACATCTTTAATCGTTCAGTGTAGCAATCATTAACATTATTGTCCACAACATCATACAATTTAAGCACTTCGAAATCATCGGGTCAGTAGAGTAAGACATGATGTGGTGGAATGCACGGGATTTTACAAGTCTATGATTTAAACCGAGAAATAGAATCTTTCGCGAGATTTTACTAAAATCAAGACCAAGCCGTTAAGAAATGACCAATGGAATGTGTTAAGATGACTGATGGATCAACACAATGATAGACAATTGTGTGTTAGGTCTTATGATTGTTTGTGGGATAAGCAGAGATGTTGTTTGGTTGTGATTTGGGTTGGTTGTTGCATGATTTTATGGAGAAATTTAGATCTAAAATCTTAAAAGCTCAATAACTTCCTTTCGGAGAGGATTTGGGCCTCGAAAAATTCGTTTCACGACATCTTGGTGAAACCTCACAATATTCAGGCTGTTCCGGTCGTTTTGACAAGTATTTCGCTGAAAACGGAGTTACGGATCAAAAGTTATGGCCGTTTGAAGTTTTGACGTAAAAAGTCAACTTTGGTCAAACCTCTTCTTCGTAAAAATCAACCAAGTCGCTATAACCCTTGAACCAAGTCGCTAAGCACCAAGTCGCTAAGTAGCAACTCGCTAAATCACCAAATCGCTAAGCACCAAGTCGCTAAAGAGAAACTCGCTAAATCACCAAATAACTAAGCACCAAGTCGCTACACAGTCAAGTCGCTAAAGAGCAACTCGCTAAATCACCAAATCGCTAAGCACCAAGTCGCTACACAGTCAAAGTCGCTAAACAGAACTTCGCTAAGGTCCAAGTCGCTAAGAATACTAAGTCGCTAACAATTTGCACCGCAACTTCGCTAACACTGAAGCAAGTCGCTAACCTCACCAAGTCGCTAGCCGTAGTGGAGAATCCACTAACTTGTACTATTTGTCGGCTTGTCTCAAAAGACAAGTCGCTAGGACCAAGTCGCTACCACTTAAACTGCAACTCGCTACCAACTTACAAAGCAAGTCGCTACCAAGAATAACAATCCGTGGCTCAAGTCGCTAGCAAGAAAATCTCAAAAACACCACTTTTCAATCCAAAAACAACCCAACCACGATGATTCAAGCTTACCAAATCAAAACCTAAACACTTTTGATGATTCTAAACACAAAAGTACTACCAAAATCGAAACTTTAACACTAGAAATCAACCAAATGATGCAAAAACCACTAAACTTTTTCAAACTCAAAAACCACCTAAAAACCACTAGAAATCCAAAGATATGTAAGAGATGATCTAACCATGGCTCTTGATACCAATTGTAGGATATTGGATTTCACATACACATCAAACCATAACTCAAAGTGGGAGTATAAAGGTGAGTTCTAGAGAGAGAAAGTTAGAGGTTTAGGGAACTTAGTGAGAGAAAGAAAAATCTTATTATGAGCTCCAACTCTCTACCTTGGGAGGTAGAGAGTATTTATAGTCTTACATAAAACGCCACACAACGCGCTGTGGATCAGGCATAAAGTGGGTAAAGACCCGTCCGTCCTCCACGGTGTTACTTAACAAAATACTACTTAACTAAATATAACTATGACTACGAGCATTCTAACGATTACATATACTTGAGGTGACCGACTCTTTAATACCGGGAATTTCTAATTCCTAACAATGTGTTCATGGACCTCATGAACCGAGTGTGTAAACCCTACTTGGACAAATTTGTGATTGTTTTCATTGACAACATTCTAATTTATTCCAAAAGCGTGAAGGAACACGAGGAACATCTTAGATGAATCTTGGAATTGCTGAAGAAGGAGGAACTGTATGTTAAGTTCTCGAAGTGTGAATTTTGGATATCGACTATGCAATTTCTGGGTCATGTAATTGACAGCCAGGGTATTCATGTAGATCCCGCTAAGATCGAGTCAATAAAGGATTGGGCGACAACCACAACTCCTACTAAAATACGCCAATTCTTAGGACTCGCTGGGTACTACAGGAGATTTATTGAAGGTTTCTCAAAGATCGCCAAATCTTTAACCAAGCTAACCCAAAAGAACGTCAAGTTTGACTGGGGAGAAAAAGAAGAGGAAGCTTTTCAACTCCTTTAGGAAAAGTTGTGTAGTGCACCTATCTTGGCCCTACCCGAGGGTAGTGAAGACTTTGTTGTTTATTGTGACGCTTCACACAAGGGTCTAGGAGCGGTGTTGATGCAAAGAGAGAAGGTGATAGCATACGCCACTCACCAGTTAAAAACCCATGAGAAAAACTACACAACGCATGACCTAGAATTAGGATCTGTTGTGTTCGCACTCAGGATTTGGAGACATTATTTGTATGGCATGAAGTGTGTCGTATACACCGATCACAAAAGCCTGCAGCACATCTTGGATCAAAAAGAACTGAACATGAGACAACGCCGATGGTTGGAATTACTCAGCGATTACGACTGCGGGATTCGTTACCATCCGGATAAAGCGAATGTAGTTGCTGATGCTCTCAGTAGAAAAGAGCGACCAAAACCCCTTAGAGTCAAATCTTTGGGTATGACAATCAGTTCACCTCTTCCATCCAAGATTCTTGAGGCCTAATTAGAGGCACTCAAAGAAGAAAATCGTCCGAATGAGAACCTTTACGGAATGCCAGAAAGTGAAAATGGAATCGTAAAGAGGTCAGATGGAACCTTGTGTTTTAAGGATCGAAGTTGGATTCCACGTTACGGAGGAATTCGCGATGTCATTATGCACGAATCCCATAAATCTAAATACTCCATACACCCAGGATCCGACAAGATGTACCTCGATCTGAAGAAATTGTACTGGTGGCCAAACATGAAAGCTGACATTGCAACATATGTCAGCCAGTGTTTAACCTGTTCAAAAGTCAAAGTCGAACACCAGAGACCCTCAGGTCTACTAGTACAACCCGACATTCCCGAATGGAAATGGGAACGTATAACAATGGACTTTATCACTAAGCTACCTAAAACCTCTAATGGCTACGACACTATTTGGGTAATAGTTGATCGTCTCACCAAGTCAGCACATTTTCTACCAATGAAAGAAAGTGACGGAATGGACAAACTTGCACGACTATATCTGAAGGAAATCATCGCACGTCATGGTGTACCCATCTCCATCATCTCAGATAGGGATAGCCGTTTCACCTCAAACTTCTGGAAGTCACTTCAAGATGCTTTAGGATCTAACCTTGACATGAGCACCGCTTACCATCCTCAAACTGATTGGCAAAGCGAAAGGACCATTCAAACTCTGGAGGATATGCTAAGAGCATGTGTGATAGATTTTGGAAATGGCTGGGATAAGCATTTGCCATTAGCCGAGTTTTCTTACAACAACAGCTATCACACAAGCATCAAAGTTGCACCATATGAAGCACTCTACGGCCGAAAGTGTAGATCACCCGTGTGTTAGGCCGAAGTCGGAGAAAGTCAAATTACTGGTCCGGAGCTAATTCAGGAAACTACTGAGAAGATTGTACAAATCAAAATTCGACTGCAAGCAGCTCGTGACCGTCAAAAGAGCTACGCGGACAGAAGAAGGAAACCACTTGAGTTCCAAGTGGGAGATAAAGTCATGCTAAAAGTTTCGCCATGGAAAGGCGTAATCCGTTTCGGAAAGCGTGGAAAGTTGAATCCTCGTTACATTGGACCTTCCAAAATTCTCGCAAGAATCGGGCCGGTAGCCTACCGACTCGAATTACCACAAGAACTCAACTCTGTGCATAACGTGTTTCACGTATGCAACTTGAAGAAATGTCTTTATGACGAAACTCTTGCTATTCCCTTAGAATAAATCCAAGTTGACGAAAGATTGAATTTCGTCGAGGAACCCATTGAGATTATGGATCAAGAGATCAAACGGCTTAAACAAAGTCGCATTCCTATCGTTAAGGTCCATTGGAACTCTCAAAGAGGTCCAGAATACACGTGGGAACGTGAAGATGAATTCAAGCGTAAATACCCTCATCTTTTCTCAACTTCAGCAAGTAACTCTAACTGAAAACCAAGGACGGTTTTCCTTCTAAGGCGGGGAGGATGTGACACACGGTAATTTTTCACTCATATTTAAATAATAAATGGTAATTTATTATTACTAAACCTAGTCATTAAGCGTGCATAAGCTTTGCCTGATCATTTGAGTAGATAACTCGCATACAGCAGCCTATTGCATCACTTTTGCATTCATTTCATTATATGAATATTGTGTTATTGTCTTATGATTTAAAATTGTAAGACGAGAGGTTATCTCGGTTTCCCCTGTGACTGACACTGCACGCGTACCGACATTATGATAAGGGTAAATAAAACAAATGATAAACTCCCGTAATGAAAAATATTACAAATATAATAATATTTCCGACGTGTATCTATAAGATACTACATTATAAAAATTATCAAACAATAATACTTCTGCCACAGTCTAACATCGCGGAACACAAAATACCTGGTATGCTTTTCACTTAAAATATAACTTTTACTATCTAAAAAGTATTATCACAAGAGTATTATCACAAGAGTTATATTACAAATAAAATAAAGGTGATAATAAAAATCTTCACTTAATAATATAAGAGATATGCATCTTTGTGTCATCTTCCCACACGACAAAACCCAAAAGAGAAACAAAAAGCAGAAAAAGAAGTCACCCAGCCTCCATCTTCTTCAACCTCTACACCTGCGCTTTGTGTAGGTCAAACATCCCAAAGAAGTAAACCAACACACTCCTTTCATCATCTTCAAGTCTCCCTCACCAAAACCATGTATTATTTTGTCTCACAAACTCTCCTCTTGGAGGTGTCCACTGCCATTCGAATGAGTCCAAGAGCTTCAAGACAAAAGCCACCAAGGAGAAGCATATATCACCATCAATCCACCTAGAGTCAAAGCTCAAGACTCCCTAGGTGGTAGGAGTTTAGATCAATTCGGCTACACACCAAAACTCCAAGAAGAGAAAGAAGGTCAAGGCTTTCCCAAAACACTTCCTTTATCTCTAGTAGAGGTGTGAAACGCCCCAAATTCAGTTTCATCAATCGACTTTACCAAAAATTAGGGTTTGTGAAACTTAGGGTTTTCAAAAATTGATTTGGGGGTTTTGCAATTGGGAGTGCATTTGAGCTAATTCAAGTTCCATTCGGTTCGAAACTCTCGACGTAGCTTCGTCCTTCACACTTTCGTCTCTCAAGTTGTGGTTATGAATCTTTTCTTGTTGTAATGTTTTGTACGTTATTCTTGTGATGTTAAGTTTAGTAATTTGTATCAAACATTCATTACACACTTGGTCATGTTAATAACATTCTTTCTTGGTTGCTATGTTGAAAATTTAATTTGGTCATTCACTTGGTTGGGTTAAATTATGTCGAGAGTAAGGAAAACAAGAAAAATAGAGGAGTTAAGTTTTATAAAAAGAATTGCTAATAACAGTTAGTACAAAATCTGGAAATTTATGATGTCTTTGAGTAGTACTCAAAGTAGTGTATGAATTTTGGTAACTTGTAATCTTTGGTAAATGAAACAGTCACATGTAAATTGATTTTGTTGATTTGTTTTGTTGATATTATTTTTCTGTCGAGTACAAGAACCCAAGGCCAGTGAAATACAATTTTTTTTTTATAAATCTTGAAGGGAGTAGGTATCATATTAGAGTCATGATATTAAACTCGGTAATGGGATGTTGAGTTGTTGTCTGATTCTACTAGGAACCCATTTCGATGCTAGTGATCTTTTCCAATTAACACCAGGGTCATTCAAATTGTGTCGAAACCATGTTATAAGCTTGACTTAACTTGAGAAACCAATGCTTGTTATCTTAATACCCTGTGTCTCGGATTTCGGTTATGAACCTTGTGTTAAATCTGTTGTGTATGCCTAGGAAGAAAACCAAGTCAAAAGTACTCATTTGCCAAAATAAATTATGAGTGGCCTATACTCGTCACGACTTTAATAGTACAATAGGTTGTCGGGATGAAACCGGGTTGAGTAGTACTCGAATTAACACATGTTTTCACCTCACCCTTGCTCTAACTTACAGTTAATAAATTAGCCTTGAGCTTTATTCGAGACGTTGTTGGTACAACGGGTAGTCGAGTATACCTTGGAACACGTCAACCGTGATACCCTCGGTTTGAGTTTAGCTCCGAAATGTTGATGTCTTGTTCACTTTAAATTAACCCTTTTCATATTATTTTCTTTATGCGTATGATTTACTCCACAAAAACCTTGACACAAGCAGTTTATATCAAAGTTTTAACTAGTAACTTTGACATCAAAATTCTGGGCCACAACCCAACTTGAAATGGTGTTCCAAGGGAGTTGATTGGTTGTCTTATGGGCCATGACCCATATATGGTACCTGACTACTAACGACACCAGACCGCAGCCCATGGTGGCTCGGGGTGTTCGTTGATGGTTTAAACGGGTCAACAAAAATATAACGTGTAGCATAAACTAGGGATCAATTATAAAACCAAGCTCATTTACCTCGTATTCGAAATCTACTACCTTAGATAAATAAATTTATGAAACGTCAAGTAAAACAAGTGTGGAAGTTTAATACAAGAAGCAAGTGTTTAAAAATATAATCTACTTATATTTTTCCTAGTCAAAGCTTTATCGTCAAAAGTGTTCGGATAGACATATTTTATGTCGAGTAAACTATTAGTCGAAGACGATGTACGTCACAAAAAAATTTTGATAAATAAATAAAGACCACTATATTATTTTTTCATATATTAAATTTGAAAGTCTTCAAATTTAACTCAAGTATTTTCTAAATACAATTAAAAAATAAATTAATCAATATTTGATTTTTGACACTACTATCATGTGTCAACTTAAATAAGTATATATACATTATATACTTACTAAAAGAATAACGTAAATATTTTCAAACCAAATTTTGGATTTTAATATCGTTATAGTGTCAACAAGAAAAGTATATATACTTTCGTATACATATTAGTAAAACCATTTAATCATTTTTACAACCTAAAGTTTAGTTTTAAAACAATTATAAAAAGAATTGAACTATTTTAAGTAAGTGATACTTAAAACAATGAACTAAAACATTGCCCTCCTTATCTAGGTCGCGTGTCGGTACCGCTTCACAACAACCACTAAACCCCACTTTTGGATTGCGCATTTGCTAAGGTGAGTCTCATAGCCCCTCTTTTATTTGATAAATTGTTTTATACATTTTGGGGTGAGAAAATATGCAAAACCTTTTTATGGACCTAAACTATTGCATGATTACTATTACGTGGTTTAGCCTAAGCCCTTATGTCCCTAGAAATGCCCCTTTTTCATGAACCGTCAGTTCCCCATTGGGAAGCGCGAATGTTATAAATAGATCTATTGAGGGTGACTCCTCCGTTCGGTTGGCCATGCTTAGGCCAAGGCGAAACGTATACCATGTCGGAATCGAGTGTTGAGGGACAAAACACTCGCATTGGGCCTATATATTGTATGATATCATTTAGCATACAGAAACTGTCGTAGTATCGGTTGCATGAACTTAGAGCTAACGTAATAGACATTCATCCATATATCATTATATTCGTTGTAATGATTATATGACTTTGATTATGGTCCAAACTTACTGTTTTAATCTAAACCTATGAACTCACCGGCTTTTAGCTGACCTTTTTAGCATATTTTCTTAGGTGCTTAATTTGTGATCATGGATGCAAGGCAAGAGGCGGTAAATGGTCGTAGTAATATCTAAAGTAGTGTTTTTACACATAACGATGTTTTTAAATTGGGAC
Organism: Chrysanthemum makinoi; assembly: GCA_910596185.1. Classification (NCBI taxonomy): domain Eukaryota; kingdom Viridiplantae; phylum Streptophyta; class Magnoliopsida; order Asterales; family Asteraceae; genus Chrysanthemum; species Chrysanthemum makinoi. The sequence continues at coordinate 262,133,611 of OU343224.1, read as the reverse complement.
CACTGAACTTATGGGATGTGCCCATTTTATTTGAACAATGTTTGTAAGAAAATATTTTTAAAACTACTTTTATGAAATTAAAACGGAGTATGTATTCCGTTCTTTATTACTCGTGTTGTGATCTCCGATTTATTAACATTCGCCATAACACGTATGCTTCCGCTAAACAAATTTTGGGGTGTTACACGTAACCTACCTCTGCTTTAATTCTTTCATTTTAAAACACAATAACCTTGTATTATTATTTTAAATGAACTTTCTGGGTGTGTTCCCTGTAAACCCTCACGAGACTTCACTCGTCCACTTGGGACACCAAGTGGTTTAAAAGGCTTGTTGCATGTGCTAAATGCAACCGTGATTCCTATGAAAGTGAGTTAGGTTTGTTTTTCATTTTTCATTTTTCTTTTTAGAATTATGCTTGTAGGTATTGTGATTTCAGGGATTGAAGTTTGTTCATGATGCTTATACGAAGGCACGTCTCTTTTTCGTGGACCTTCTTTCTTTATGGAGCAAATTTCAGGGAAGTTCTCGCTCTAATTCTACTTTTCTCTTCACCTTTATTTAATGCTTAGTACAAAAGGGACTTTATACAATTCAAGTGGGGGGGACGGGAGTAGAACTATCTCTTGAACATTATTTTGCCCTCGTTTTCTAGTTTATTTTGAAAAATTATGCAATTTTTAAGATTTTGACATGTTTTTCTTAACCTAACTAGATTAAACCTTAGTCGTGCACATACAACCCTTGATATTATATGGTGAGATTAGCCTTATCCGTTTCCAATATTTTACCTCAAATCCACCAAATTATGAGTGTGCCGGTAGCTTGTAAACTTTAGAACTTGGCCTTTGCATCATTTCGAGACCATAGACGAGGTATGTTGAGTTAGCTCGATGTATTTGGACTTTTCAGTTTTAGAAGGCAATATTATAGGATTATTACCCAAACAGCCTACCATTGTGTGTCTATCGATTAGTCACCTCGACTTCTCGACCCCCGTGTGAAATTCTTTTGTTGCACTCGCCTTTAGTGCAAGATACCCCTAGATACACCCATTTGAGCCATTCCTTTCATTTTGGTAACCCGATATATTGTTTCGATACACCTATGCACCTTAGCCTACCCTGTAGTCTTTATTTGTGATTGGGAAGTCATCATTTGCCTAAGTTCAAGGTTCGAGTGGAAAGGTTCAGAAATCACGCTTTCATCGAACACATTCCTGAAGATCATTTAAGACCCCCGAATTCCCATTGTTCATCTCAAGTGGGGGGATATTATGTTTAGTATTTATTGTTATGTTGAAAAAAAAAAAAAAAAAAAAAAGGTAGTTGTTATGTTATTGTAAAGTGCGATGTTATAAGCACTACATTATGAGCTTTATAGATTTAGTATCGAGGAGGCCACCTCGGTTACATTTCAAGATTGGAGTTGGTAGTTATGCCAACAGTTGAAGAAAAGGTAGTGTGCCCATCACGACGTCCTCTAATGACACATCTACCTTATATTTCATGATCCGGTTTCTTAACTTCAAAGCTTGAATTTTGGGCAGACGGTAAGTGGTGATAACTTGGTTATAGATTTAGACTACCTGCTTGTTTTTTATTTTACACCATTTATATATCTCATGTCTTATCCTACCCTTTAGTCATGAAGCGTGTCTAGGTGATGCAGCGAGCAATCTTTGGTGTCTTGGCCATGGAATTTGGTCATGTATCATTGATTTTGTCCACTTCGCCGTGACATGTTAGTAATGACGAGTCACCCCTTAACCTTTGTCGTGTCTACCAATATTGCCTTCGAGAATTGTTTAGCCCTTAACTCTACTGGTGGAGATTTGTGTAACCGCCAAGCTTATGATAGAATACATGCTATTACTGTGCGATTGAGTGATCACCCTGGAATTGACACTTAGAATAGTTGAGAGATTTGAGTGTTTTGTTCCCCTTTCGTGAGGTGTTCGGCTTTGTTTTATTCTAGCATAAGGGATTTATAAACTTATATTTTCCAGGTTATGGGAGATATCTTTTTAGGAATCTTTCTAATAAGGTCTACTTGAGGGCAAGTAGAGTTCAAGTAGGGGGATATTTGATAACATCAAATAGTCCTAAATATTAAGTGTCAATTTCCCCCGATAATGCTTGTAATTTATATCATTTATATGGATTTACGCTTGTTTTCCATTGTTTTCCACTTTCAGGTAAATTACGAGCATTAGAGCTAAAGAGACGCGCAATTGGACAATTATCTAAAGATTTATCACAGTATGCTACTTTGAAGAAGTTATGGCGTAACTCGTCTCTCACATTACGCCGTAACTATTGCGTGACTCAGTAAACCAACTTATCAGAAGGTTACGGCGTAACTCTTCCCAAAGGTTACGAAGTAACTATATTAGGTCAAATGAGGTTCCACGCCGCTGATACTTACGCCGTGACTATTGCATCTACTACGACGTAACCGGTTTTATTGAATACTACGGCGTAACCACTCATAAGGTTACGCCGTAACCAGCAGATCTAGTGCAAAATACGATGAAATAGAAGGTTACGGCGTAACTCCTATATTGGTTACGCCGTAACCCAGATCTGGCCTATAAATACCCCACGAATTACAGCATTTCTATTCATTCCATTCCACACACAACACTCAGAGAACGTGGGAAAAAGCTCAAGGCAGGTCTAAAGGAGCATACGGAGCTGTCTCCAAGGGAGAAATCACTCCCCTATGATAAGCATTAGCGTTTTTTATTTCTTTTACTTTCAATTCATGTATTTCATACCTTTGAATATTGAATTGGTTTGCATGATTAATATGAGCGGCTAAGCACCTCTTGGTGCTGGCCTAGTTATGATTTCTTAATTGTTTTGTTTGTGTTTACTTTACTTCTGTACAATTATTTCTAAGTGTATGCATGCATAGTTTATTGGTAGCCACCCTTGGTTAGGTAGTTTTGAATGGCCGTAGAGGCCAATTTCCTAGTAGATATGACCAACTGACCCTAGGTGAGCAGACTGAGACGGGAAGGGTAAGATATGACCAACTGACGACCCTTTCTACTTGTGCGATTTGACCAACTGATCACCTATCGTTTGGATGAACTTAAGAATTAAGGGGTGCGTGTCTAAGTTCCTAATGGCCGGGCATTCACTATTATAAATCTAGCATGTAGCGGTACTTAATGACTTGGCTTAGGGGACCAGGAACAACAGGACTTATGAGGGGACACCTGACTTCTCCTGTGGTGGCATCTTTGCTGATAGGTTAGGGCGAATTGACCAAATGCTGTCCTCTCGACTTTGACCCCACCTGAAGTAATTGGAAGTAAGTAGACGTAGACATAACTAGCTAGGAGGATTAACTAGGTTAGCACCACTCTCCTCTATTGATTTCCCTTTATCATTTATCTGCTTTTATTTTCTTTATTTTATTTTAGTAGTTTAATTATTTAAATCCCTATCGAAACCATTATTAATCTGTGACACATAGACTTAGTAATAATCCATCACACATAGCTCTTGGGACGACCTCGGCTTTACCTATTACTACACTACACACGACCGGGTACACTGCCCGTTAGTGCATTAGGGTAGACCATAGGTATAACGAGACTTTATAAATATTAAAACCTTGTCAGTAAAACATGCATCGGCAATCTATGTAACGATCTCCACTACTTGAAACAAATGGTTTTATTTATTGAAAAAATAGATTTGAGACTTGTGTGAAATCAAAAGATATTGATCTTTGATACATCATTTTTGAAGGTGATTTTCAAGCCACTACAAAAGATGATAAAACCGGCAACGAAACAAACATCCCTCATGATCGCCTCTTCGACAATCAAAAGAAAAAGCTTTCCAAAAATAGTGAGGCAAAAATGGTTTAATATAATGTCTTACGTAAAAAGAAATTTGAAAGAATATCTATGCTTAAAACCTCTAAAGAAATTTGGAATTCTTTAGTTGTAACTCACCAAGGAAATCAACAAGTTAAAAGCCACAAAATAGATTTATTTGTTCACCAATATGAACAATTTTCAATATCGGGTGAGGATAGTATAGATAATTCTTTTGCTAACTTTAATATTATTATTTCTTCATTACAAGCACTTGATGAGTCTTTTTCTAGTCGTAATCATGTCAGGAGATTTCTAAGGGCGCTTCCATCAAAGTGGAGACCAAAGGTGACGGCCATAGAGGAATCCAAGGACTTGTCAATCCTCACTCTCTATGAAATCATAGGCAACCTAAAGGTCTATGAGCTCGTCCTTGCTAAAGGACTCCGAAGCCTCAAAAGAAAAGAAAGAGAAACACAAATCTCTTGCCTTAAAAGCCAAGAAGGTCTCAAGCGATGAAGAAACCTCATCTTTGGAATGGGATGACGAAGAGTATGCAATGGCGGTACGGGATTTCAAGAAGTTTTTTCGGAGAAATGGAAGATATATCAAGCAACCATATGACGACAAGAAGGGGTTCCGGAAAGGCAAAAGCAAAGGATAAATGCACATGTTTTAAATGTGGGGATTCTAATCACTTCATTAGTGAGAGTCCCAAACGTGACGAACAAAAGGCGCTCGTAAGTGGTTCGTGGGGAATGAGTGAGGAGGAGAACGAAGAAATTTGTCTCATGGCAAAGGACTCAAACGAGGTATGTCCTGAATCTCTTTATTATAGTAGCTCATCATTAGATGATGAATCATTACACCGTGAATATGATAAACTTTTCAAAATTAGTCTAAAAGTAATTAACAAAAATAAAATCTTGAAAAACAAAAAATGAACGTTTAGAAAAGAAAGTCATTGTGCTAAGAGATAAATTAAAACGTTTAGAAAAGGGAAATGGAGTAGATAGTATGTAACGCCCCGACCCGACAAGGGTAAAGGAATCATAAATAATGGTGTCATATCAAAGCAAACATAGATATCCAAAAGAAGTCTTAACATAAATGCTGAAATACTTCAAGTCAACATGACTTCACTACATAGGTCCCAATGGAAAATAAACTCCAAAAGAAATAATCTGAAATAGTAAAGTCTTAAATGGCATCATAAGATCAAAGCTAAATATCTCTAAGGTAAGTCCACTCATGCACTCATCCCAAAGCAAAACCCAGCTCCATTGCTTAGATACCCGCCGCGGAAGAAAAGAAATGCGGCTGAGCTTCAAAAGCTCAGTGAACAGATATAGAAGCAAAGCAAATACGAAACGATATCGAATACAAAATATAGTGAACGAAAGAGAGCAAAATCATAATCATTTTAGAGTATAAATCAGAATTATCGAATAAGGTTTATAGTTAACTACCACGAGCCCAGAAACATATATCGGATCATAATCATATTCACATAAGGCAACATTTGTTGGGGAGACCTACCAGAGTTATGAAGGACGTGCATGCACGCAGCATCAATCATCAGATAACAGATAACATATAACAGATAACAGATCTAGGATGCATCCATACGCCCCACAGACAGATATTAGCCATATAACATAATTGAGCTCATAACAGATAACAGATAAGGGACGTGGCAGAACATCACTCTACTGCCCTAGAGTCATGTCAGAGGTGCATCACTGACACGGACATGGAACCCCCATGACTAGTGAAATATTTGGCTCGGGTGTCAAACTATCTTAGGTCAAATCAGAATGTCAAAACTGACACAGATCATACTTTATCATAAGGTTAATAATATTTCCAAAATCAGAGTTTTCATATCATATAGTTCAAAATCAGATGTTTCATAATTCAGAAATCAGAGTTCAGATAAGCAACAGCTCAAACAAACAAAATGGGGTTCATAGCAAAGGCTTAGGAAACCCTAATAAGCATAAGAGAAAGGCCAAAGAAAGAAAAATCATGAGAAACCTTTACTGAAAAGGTCAGAATATCTGTACCTTATTCCAAAGCAAATGACCAAAAAGCAAAAATACGGAAAGCAAAGGATCACTCCTTCTTCACAGAACCTATAAACATTAACAGTCGTACATTGTTATTTATGATTTCATAATCGTCGAAATGATCTTTTAATATTTGGTGTTCATACTTAGTATATTTAATGATCTTAATACTTTAGGGTTTTATAGTTAAATGAGACTTAAGTGTTTTAATAATCAAAATCGTAGATTAGGGTTCATCATGTCATTTATTAAAGTTTAGGGTTAAGTGTGAAAATAGTTTAAAAGTCATAACTCACACATGCAAACACTTACTCATACTCAAATCGACTCACACAACTCATTAACTCTTGTTTATTTACTCAACACCTTCATGACTTTAACCATACGTTACTTATATACATATTATACGTCGACTTTTATACTCATGCACGTTTATGATTTCATGTGACAACACAAGTCACTCACCATCCGGATTAGATACACATCGACACACACACATACACATGGTTTCATAAAAGACCCGAACACGTAATATATTTATATATCGACAAGCTCCTTTGACTCACAACACACGCGCATAATACACGGTTCACACATCACTTAGGGTTTAGGTTTTGCATGCTCTTTACTCATTTAACACACGTTTACAAACATTCATATGGTTCGGCTAATATATATGTTTCGGCTTCCATGCTTTACGCAAACCCTAACTCCTCTACGTACCTTACATATTCACGTTTGCATGTTACCTTGGCCGATTTTATTATATATGTGGTTCGGTTTTTAAGTGGCTCGACAAAAACACAAGCTCCGATTAAACAAGACATGTTACAACATATAATAACGTTAGGTATATCAAAGTGAGACGAGAAGAATATGTTTATACCTTAGCCTTGCTCGTTGGAAACAAAGCTTCGACACCAAGGACAGTCGGCGAAAGAAAGAAGAAAAGAAGAGGCAAAGAAAATACCAAACTTGCAAACTAGGGTTCCAATTTGTGTTAATGTGTTTGTATTTATAGGTGGTACAATCGGTTAGGGCTTAAGGGGGTGGGCTCTCGGCTTGATCCAACCGAACAAAAACACACGCCCATCGGATCATAAATAAACAGAAAGGCGAGGCCCAAACAAACGGCCCAACTATTTACGCTCGACTTTCAACTTTCGTCATACAATGTCGATTTCTTAAATATATTCGTTAGGTTTTAATTATTCATAAGTTAGATTTTAATTTCGTTAAATGAACATAAATGTATTTTACGTATTTTATAATTTCGATTTCAAGGGTATTTTAGTCATTATTCATGTTTTAGATTTTTCAGGTTTTACAACTCTTCCCCTCTAAAAGAAGAATTTTCGTCCTCGAAAATTGAAATGAATCGAAACGAAAACGAAATGAGAACATACCAAACTATTCAAAGAAATGAGGATAACTAGCTCGCATCGACTCTTCGGTTTCCCAAGTAGCCTCACGCTCCGGGTGATTTTTCCAAAGAATCTTAACGAACGGAATGACCTTGTTTCTCATGACTCTTTCTTGTCTTTCTAAAATAGCTTCCGGTTCTTCAGATAAAGACATATCGGACTGAATTTGATCAAACGGATAAGAAGCAACGTGTAACGGATGATAGTTGTATCCCCTTAGGAGAGATACATGGAAAACGTCATGAACATGCGATAACTGAGGCGGAAGTGCTAACCGATACGAAACTTCTCCTATACGCTCCAAAATTTCAAACGGACCGATGAATCGAGGACTGAGCTTGCCCTTGATTCCAAAACGCTTCACACCTCTAAACGGCGAAACTTTCAGAAATACACGATCTCCAACCCGAAATTCTAAATCACGACGATGCTTGTCGGCATAACTTTTCTGACGAGACCTAGCCTCCTTCAACTTTTCTCTAGCAATAGCTACTTTCTCATTACTGATCTCAATCATTTCCGGACCTTCAATTAAGCGTTCACCTACTTCATCCCAAGAAGTAGGTGCTCTACATTTCCTCCCATAAAGAAGTTCAAATGGTGCTGACTTAATGCTACCATGCCAGTTGTTGTTGTATGCAAACTCTACTAAACACAAATATTCATCCCAGCTACCCGTCCATTCTAAAGCACAAGCCCTTAGCATGTCCTCTAAAGTCTGAATAGTCCTTTCTGACTGACCATCCGTTTAAGGATGAAATGCCGTACTGAAATTAAGTCGAGTACCCCAAGCTTTTTGCAAACCTTTCCAGAAACGGGAAGTAAAACGCGGATCTCTGTCGGACACAATAGATGCCGGAGTACCATGAAGTCTAACTATCTCTTGCTGAAAAATTTCCGCCAATCTACCAATGCCATAATCCTTTCTGATTGGTAAGAAATGAGCAGATTTGGTTAGTCGATCGACAACTACCCAAATCGCATCATGCTTCTTCCGAGTAAGAGGTAGCCCAGTCACAAAATCCATAGATATCTTATCCCACTTCCATGTTAGAATATCCAATGGCTGTAACAATCCACTAGCCCTTTGGTGCTCAATTTTAACCTGCTGACAAACCATACACTTCGACACAAACGTCGCCACATCTTGTTTCATGCCATTCCACCAGAAGTACTGCTTCAAATCCCTATACATCTTGGTAGAACCAGGATGTATAGTGAAAGGAGAACTATGAGCTTCAGTCATAACTTTCTCGCGAAGTACCGGATCATTAGGAACACAAAGCCTATCTTCATACCATACAATTCCGTCATCATCAACCTTAAACTCCGTCTGCTTACCTTCTTCAACATTTTGCGCCACGGCCCACAGCTCACCATCATCTTTCTGAGCTTCTTTGATTTGCAGTATAAGGTTCGACTCCACCTTCATACTAGCCCAGTATCCATCCAAACCTCGTACGCACAACTCAACATCCAAATGCTCTAAGTCACGAAGAATCCTAGGTTCAATCTCAATACTTGCAAGAATGCCGATTTCGGCTAAGTGCGTCAGCAACTACATTAGCCTTACCTGGATGGTACTGAATGTTGGTGTCATAATCCTTAAGGAGTTCTAACCATCTTCTTTGTCTCATGTTAAGCTCTTTCTGAGTGAAAATATACTTGAGACTCTTATGGTCAGTGAAAATATCACACATCTCCCCATACAAGTAATGTCTCCAGATCTTCAACGCGAACACCACTGCAGCTAACTCAAGGTCATGAGTTGGGTAATTCTCCTCATAAGGTTTCAGTTGTCTTGAAGCGTAAGCTATCACCTTTCCATGTTGCATCAAAACACAGCCCAATCCTTTCTTAGATGCATCACTGTAAATCTGGAATCCTCCAGAACCAGATGGAAGAGTCAAAATAGGAGCGGACACCAATCTCCGTTTCAACTCTTCAAAACTCTCTTCTCCTTCATCCGTCCATACAAACTTTTCACCTTTTCTCATCAGTTGGGTTAGGGGCAAAGCTAAACGAGAGAAACTTTCAACAAAACGTCTGTAGTAACCAGCAAGTCCTAGAAAACTCCTAACCTCATCATGTCGTAGGTCTTGGCCATTTAGTGATAGCCTCAACCTTAGACGGATCCATGGTGATACCATCTGCAGATACAATATGACCAAGGAAAGCGACTTGTTTTAACCAGAACTCACACTTCGAAAATTTAGCGTACAACTTCTTCTTCCTCAGAATCTCCAAAACTATCCGGAGATGTTGCTCATGCTCTTCTTCAGACTTGGAGTAAACCAAAATGTTGTCGATGAAAACGATAACGAACTTGTCGAGGAACTCATGGAAAACACGATTCATTAGGTCCATAAACACAGCAGGCGCATTTGTCAAACCGAAAGGCATAACGAGGAATTCGTAGTGACCATATCTGGTACGAAACGCGGTCTTAGGAACATCTTGCTCCCTCACACGTAGTTGGTGGTAACCAGATCTCAGATCAATCTTAGAAAAGAACTTTTCTCCTTGCAGTTGATCAAACAAATCATCAATACGCGGAAGAGGATAACGGTTTCGAATGGTAATACGGTTGAGTTCACGGTAGTCGATACATAGACGCATGCTTCCATCCTTCTTCTTCACAAACAAAACAGGTGCACCCCATGGAGAAACACTGGGTCGAATAAATCCATTTTCTATCATCTCTTGCAGCTGCTCCTTCAACTCCTTCAGTTCTACAGGTGCCATACGATACGGAGCTTTCGAAATCGGTTCAGCACCAGGAATTAACTCAATGCTAAACTCAACTTCTCTAGCTGGGGGAAGACCGGGAAGTTCATCGGGAAAAACGTCGGTGAATTCACAAACAACAGAAAGGTTTTCAATGTTAGGACTCTCCAAAGATGTGTCCTTAACAGATGCCAGAAAACCTTGGCACCCATGAGCAATCATGGTCCGTGCCTTCATAGCAGAAATAAACTTAACAGATTTGAGGGGTTGAGAACCATAATAAACAAATTCAGGATGTTTTATGTCTCCAAAGATCACAGTTCTAGCATAGCAGTCAATGGAAGCTCTATGGTAAGCCAACCAATCCATGCCTAGAATGATATCAAAGTCGACCATATCGAGAGGATACAGATTTGCAGGGCGAATACGATCATCAAAACGAAGAGGGCACTTAACGTATTTATGATCAATGATCATGTCGTTTTTCATAGGCGTAGAAATTGATAAGTGGTTTGTTAGTGGTTTGGGGGTCATATTAAGTTTCTTAGCAAATGTGACAGATATAATGGAGTGTGTGGCACCGGTATCAAATAAAACGAAGACAGTAAAATCACCAATGTAAAGAGTGCCCGTAATGGTACCTGAAGTGCGCTCCGCCTGATTCCGAGTAGTAGCATAAACACGTCCAGTAGTAGGTGGCGGCTTGATGTAGTTTCCAGGAATCACCGGGTTCCTCTTAGGGCAATCCTTGATCTTGTGAGTAGTGGAACCACAAGAGAAACATCCACCAGTGGCCTTGAAACACTGCCCCAGATGAGCCTTTCCACACGTAGTACAGAGGTGGGGAGGCAAAACCTCAGCTGTCCTTTGCTGACCAGAAGATCCTGAAGCACGACCCTGATATGATCCTCGAGCTGACTGATCCTTGTTGTAACGCTGGTTATTGTTACCTTGATTCTGACGATCATTTCCATTTCTACCAGCAGCTCTGCTATCCTGACTCCTCGCCTCAGGGCGCCCAGAGTCCACATTCCTTCCTGACTGACCCCGCTGATCATAACTCCTATCCACTTGACCCCTCGAATCATAAATCCTGCCAGAATTTCCCTTATAATCACTACTTTGAGTCCTAGCTTGAACCCGATCACCATCACGGTTACGTTTGTTGGAACCCGACACCTCATGAAATATCTCAATGTTACGAGCTGCGTCATTGCAGGCCGACACATCCTCATACTCAATATTCAGCAGTCGGTCCAACACCCACTTTTTCAGTCCCCACTTGAAGTGCTTAGCTTGACGCCTACCATCTCCAGCAATCGTTCCCACAAAACTGACCAACCTCATAAACCTGCCCATGTACTCATTTGAGTTCTCATGATCAAACTGGTAAATCGCCTGATAATCCCTCTCATACCTTTGCTGCTCAGCATCAGGGAAGTAACGGTTATAGAAGATAGTCCGAAACTCAGCCCAGGTACAAGTAATAGCAAAAGCATCTCCTCCTCTTGCCTGTTTGAGTGCCTTCCACCAATTCAAAGCATCACCTTCCAACTTAAATGTAGCCAAACGGGTCTTAAACTCGTCTCCACAACCCAACACTTCAAACAGCTTCTCAATATGAGTGATCCAGTCCTCGGCCTCAGTGGGAGTAGCAGCAGTGCTAAAAGAAAGAGGCTTGAGCTTACCGAAACGCTCGAGCCAAGTATGAATGCCGACGGGTTGATTTCCTCCACCACTACCCGAAGCACCAGTCTGGTTGCGAATGTTGTTGATCACATGTGCCATCATCTCAGGTGTGGTAAGACCAGGGAAAAGAGTGTTGAGAGCATTGGCAATCGCAGCATCCAAGTTAGGAGCATCATCGTCTCCATCCACGTTACCGTTACGATGAGTTTGAACCATCTGAACGATATTCAAACGATTAGCAAAATGAACAAAGGTGAGATACGAAATGGAAGTACGCAGAAGGAATCCTAAAGTCTACCCTATCCTCACAGGTCATAGCCTAAGCTCTAAGGGTCTCAAAACCTGGCTCTGAAACCATAAATTGTAACGCCCCGACCCGACAAGGGTAAAGGAATCACAAATAATGGTGTCATATCAAAGCAAACATAGATATCCAAAAGAAGTCTTAACATAAATGCTGAAATACTTCAAGTCAACATGACTTCACTACATAGGTCCCAATGGAAAATAAACTCCAAAAGAAATAATCTGAAATAGTAAAGTCTTAAATGGCATCATAAGATCAAAGCTAAATATCTCTAAGGTAAGTCCACTCATGCACTCATCCCAAAGCAAAACCCAGCTCCATTGCTTAGATACCTGCCGCGGAAGAAAAGAAATGCGGCTGAGCTTCAAAAGCTCAGTGAACAGATATAGAAGCAAAGCAAATACGAAACGATATCGAATACAAAATATAGTGAACGAAAGATAACAAAATCATAATCATTTTCAGAGTATAAATCAGAATTATCGGATAAGGTTTATAGTTAACTACCACGAGCCCAGAAACATATATCAGATCATAATCATATTCACATAAGGCAACATTTGTAGGGGAGACCTACCAGAGTTATGAAGGACGTGCATGCACGCAGCATCAATCATCAGATAACAGATAACATATAACAGATAACAGATCTAGGATGCATCCATACGCCCCACAGACAGATATTAGCCATATAACATAATTGAGCTCATAACAGATAACAGATAAGGGACGTGGCAGAACATCACTCTACTGCCCTAGAGTCATGTCAGAGGTGCATCACTGACACGGACATGGAACCCCCATGACTAGTGAAATATTTGGCTCGGGTGTCAAACTATCTTAGGTCAAATCAGAATGTCAAAACTGACACAGATCATACTTTATCATAAGGTTAATCATATTTCCAAAATCAGAGTTTTCATATCATATAGTTCAAAATCAGATGTTTCATAATTCAGAAATCAGAGTTCAGATAAGCAACAGCTCAAACAAACAAAATGGGGTTCATAGCAAAGGCTTAGGAAACCCTAATAAGCATATGAGAAAGGCCAAAGAAAGAAAAATCATGATACTGAAAAGGTCAGAATATCTGTACCTTATTCCAAAGCAAATGACCAAAAAGCAAAAATATGGAAAGCAAAGGATCACTCCTTCTTCACACAACCTATAAACATTAACGGTCGTACATTGTTATTTATGATTTCATAATCGTCGAAATGATCTTTTAATATTTGGTGTTCATACTTAGTATATTTAATGATCTTAATACTTTATGGTTTTATAGTTAAATGAGACTTAAGTGTTTTAATAATCAAAATCGTAGATTAGGGTTCATCATGTCATTTATTAAAGTTTAGGGTTAAGTGTGAAAATAGTTTAAAAGTCATAACTCACACATGCAAACACTTACTCATACTCAAATCGACTCACACAACTCATTAACTCTTGTTTATTTACTCAACACCTTCATGACTTTAACCATACGTTACTTATATACATATTATACGTCGACTTTTATACTCATGCACGTTTATGATTTCATGTGACAACACAAGTCACTCACCATCCGGATTAGATACACATCGACACACACACATACACATGGTTTCATAAAAGACCCGAACACGTAATATATTTATATATCGACAAGCTCCTTTGACTCACAACACACGCGCATAATACACGGTTCACACATCACTTAGGGTTTAGGTTTTGCATGCTCTTTACTCATTTAACACACGTTTACAAACATTCATATGGTTCGGCTAATATATATGTTTCGGCTTCCATGCTTTACGCAAACCCTAACTCCTCTACGTACCTTACATATTCACGTTTGCATGTTACCTTGGCCGATTTTATTATATATGTGGTTCGGTTTTTAAATGGCTCGACAAAAACACAAGCTCCGATTAAACAAGACATGTTACAACATATAATAACGTTAGGTATATCAAAGTGAGACGAGAAGAATATGTTTATACCTTAGCCTTGCTCGTTGGAAACAAAGCTTCGACACCAAGGGACAGTCGGCCGAAAGAAAGAAGAAAAGAAGAGGCAAAGAAAATACCAAACTTGCAAACTAGGGTTCCAATTTGTGTTAATGTGTTTGTATTTATAAGTGGTACAATCGGTTAGGGCTTAAGGGGGTGGGCTCTCGGCTTGATCCAACCGAACAAAAACACACGCCCATCGGATCATAAATAAACAGAAAGGCGAGGCCCAAACAAACGGCCCAACTATTTACGCTCGACTTTCAACTTTCGTCATACAATGTCGATTTCTTAAATATATTCGTTAGGTTTTAATTATTCATAAGTTAGATTTTAATTTCGTTAAATGAACATAAATGTATTTAACGTATTTTATAATTTCGATTTCAAGGGTATTTTAGTCATTATTCATGTTTTAGATTTTTCAGGTTTTACATAGTAAATGTGAGCTTTGTGTTAAACTTCAAACGTTAGTTGATCATCTTGATTCCAAGATTGGTAGAATAAGTACTAATACTCTTGATAAAATACTTGATAGTGTTAAAACGGGAAATAATCAAAGGGTTTAGGTGTTCAGGAACTCACTGCGTCAACTAGCGAGATTAAAGAAACACAATTCGTTAAAGCAATTGAAAAACATGCTACTGTAGTCACGGATCCCACATATCCCTTAAAAAAGGAACCGTCTAGTGTAAATCCAGGGATCCGTGGGTTTGTACCAGCAAACGATAGAAATAATGCGACTACATCGTCTAGAACAGACTTTGTTATTGTTAACAAGAAGAAACCAACCCATGTCACTGTTAGAAATGTCAAACAACCACCTCCACTAAAACAAAATCAAAGTTTTATGCAAAACAAAGGTCCATCATTTTCTAAACCAAACACAATTATAGAAGACCAAATAATGTTTATCCGAGAAGTAACCACCATCAAATGGGATGGAATCCTAATGCACAAAACGGTTTTCCATTTCAAAACTTTACACCTTGGAATTCTTTCTCACCTTTTTCATATATGCCTAACATGAATGAAATGTATAACACTAATGGACCCATGAACAAATGGGGACCAAACTTTTGAGTTAATTATTTTCTTAGGTATGCCTAAAGGTCGACTTAGATCCGGATGAATGGATCAAGGATAGCGGGTGTACGAGGCATATGACAGGTAACAAAGATTTATTTTCCACATATGAATCCTTCAAAGGAGGAAATGTGGTGTTTGAAAATAGCAAGAGCAAAATCATCGGTAAAGGTACAATCCTTAACCATTAATGATGTATGTCACGTAGAAAACCTAAACTTCAATCTACTAAGTATAGGACAAATATGTGATAAAAAGTTAAATATACTTTTTAGTGAAACCGGTAGTAAAATATTAAAAAAATGTATTACTATAGAAAGAGGCATTAGAAAACATGGAGTCTATGTCATTAAAATCGGTAATGAACCAAAAGACAAACTTTTTCTTACTTCTATGGATGATAATTCGACCTTATGGCATCATAGATTGGGTCACGCCAATATGCGACTTCTTCAATCGCTATCATCCAAAGAACTAGTATGAGATCTACCTAAATTAAAATATGAACATCACTTTTGTGATGCTTGCAACATAGGAAAGAGAGTCCATGCTAGTCATAAAGCTAAAAATATGATTTCAACAACTAAGTGTCTAGAATTACTATATATGGATTTATTTGGTCCATCCGCTATTCAAAGTTACGAAGGTAACTTACATACTTTGGTTATAGTGGATTATTACTCTAGGTACACATGGACTAAATTTCTAAAGAATAAAACTGAAACCTTCGATTACTTTGAAATACTAAGTAAGAAAATCCAAAGACAACTAGGAAGTCCTATTGTCTCAATTAGAACGGATCATGGTAGGGAATTTGATAATAAAGTGCAATTTGGAGCTTTTTGTGATACTAATGGTATTACTCACAATTTCTCGGCTCCTCGCACTCCACAATCAAATGGGGTAGTTGAAAGAAAAAATAGAACCCTACAAGAAATGAGTCACGCCATGATTAATGAGCTCTCAATTCCTCAAAAATTTTGGTGCAATGCCGTCGACACATCAACTTATATACTAAACCGAGTCCTAATTAGACCATTTTTAGGAAAAACTCCATAAGAGTTACTACGAGGCAAAAAGCCTACGTTAGAACACTTTAGAGTCTTTGGTAGTAAATGTTTCTTACTTAACACTAAAGATTACCTAACTAAATTTGATCCTAAATCAACCGAAGGTATCTTCTTAGGATACTCTCCTAATAGTAAAGCATACGTTATACTAAATAAAGAAACCATGAAGGTTGAAGAATCCTTAAACGTAAAATTTGATGAAAGTCCACCTAAAGCTACCCTACCTTTTGTTGATGACGAGTTAATCGAAAGTGAAGCCATAGAAATCAAGGAAAATATAAACAAAGAAGATGAACCATTAAACAATGAAATCATCAATATTAAAGAGTCTAAAGGTCATCCCGTAGAAAAGGTTATAGGAAAGTTAAATGAAATAACTTTAAGATTTCAAGTCTAAAACCAAAGTAGTTTGTTTTGTTTTGTCTCAACCATAGAACCTAAAAATACGCAAGAAGCCATAAAAGATGAAAGTTGGGTAATGGATATGCAAGAAGAGTTAAATCAATTTGTTCTAAAAATGTTTGGACACTTGTCCCTCCATCTAGAAACCAAACCATAATCGGAACTAAATGGGTATATAAAAACAAGTTAGATGCAAACGATGTAGTGTCTAGAAATGAAGCTAGACTTGTTGCCCAAGGGTATAACCAATAAGAAGGCATAGACTTTGATGAGACCTATGCTCCCGTGGCTAGATTAGAGTCTATAAGAATACTTCTTGCTTATGCTTGTGCTCATGATCTTAAGCTTTTTCAAATGGATGTTAAAAGCGCTTTTCTAAATGGTTTTATTAATGAAGAAATCTATGTAGCTCAACCTCCGAGCTTTATCGATTTCAAAAAACCTAACCACGTGTACAAGCTAAATAAATCTCTCTTCGGTCTTAACCAAGCCCCAAAGGCTTGGTATGATAGAATCAAATCATTTTTAATAAAAAATGACTATACCATGAGGTTAGTTGATAATACACTTTTCACAAAGAAAAAGGACTCACATATAATTATTGTTCAAATATACATGGACGATATTATATTCGAATCGACTTGTCAAGACATGTGTGATGATTTCTAAAAAATCATGCATGATGAGTTTGAAATGAGTATGATGGGAGAATTAAGTTTCTTTCTTGGTCTATAAATCAAACAACTAGAAGATGGTATCTTCTTTAATCAATCCAAATACATAAAAGAAATGCTAAAGAAATTTGGATTAGAAGAATCAAAACCTATAAGAACACCAATGTCGTCCAATACTAAACTCATCAATGATGAAGACGGTGAATCCGTTGATAACACCAAATACCATGGGATGATTGGTAGTCTTCTCTACCTTACGGCTAGTCGGCCGAATATCATGTTTAGTGTATGTTTATGTGCTAGGTTTCAAGAATACCCTAAAACGTCACACCTAGAATCCGTCAAAAGAATATTTAGATATATTAAGGGTACTACTCAATTGGGATTATGGTATCCTAAAGGAACGGGGGTAGAAACTATTGTATATGTTGATTCTGACCGTGTAGGTGATTATGTTGACCGAAAAAGTACAAGTGGTGTATGTACTTTTATGGGGTGTTGTTTAACATCTTGGTTCTCGAAGAAGCAAACGGCATTGGCCATATCAACAACCGAAGCCGAATATGTCTCCGCCGGCAAAGCATGCCAACAAGCACTATGGATGAAACAAGCGTTACTTGACTACGACATCCATCTAAGTGACATAACCATTTTATACGACAACAAAGGTGCTATTGACTTAAGAAAAAATCCGTTGTTTCACTCTCGTACCAAGCATATAGAGATCAGTTATCACTTCTTAAGAGACAATGTTCAAAAGGGGAACATTTCTATTGAGAAAGTATCATCCGAAGACAACAAAGCCGACTTCCTCACCAAACCGTTGAAGCGGGAACAATTCAACTTGCTTCGTCTTGGTCTTGGCCTCATGGAACAATTTTCGTGAAATGTTTCTCATTCTACAAGGTACGTAAACGTTAGCCTTACCTTCGTTTCTGAGTCTAGGATCTCTATTTCACACACAACTCACAAACAATATGGGGATTTTCAAAACTCAAGATAAATTTTTCTTTTTTCTATGCAAGAAACTTTTCGAAATTCTTTCTAAAAGATACTTCTCCCTGTATCATTTTTCTAAAATCACTCTCACGTCTAGGACAAACTTTTTCTTTCATTCTTAATACAAAGTAAAAACTTATTTCATTGCATCTCATGTCTTTTGAATGCTAAAGGGAATATGTGTTTTTGGGTAGATTTATTTAAGCAAAAATTAATTAAGGAGCACTCGGGTTATCTCACATATATATATATATATATATATATATATATATATATATATATATATATATATATATATATATATATATATATATATATATATATATAGGGGATAGCTTGACTACAATTTTTGTAGCCAATTGGCTACAATCATTCATAAAAAATACACTAGCAATGATTGAGGACACACGAAAAGAATCAGGACCCACAAAATTGCCAGGGACCCACATTATATAGCACAAAATTATAGCCAATTTGCTACAATTAATTGTAGCTAATATATTTTCATATATATATATATATATATATATATATATGCTTTTTCAATTCTTTGTTTAATTTTCTTCTTTTTAGGAGTCGAGATAACCGCAACTCCAAGTGGTTTGCATATAGGCACACACTAGGCACCATTGTTTCCAAAAGAAAATTTTTGAGCTGCCTGAGAACACTAGCTCCACGGATCCTAGCTTTTACGTTGGACGGATCCCTAAAGGGTCGGATCCGTGGGAACCGTGCCACATAAGCAAAAATTTTCTTCTATTTTTCTCACTTACGCTAAAAACTTTCAAATTTTCAACATTTTAGTCTTTTCACTAATGAATATGTTATTTATTACTTGTGTTCTCATGATCACATGACTTAAATTCATATCTAATCATTAGATTTTAGTCCACATTTTGGTTTTAGCATTCATTGCAATGCATTATTTCCTCTATAAATAAGGTTCCAAAATACTTGCATATCCATCACTGTAACACCCCCAAAAATGGTTTGCAGCGGAAGAAAAGATTTTTTGGATACTACTCAATTGGATCATAACACAAAGTGAAAAATAAAGTTTTTTCTTAAAAGATTTCATTTATTGAAGTAAAATAGAGTTTACAAAGGTTGATTTGCTGCGGAAAAATGGCCCATTAATAAAATGTGGTCCCCATACGTAAATCAGAGTCATCTATGCCATGCCAATGCCCAAGCGCCTCCAGAGTTAGTTATCGCCTTTTTAATACGTGAGATAAACATGCTTAAAAAGATCAACACAAAGGTAGAGTGATATTCATAGGTTTAGTAAATAGTTGAACACAAGTAAGAGATGATAATTGCTTCGAAGACAATTACCATAGAAAACAGAGATTATTATTATGCACTAAGCTCATGATACCAAACTAACTGCATACACCTAATTACTGGTGTAAGTAATAAAATTGCCCCCCAGATGTAATAGCCGATTACATAGAGATAATCAAATATGGTGCGCCCGGTTGTTTCCGATAACCGAGTCGGGGTCGTCAATTCCCATCGTACTATCCACAATATTTGCGTTCACTCGCAAGTGATTAATGGTTCATGATGAAGGGGACTTTTGGCAGGCAACTTAGGCTAAAATAATAATAATCAGACAAGCATGCATTTTAAGAAAAGACTTGTGTTCTAGTTTATAGCATGTATCTCTCCCAAAGAGTTTATAAAACAGTTTAAAGAGTAAAAGTGGGGCTATGAACTCACCTTAGTTGAAGAAATCCGAAATAGCGTAAATTCAAATAGTATGAGTGCGCAGTACCGACACGCGACCTAGATTAGTATAGGAAGTCTTAGTTTATCGTTCTAGACTTAAGACTTGATGAAGTTTAAGAAAAACTTTCAAGTGGTTGTTGTTGTTATTGCTTGTGTGACAGCATTTAAGTATAAATAGTTTTCTAAGTGTTTGAAAGTATTGGCTCTTGGAAGTGTATAAATATATAACTAGATATATCGAGGATGAACAGGACCTTGGATGAACGATAACCGAGTGATGATGTATGGAAAGTAATGTCATATGATATATACGGAAAGTAAGTACATATATTATGAGACATGGTTGGATTTCGTATACACCACGAACTAAGGATATACATATATTTTAAGTGTATATATATTCTCATGAAATTAATTGTCAAGATAGTGTTTAGAAAATGTTTAAGTGTAACCTAACTCATATACACTCGTAATTAGAAAATGATGTACGTTTCAAAATACCATTTCACGTGTCTAGGTATTGTCTAAAATAAGTGTAATTAGTTTTTAAAAAAAAAAGATTAAGTCTCAACTTAATTTTATAAGAAATTTGTGTAAAAACATAAGTAGGTCTTGAAAAACTTTAAATCTAATTTACTAGAAAATTTCCTTGCTTGTTTTCAAAACTGTGTTTCATTTGTAATTGCGAAATAATCTATGAAAATCCGTCATAAGCCGAGCGTATGTTTTATTTAAACAAGTTTCATCAAGTTAAATGTTCAATTGTTAATAATCGAAATCATACATTTACGAGTCTATATTCCATATAGTTAGGAGTGTTAACTCTTTTTAGTTAAGTTGTAAGTAGTGAAAATAAATTTTATTTCAATTTTCTTATTTCAAAACCCTTATTTATATCATAAGTCTGTTTCATTTCTCGCTTAACATTAACATTATATGTCAGGTGGAAGTTTAGTTGAGACGTGTTCAATTTATGTCATGCTGCAAATAGAATATATGTTGGGATGAGATGAGAGAAGATTCGAAAGAGGCGGTATTTGAGTCGAGGGAGAGACTCGAGATTACACGAACACTAATGCCCGAGTGGGCTGTTAAACTAAATGGATATCATAGGATTGGGCTTCGGCCCAGATTTTTACTAGTTACCTTAACAATAAAAGCCTTGGACAACCAGTAATCAACCTTATTATGTATATCCAGTGTTGGGGTTGTATGACAGCAAAACAAACACCCATGTTGGGGTTGTTATACGCAGGGCCAAACGCACTCCTTTGTGCAGAAATAACAAGCAACACGCACCCCTTTAGGGGCTGAACTAAACAGATCCAACGCACCCTTTTCAAAGCTGAAAATCAGCAAACAAACGCACCCTATATGAGCTGGAGATGAGCAGCGTAACGCACCCTATACAAGCTGAACTAAACAAATTCAACGCACCCTTTTCAAAGCTGAAAATCAGCAAACAAACGCACCCTATATGAGCTAGAGATGAGCAGCATAACGCACCCTATACAAGCTGAACTAAACAGATTCAACGCACCCTTTCCTAAGCTGAAAATCAGCGAACAAACGCACCCTATATGAGCTGGAAATCAGCGGACGGAACGCACCCTTTTAGGGGCTGAATAAGCAAGAACAAACACTCCTATTTTTTTATAGTTATCCGAGGCTAAGACACACCCCTAAGCGGCTCGTGGTCATACTGAGGCCAACAATAACCTGAGATTAGCCAAGCTCCCGAGCTGAAGTGAACAGGGCAACAACGCACCTTTTTTTTTTAGAAGCATAAAATGCGACACACGAACCCTTTGTGGGTCATGGTCAGAGCTGGGACAATGTAACTCAAACCATCACCCTCCATAGGTGTGGTTGAACCAAAGCCTACATCGAGTCATTCTTGGTTCTCGTGAGGCAAACCGAACCAATATGAAAACAAATCCACATTAGACTTGAAATTAACCGAACAAGTAAGAATTGGAATAGACTATCCATGATGCGGCTACGACTTCACTCGAGACTAATGGGTTACGACTTGACCCATAACGACATGAATCCAAAACAGCCACTCCCCTCGATTTAATAATATACCACAAGAACTCATTTGATTGGTGGTATTTGACTCAGGTTTACAGCTAACAGGAAAACAAGCCAAAGAAATAAACACTTTGAGCCAAACTTAATTCCTTTGTATATCATATTTTATAAACTAATTTGTTGCCACACAAATTCAACAACAACTAATAATTAACAACTCGTTAAGATCAAATCAAGACATCAATATTATTAACAAGTTAACATCGAATATTACAAGAAAATATTAAAAGACCTTAATAGGAGAGGTGAGTGATGTCAATCCAAGGAAAGGACCAACAATTTAACCCGGTTACACCCTATTCAATCCGAACCCACGCCAAGGTCACAGCTACAGCTTCAAGTATCCTTGAGACATTTTGTTCTTGTGATTTGATTAAAGTGTGTGATGGGTGTGAAACCCTCGTGAATTCGCCCCTTTTTATAGATGAGAAAGAAGAATGGGGCCTCTATCTTTCCATGGTCATGGTTGTAGGTGATATCCTTCCTTGGCTATTGTCGTTTTCTCACAGCCGTCCCCTGACACCTTCACGTGAATACTATGAACATAGGATTCCTTTTTGAAGGGTGGTGATGGTGATAGCTTTGATGTTTGACTGCAACGAGTGAGGGAAAACTAACCTTCTTGATGTTTGTTTGGGTTTCGGCGAAGGAGAAGGAGGGCAGGAGGGAGAAGCATGTGGTAGGATGGCTGGTTTTTATTTTGTTTTTGTCTTTGCTTCTTAGCTCGACTTTGAGAAGAGATAAAAGACGGAGATGTCTGGTTTTGATGATGATAGGAGAGGTAAAAGTGGAAGGAGGTGGGGAAGATGAGAACAGGTGTGGGAAGAAGGTAGGGTAGGAATAGGATTAGTTTTAATTTATTTAATTTCTATTAGTATTAGTGTATTATTTGTACCCCGTGTTCAGTCGAATCTCCGAGTAATTGTATTTTCCCAGTCCCCGTACAACATAAAAGTTATATTTTCAGAAACGTTTTTGCAAAAGTAACAATACGGTATCTTTACTATGTGGAAATTGATTTATAACAGTTTTGCCGTTACTACATCGGTGTCGGTGTGTGTGTCAAGTGTCGGTTTTCATGTTTTATGAGAAAAGGTATCGTTCTCGATTCAAATAGGCTCGGAAAAATCCATGAATGAAACTTAGTAACAAATTTACTATAGTTTATTTTTAAAATTTGTTCGAAATTTTACGGGTTGTTATAATCACCCTCAACCTCACAAACAATCATCATCATGTCATCTAAAAGATCCTCAAACATTGATGAACCATCTAGTGAAAACAATCCTTTTCAAGAAATCCAAAAATTCATCCTACCACCTTCCGTAGTGCCACCACCAGCCAAATCTAGAAGAACCGCACAGATTAACATCCGGCCTTGTCGTTTAGCTAAACCTTTGTCAAAAAACCCATCATCAACTACTAACTCTCCACCAAATGACTACATTGTAGCACCTCCATCATCTCCCGCAAGCTCATCACCAAGCAAGGGGTCCTTGATTGATTTGTTCCTCCACAAGATTTCTGTAGCAAGATCTTGTATTTCATATTTCACATAGTTGTTGTGTAATAGTTTTGTGGTTTGGTCCGCCGTGCTAAGGACTCGGTATTTAGCTTTGTACCGGAAAAAGTGTAAGCGACGTTGTGAGGCTTCTCCGCCGTGTTGAAGGAGCTTGTTGACATAGTGCTTGAACTCTCGAGTGGGGAACTCGGGGAGTGGAGTAGGGCAAGGAAGGTGTCCTTGTAGCCGAACCACTATAAATCACTTGTGTCACTACTCTTTATCCTTTACTTTACTTGCTTTCATTATTTACTTTACTTATTGCTTTATACTTTATATCCATCCATACGAATTCACATAAGATCGAATCTAAAGTTTTGAAACTTAAATTAAAATCGGCAAAACTATTCAACCCCCCTTCTAGTTTTCCACATAACCCTTTGATTTCTTCCGACTATTCGTTCTGAAAGCAGGCATCTCAATATTCTTCCAAGCATCATGATTCCTCAAACTTTTCCAACAATCCTCCAATGTAAAATCAGCCGTTCAAAAAAAAATCCTCCAATGTAAAATCATGATCGTAAATCACACGGTATTCTCTAAGAGCTTTTTCTTTATCGTCTGCATCATTCGCACCACTTCCATGAACCTTGATATTATCTAAAATACCACAAAAATTCCCAACCCTACTACGAATCCTATTCTTCCATTTGGTCGTGATTGAGTCGTACGTTCTTTCTGAGCCAGTTTCCTTTTGAAAGTACGCTATCACCTCCTCCCAAAACCGATTCCTGTTGATAGCGTTTCCTCTCTTGAAATTTTCTGACACATAAACCCAAGCTCTACAAAGCGCGATCTCTTCCGCCTTTGTCCATAGTACATTCTTTTTTGTTGGTTTGACCTTTTTGCCTTTGTCCTTCTCCTTTGTAGCACGTCTCGAAGGCTTCTTTGGTTTGACGAGTGACGTCTCTTTGACATCGTCATCGTCTTCAACAGGCATGGAACCGTGGTACGAACCGTGACCCGAACCTTGCCCATCAAAGCATCTTGACTCGGATAGTTTTGAGTCGAGTATTATTGAGTTGGATAGTTTTCCATATAATCCTCCAAATCCATATCAAGATTAGCACTACGAATCGGGGAATACGTTTGATACGGTTGGGAAGACTGCGAGAAATTCATGTTAGGATAATACGTCGACCCGCTTGGTTCTTGGTGAAAACCTGTATTAGAACGATATGGTGGGATAAATGGACGATTAACGTTAAATGGGTTTTGATTTTGATTCGGTTGTGGTAGTCGTGTTGGATATAAAAGCGGGTGCACGAAAGCGAATACCCCGATTTTGTGGTGGTGTTATGCTGTTTAATTCGAAGTTGTTTTCCGGCGAAAAATTCAAATTCGGGGCCTTTTGGGGTAGTCAGGATCGTCGGTTTTTTTATGTGAGATTTTTTTTTTTTTTTTTTTTTGACATAATTAATATGGATGAGAAGTTGTGTGAATTGTGTTTGAAATTGTGTGTTTAGAAGTGTGTTTGAGATTGGTATTTATAAGGTTCTAAAGTAGTAAAGTTTTGTATTTTTTTTTTTTTTTTAATAATATTCAAACGGTAACTTTTTTTTGGATTGTTGTGTTGTTTCAAGTCGGTCATAATTTAGACCGATAGCCTTTTTTTTTTTTTTTTTTTTTTCGTCGACCGATTTTATGACCCACTCATCACATAGGGCTCGACCAATGTGAATATCGGCCACCCTTGAAGATCGACCGATGTTTTTAGGGCCACTCTGCCCAGCCTTATAGAACTTCATATTTCTAAGTTACAATGCCTTAAATCGTTTAGACATGAAGTCAATTATGAGATAATAATAAGGGTTATTTTCTTAGTGCATATTTCTATGCGTGAGACCTAGAATTATAATCTTCCGATGATACGTAAATCGTTTTTATCTAATCATGATTTGCCAAAATGATATCAACTTTATGTGTAACATTTGAATGCATTCCATATACTTAACATTGTAAATAACTGATTAATTAATTAACTTAATTAGTAAGTATTATTTGTGCAAAAAGGCTTTCTTTTTTCTAAATAGAAAGACATGAATAATACAGTCATATGAATATGGATAGTATTATAAAGAACATAATAAAAGGTAGGGTACGTATGCTTCTTTTAGAAATAAAAAAACATTAGAACCAGTTCGTGCAAATGGAACACACCATGTTAGTTGCATGATAATGGTACAATGACAAAAGTGATAGAAGACTTTAGAGGGTGCATGCCTTTGAAGAATTATTGTCTTTATAAAAGTTATAATCCGAAGAATTGATTTTTAAACCTAAAAAATTAGTAATCTGATAATGCGATTATGAATTTATGATAACTATAGAATATAAATTGGTTTGCTTGAAGCTAAAGGAAAACCATGACATGACTTCATGGGTCGGTTTTAACAACACAATAGCAAGCTGTAAACCCGATCGATATGTAGACCTACACCACAAGCAAACTTGTTAAAGACATCCATTTGCAAGGAAACTTAACCTCATTTTCGGTTAATCTGTCCCAAGTCTGTTACAGTATAAAACACACGTTTAATCCATATTTTGTTAATAAACACTGTTCAAGAATAAATAGTTTTGTGAACGTTAAGTTTAATTATACAAGAAGAAAACACAATAATGAGGCCGAGAGATGATGGAGTTAATCACAACCACAATAGGCCACGACGAACCATTGCTGGCCGTGTTTATGAAAAGTTCAAGCCTATTCATGAGTGGAGACGAGAAGATGATCATGACAGTCTTCTTCTGTATCTTCCTGGTAAACTTAACTCCTTGTTTCACATTCTAACGTAATTTATGTTTCAACGGTCGAAAAAATATATTGATTAAATTATATGTTTAAGCCCAAATATTCTGAGTTTTGACTTTTTAACCGTGCCAAAACTGAATCTTAAGGGACGATTTTTCTTATTCGTGCCAAAACTGTAAAGTGTACGTTTCTAAACTTTATATTAAAAAAATTTGGGTTATGGTTTGTTTGCTGAGATTATGTTTCAAAATGTGTAAGCACATTTGATTGCTTTTAATTGTTATGTAGGATTCAGAAAGGGGTTTCTTAAGGTTACGACTGAAGATCCAAACATCCTTCAAGTGCGTGGAGAACGTCTTCTTGTAGGAAACAAATGGAATCGGTTTCATGAATATTTCAAAGTTCCTAACACTTGTAAAATGAGTGAAATTCGGGCCAAATTCAATGGCGGAATTCTCACTATTACAATGCCTAAGAAGATCGTCAATGCACCCATAACAACCACCCCTCCTAAAGTCCAAGAACCAATGCAAAGAACCACACAAGACACAAGTTCATCAAAGCCTAGTTCTTCAACTTCAAACACCACTCTCGCGCCACAACCACTACCACAAATAAACAATATCGATCAAGGAAAAAATGATGTTACGTCTTTAGATCGAGTTGAGGAAAATGGGCCATTGAATGAGAAGATCACAACGACAAACATAGATACGAAGTTTAGCAAGAGAACAAGAAAGGTGGTAGTGGCAGCTGTGGTGGTGGGCATTGTGGTTCTTGGAGTTTATGGTTATTATGCTAATAAAACTTTATGCAAATGGCAGTATGAAATAGCAACATAGCTTATATATATAGTTATATATAGAGCCATGCATGATCGACATGAAATATTATGCTAACAAATTATGTGAACGTATGTTGCTATGGTTAGAATATATATATTGTTACACCATGTTACAATAATGACTAGTAAATTACAAAATATCTTGATATTACGAAGAGTAAATTGCAAAACCGTCTACGTGGTTGTTCAAGTTACAAGCGCAATACTTATAATTTCAAATTCAAAAGTACAAATGTAGTCTTTGTGAGGAACTTTCAGTTAACTTTTCGTCCTTGACCAAAATGAAATGACTGAAATAGCCTGATTCAACCTTCTACCCAATTAGGGAATTTTAGTCATTTCATTTGGCCATGAACGAAAAGTGAACCAAAAATTCTTCAAAAACCTGTACTTTTAGTTACTGGGACTACACCTTTGATCTGAATATATAAACCCAAACGAGTTTTGCATATTATTACTCTGCTTCGAATGAGCAACAAAAAGATTTATCTTTGTTTTCGGCAATGATCACTCTTCTTAAGGGTTTTCTTTTGTTTTCATAGTCAATTGACGGAGTCGAACAAAACATTCCTACCACACGGTGATGGCTTGAAAAACGTCCCTTCCATTTAGGTTATTAAATAAAAAATTGATGTTTCTTTTTTATTATTAGTTTTTATTTTTTATAACAATAAATCTATCTCACATGTCCTATTAAACCTACAACCATTTAGTTGAGGATTTTCTCACATAACATGGTATACCAATGAAATTTGGTAAAACAACAAAATTAAAAATAAAAATAAAATTATACAAAGCGTAAACATATTGTCTAATATATTTTGGGGCAATCCCGTATTTCTCTAATAAAAACAGCAAAATTCTATATTTCCTCAAACATGCATTAAAATCATTGCATATTGTGGGTAAATATGACATTTTAAGATTTATGTTGGAGAAATATGAAATTATTATATTTTACCTCAACATTGGCAAAAAAAGATGTAAACAAATAACTTGACATGTTTTACATCTAACGGTTTAAGTTCAAAATTTACACAAGGTGTGGTTCTTCACACAATGCAAAAGACTAAGGGGTGTTTGGCTAAGATGATGAATTAGGCTTATGCTTATATTATATAAATGGTTTATGGCTTATATATCACTAGCCTCAGGCCCGGCCGTTGGCCGGCTAGCATTAAGTCTTTTTATTAAACATAAATGTAGTACAAAAGATGATTTAAAATATAAACTCCATAAATGACATAATGTTTAAAGATAAATAGTTAACGTAAAATGTCATTTGTAAATAATCCGGAATCAACATAACTAACTGGAGTGTATTGTTTAAAATTTCAAAAGCTAAATAAATAATCCGGAATCAACATAACTAACTTGAGTGAATACTCGAACACTTATTGCTTGGCATATTAATTGTCTCTTGCTCTTTCAAGTTACCTTTGTTGCCTGCAAGATACATTGATAAAAATACATGTTAGTACATTGTATAGTTTATATAAATTATACACACCTACAACAACACATTCATTCCATCAAAAGTTTATACCAACTTCAATGAGAATCATACCAAAAAATTCATGTATCAAGGCATTGAATCAGATTTGAGCAGCATTGTCCATGGATAACCGCAAACTATACCTCTCTTCAACTACCATTAAAGCAAAGTTTAGATGACCCGTAAACAGCTCGAATCCAAAACACCATCATTCTATCTTTCTAATGAAGGTTGTCATGCTTGCATATTATGAATGTTTCTTTCTACAGCTTGTAAAGGCCACATAAATGGATTTACTAATGGTCATGACACAAGTTGTCAAATAGTTCAATAAGACATGAAAACTCACAACAAAGATCAATTGCAATTTTCAAACCATTGTTTGCTCCTGTAGTCTTCCTCATTCTTAATTGATTAATTTGAGTTTCCCGTCTTTGTTTTAGCATCATAAGTCCTTGCATCGTGCCACCCGGTGCAACCACAAAGTGTACGATATCAAAAACATTAGGAAAAAAATCAATATAAGAAACAAAAAATGGAAAAGGGGAGTGTTTAATGTATCCCGTCTAACACTAATTTCTGTGTTTATTAAGAACATATAAAGTATCAGTAAGCCTCAAATTAACCCATACATACCTAACTATACGACACTAATGAGGCTTATTTCATTAAGTTTTGATTATTAAGTGGGCCAAAATTTTCAGAGGTTAAGCACTTTTAATATTTGATAATATGTATGTACGAATACCGGAGTGATGTGATAAATGGAAAGATAAAAAGTGATACGT
Organism: Chrysanthemum makinoi; assembly: GCA_910596185.1. Lineage (NCBI taxonomy): Eukaryota > Viridiplantae > Streptophyta > Magnoliopsida > Asterales > Asteraceae > Chrysanthemum > Chrysanthemum makinoi. Next base: position 262,104,067 of record OU343224.1, on the reverse strand, counting down.
ACACTAATCAGGAAATACACAAATAATATCAGAAACTTCATCTCAAGGACTGGATACTCTTGACTCCCCCTACTGTAAATTCTTGACTCGTTGGCAGTCATCCACAAGTGAGAGATTAAGTAATCATGTACTTGTATATGACGTAATCTGATTAGAGTGAGTCGAACTTGCTCAATACCATTTTTGTGAACACCAAAGAAGTTCATTTTCTTACTCTTTTAAAATGGTATGTACATATTTTACGAATGTTTATTCGAAAACCAACCCATGTCCATTACGGTTGTCATTGTTTAAGGGTGTTTAAGACTCTAATTATTGTCGTGGATTATTTCACACTGCTTATCTCAGTTACAAAAATAAAATATGCAGTTTAGTCTGAAACACCCTTATTAAAACAATATGTTGTATTAAAAGCAATCCCAAACACCGCTAATTTTTTGGCCCAAAAACCAGAAAAGTAGAATAGATTTTGTTGCGGCTAGTGTCTACAACAGGGAAAAACTGGAGCTGACTAAACTGAAACGGAAAATCGAAATATTGAAATGAAACAATCTATCTTCGCATGTCTCTCGACCACCTTTCTTGATACACCTACAACAACAAAAACAATAACACCAAAATTAGCTTTAAAAAACATAAAAAATGTTTCTTAAAAATGAGTAATAAACTAATCCAAACGTCATCTACATTTTTAGAGACCTAATAGCAACTAAAGTTGATGTTGTGGATTGAAATAGGCCATACCTTTTATGATGTTAATACATTCTCTACAGTCAAAACGGCAGCCCCTAATCATCTATGAACGTTCCTTAGCCTTGCATATTGGTTTTTGGAAATCCTGGGGACATGTAGAAAGACTTTTAGTACTTAAAATATAGTTGTGCGTAAGTACATCTTTCATGCGGATTATGTATAATTCCCATGCCACTCAAGGAACCTGAAAATTAGTTAATATTGGTTATATCCCACTCAAGGAACCTGAAAATTAGTTAATATTGGTTATATCCCAATCCGAACACTTAATTTAGGTGCTACATGAATAAATTTTATCAATGTCTATATCCAACTTATTGTCAAGTTCCAGATCAGAGGTATGTGTACAAATAATTTTTATAACATGCTTGATCTTTTCAAATAAATAGTATGTGTACAAATTAGGATCAGAATTGTTACACCCCATGAACGACACGACAAAAAAATTAAAACTTTAACACGGAAACGACTTTACTTTAACGGACCCTTCGTTACTCTTTTTACCATTGATAAAAATCTATAATATTCCAGATCTTGAAACCATTTTTAAATGAAACTAGACTTTAATACCTTCAAAATGACGGGTGGCGCTACCCATAACGACTTACGGTTTAAAAGATATGATTTTTCTAAAATTGACAAAATCTGAAAAATACTCTATTAATACTCTGACGGAAGCATATGGCCATATGCTGAAATTCGACATGGCCATATGCAGGCCATATACCCTTATTAAACTTTCTAAGACAACCATATGGCCATATGCTGAAAATACCATATGGCCATATTGTGACACATGGTAAATTTTCACTCATATATAAATAATAAATGGTAATTTATTATTACTAAGCATAGTCATTAAGCATGCATAAGCTTTGCCTGATCATTTGAGTAGATAACTCGCATACATTAGCCCATTGCACTTCTTTTTCATTCATTTCATAATATGAATATGGTGTTATTGTCTTATGATTAAATTGTAAGACGCGAGGTTATCTCGTTTTCCCCTGTGACCGACACTGCACGCGTACCGACACTATGATAAGGGCAAATAAAACAAATGGTAAATCCCCGGAATGGAAAATATTATCAAGATAATAATATTTCAGAAACGTATCTATAAGATATTACAGTGTAAAGATTTATCATACATTAATACTTCAGTCACAGTATAATATCCGTAGGACACCAAAAATGTACAATACAATTTAAATTACTCATCATATCTAACAATTATACTTACCTCAAAAATAAAACTTTACAAAATTTATTTTAGAAAAATAAGTAAATGAAATTTTTATCCTTTACCCTTGATTAATCCGCCCCTCCCCCTACCTTCATTTTATCGTTTTCTGTTTTCTCCCATACCCCCACGTTTTCTTTGTTTCTCTCACAAGAGGATACCAACAAAGCCTTATCTTCCAAATAAAGCCATCTCTATCCCTACTATCCCTACCAAACGATTAGGTCAACCCACCCAAAGGGGAGATAGACCAAAATGGAACCTGAGAAAGACCATTTCCATCTTACTTTCTCCATTCATAGTATTTTGGTGATTGTGTTTGTTGGGTCTTCACCAACACATGCACCGCCGACCACTATCTATCAAGAGGAAGAGTCCAAGGTAGCAATAGGAGCTTCAAGAGTCACTATCCTCATCCCATTCTTCCAATGAGAAAGCGCCTAGTGGGAAGGTAGAGACAAAGGAGAGCCAAGAATGGTTACCACTCTTCTTCCAAGGTGAGAAAGATAGTCAAAGACTATCTCTTCTCTCTTCCTTTTATCTTTGTCGAAGCAACCCAGGGGAAAACACACCTCCAAAAAACTCACCTCAAAGGTTAAGAAAACTCTAAAGGATTGAAAGCTATTGCTTGGGGTTTTGCTAAGAACCGATTGGGGTTTTATTGGTGTTGGATTTCTGGGTTGGCCTTCGACTTCGTATCATCTTCTTCTTTGTAAGAAATCACTCAACTTTGTACTTGTTAAAATTTATGAATTGGGTTGTTAGTAAAATTGATAATTCGATTGTGAAACTAAGTGTTCTTGTTGTTGATAAACCTTGTGATCTTCCATAAATGATATAGTCACATGTGAATTGATTTTGTTGTTGGTTTTGTGGACGTTGTTTTTTGTCGAGTATAAGAACCCTAGACCAGTGAAAGATAGTTTTATAAATCTTGTAGGGAGTAAGTATCATATTAGATTCATGATATTGAATTTGGTAATGAGATGCTGAGTTGTTGTTTGATTTGACTAGAAACCCATTTTGATGCTCGTGGTCCTTTCCAGTCGACATCCGTGTCATGCAAATTGTGTCGATACCATGTTATAATCTTGTCTTAACTTGAGAAACCAATGCTTGTTATCATGGTGCCCTGTGTCTCGGATTACGGCTATGAGCCTTGTGTTAAAATTGTTGTGTCTTCCTAGGAAAAGAACCAAGTCAAGAGTACTCATTTGCCAAAATAAATGAAATTAGCCCATAATATGTCATGATCCATAGTGGTATGATAGGATGTCGGGATAAAACCGAGTTGAGTAGTACTCGACTAGCACATGGTTTCGCCACATCCTCGGCTTGAGTTTAGCTCCGAAATGTTGGTGTCTTGTTCACTTAAATGAACCCTTGTCATATTACTTCCTTTCTGCGTATGATTTTCTCCACAAAAATCTTGGCACAAGTAATTTCTATCAAAGTATTAACTAGTATCTTTGACATCAAAATTCTGGGCCACATCCCAACTTGTAATTGTGTTACAAGGAAGTTGTTTGGTTGTTTTATGGGCTTCGGCCCAACCTGTTGCCCTGCTACTGTCGACGCCGGGCCACAGCCCACTGTGGTTCGGGGTATTCGTTAAGTGGTTAAACGAGTCAACAAAATAAAACGTGTAATGTATACCGGAAATAAATTGTAAACCCAAACTCATTTGCCACACATTGGAGTCTTCGACCTTAGACATGTATACTTATATCGACAAGTAAAACAAGGGTTAAAGCCTTCAAACAATAAAACAAGTGCTTAAAACATAATTCGTATAATAAGGTATACATCAGAAGTTTAACGTCAATGTGTCGACATATGTATGTCAACTAAAATTTCTAGTTGAGAACTATATATATTAAGAACAACTTTTAATAAATAAATGAAGACTACTATATCATTTTGTCAACTAATAAACTTGAAGAGTCTTCAACTTTAACTTAAGTATTTTCTAAACACAATTAGAAAATAAACCAACTTATTAAATTTTGACAATATCATTATAGTTTCAACATGAGAAAGTATATATATATATTCATATACTTACTAGTAAAATATTTTAATCATTTTTACAAAACAAAACTTTGGTCTTAATACATTTATGAAAAAATATAGATTGAACCATTTTAAGTAAGTAATACTTAAAACAATGAACTAAAACATTGCCCTCCTTATCTAGGTCGCGTGTCGGTGCCGCTTCACAATATTCACTGAATCCCACTTTTGGATTGCACATTTGTTAAGGTAAGTTTCATAGCCCCTCTTTTACTTGATAAATTGTTTTATACATTTTGGGGTGAGAAAATATGCAAAACCTTTTTATGGACCTGAACTATTGTATGATTACTATTACGTGGTTTAGCCTAAGCCCTTATGTCCCTAGAAATGCCCCTTATTCATGAATCGTCAATTCCCTGTTGGGAAACGCGAATGTTATAAATAGATCTATTGAGGGTGACTCCTCCGTTCGGTTGGCCATGCTTAGGCCATATGCTGAAAGGGTTAATATACAAAAATGTTACTAAACTTTCAAAAATATTTGTCCTAAGTCACTAATGTTTGTATTCTGTCATCTAGGTCACTATACTTCACGGGTTTTTCACATATGTTATTAAACCTTTTAATAAGTGTCACCCTAGTCACTCGAAGGATTGGTAACCGGCTTTGGCACATACGTTACTAAACCTATACAAACAAGTCACTAAACTTTGCGAAAAATTTGTCTTAAGTCACTAATGTTTCATTCCTGTCATCTAAGGTACTAAACTTTGCTAAAAATTTGTCCTAAGTCACTAATAAAAAATTTGTCCTAAGTCACGAGTTGTGGCACATGTTACTGAACCTTTAAAATTTTACGTTTTATACGATTTTATACACCTTTTATACATTTTAATTCATTTTTATTCGTTTTTATACGTTTTTGTTTGTATTTTTACGCTTTTGTCCGTTTTTATACGTTTTCGTCCGTTTTTGTCCCATTTTTTACGTCCGTTTTTATGCGTTTTTATGTTTTCATCCGTTTTTATATGGTTTTGTACACTTTTTATACGTTTTTATTCTTTTTCATCCGTTTTTATATGGTTTTGTACATTTTTATACGTTTTTATTCTTTTTCATCCGTTTTTATACGTTTTCGTCTGTTTTTTACGTTTTCGTCCATTTTTCTTATGTTTTTGCCCGTTTTTCTATGTTTCATTCGTTTTCGTCCCTTTTTTATGTTTGAAAACATAAGAAAATAGGTGAAAACGTAAGAAAAACAGACGAAAACGTATAAAAACGGATGAAAACGAATAAAAACGGATGAAAACATAAAAACATATAAAAACGGACGTAAAAAATGGGACAAAAACTGACGAAAACGTATAAAAAGGGACAAAAACGTAAAAAAACAAACAAAAACGTATAAAAACGAATAAAAACGTATAAAAGGTGTATAAAATCGTATAAAATGTATAATTTTAAAGGTTCAGTAACATGTGCCACAACTCGTGACTTAGGACAAATTTTTCATTAGTGACTTAGGACAAATGTTTCGCAAAGTTTAGTACCTTAGATGACAGGAATGAAACATCAGTGTGTATACACGTCAGCATTTAACCGGCAACAGTAGGTCGTCTCACTATTGGTATCCAAGATAACCGGTTACGTAAAGTATAGTAACCTAGATGACAGAAGATAAATATTAGTGAGTTAGGACAAATATTTTTGAAAGTTTAGTAACTGTTTTGTATATTAACCCTATGCTGAAAATACCATATGGTCATATAGGACCTGCAGAAAATTTTATAAAACAATACTTCACACCTTTTCCGGAAACCATACTTCCGTGACTCAAAACTTAACAAAACTTTCCAGAAATCTTTAATATAACATAATACATCATGTTCATAACCATTCGACCCGTTTGACCCCAAAATGGGTATAATACATGCTATGCCAAACACCCCTTTAAACCAATTACATTCATTTTAACCAATTCTATAACAACCCATTTACCACCAAAATACTTTAATGACCATGACATAAAGTATGACAATCGACCACATGCTTACAAACCATTTTAAGACCATCGGGGGTTCAACTTTGACTTGAAGCTCGGCATCTACCTAGTTCTTATTTCATACATACAAATCTTCCATGATCCCAAACCAAGCAATAGCATCTTCAAAATAATAAACCTACAAGAAATATTGACAACTATAACATGTAAGCGATAACGCTTAGTAAGTAACCGGGTTAGAATACGAATTATACATCTATTAATCATACTTGAAACATGAACATACACCATAACTATTACCATCAAGCTTTAATCACATATTACTATAACATACTTAAACACGACATTAAACATTTAACAAATCCAAACATATACCTTGGTTAATCCACAACCAAGGACTAACACACATTGATCCAACTAATTAATCATCTAATGATAACCACACTTTCTAAGCCAAGGCCTTCAATCCTTAACACCTTAATTCATAATCACAATGTCATAATATCAATATTAGACATATCATAACCAAAGTTACTTACCTTAGCCCCAAGGCTAAGTTAATCACAATAACACCATCATCTTCACTATCATCATCATCATTATCCATTATCATCCAAAGTCTAACACCTTTAAACACATAATCAGTGTACACTTAATACATCATTCTAAAGCTATAACCATGGATTAAAACAACCATTTAACTCACCTATAAACACCTCTAATCATCATATAATTATATGTTAATCATATAATGATCCAAGTCATAAATTACTTGACTTTAACCCATAATAAAATCATCTCTTGATCACTATAACTCTTAATTAGCTTAAAATCACTTTTACCCAATTATCCCAAGTTATGATTCATAAACCCTAACCTTCCAATTCAACAATTAAACATAAATTAAAGGTACTTACTTGTATAAGGATTAACATCAAAGCTTCAATACTTGATATAACACTTTAATCCATCATCAAATTGGTCTCAAGACCATCTACTATTTTTCCCTCCAATTTAATTCACGACCCACACACATAAACTTAATATTTCTGGATATCAAATCAAAGTTGTGGAATTATCCAGACACTTGTAGGTGTCAAGTTTGCCAATTTGACATCAATGGTCCCTCAAGTCCCATTCCCCCTAATTTGGCCATTAAATACGTTTATAGCAAATTACCACTTGACAACATAGGTCCCCTTACTTTCTATAACTATAACATAACATGTGTTAACTATTAGTTTGACTATCGGGTTGACTAGTCAATTTAACATTCGTTGACTAACCAATCACGTTTAACCTTGGTCATTTTCATCTAAGGTGGGGCCTATTTGCATCCGGGATACGGGTCTAACAAGAATAGTTTTGTTCAACGCAACCAATCAGAAAGTACTTGTTTTAGAAAGAGATTTTGGATAAATCGTGAGCCTAACTAAAACCTAAAAAGTTCGCACAAATTATTTTAGGTGTCTATGAATTCCTTATATGGCTAAAACATTTTGTAAATGCATATTTATTTCATCATCAATAAAACAAAAACTATGATCAAAACCTACCTTGTCATTCCAAGTGTAGGCACCGTTATATTAGCATAAACAATAAGCAAATCCTAAACCCCTCTTCGTTGCAGCTACCTTCTGCAAGTCGGTACCAAACGGTGTGCTGCAACAACCAAACCCCTTTGCTGCAGCAGTACACCACGATCCAAAATGCCACTTTTGACAGTACATAACCAAATACAGATTATGCACTACACAAACAACCAAATAAATTGTTACATTGATCAAAATATTTCAAATTCTTGTTCACATAGTGGAACACATTAATTGGATGGGCTCAACTATATTTTAACAGAATCTTGTTTCCATTTACCGGCTGTAACAAATATTAATCCAATATTTTTTACATGTTTGGACAGTAAATAGTGCCACCATAATTACATCAATGTTTTCTCGATAAACAGCTTCAAACAAACCTTTCTTCAAGCATTCAAGATCCAAAGTACACATAAAGACCATCAATTCGAAGAAAACCCCAATTCAAAAACCAAAAAATCAAAATCGAAAATTGGTTAATTCAGAAAACCATCAATTCGATTTTCTTGTTTGATTTTTATTGTAACGATTATTATGTTTGTTACAATATTTCGGTGGATTGATTTCTAGAAGTATGCTTTTCGACTGGGTAATAAAATTGGGGGCATGAATTGATTTAGGGTGAATTAATTTTCGGGGTATGAATTGATTTGGATTTAATGGTTTTGTTGAAACTTGGCTTAGGGTAAATTAAATTGCATCGGTTATGAATTGTTTTTGGTTAAACTGATTTGGGGAAAACTATTTTGGGAGCATTTATGAAGGAAGCGAAAATATTGGACCTAAAATGATTTTGGTTCATTAGATTGAAATAAATGCCACATGTCATTTTTTAAGAGTTTTGGGGGGGGGACTTTCCCAAAGCCAACCTCGTTTCATATAGTGTAGGATGAGCTCATAAGCACTTAAATGTTTGGCTTAGTTTATCATAATTAATAAGATAAAACTAGCAGGGTACCCGCTCATTGCGGCAGCGGATACTCTAAAATAAAAATTCTCGGTGAATCATGTATTTTAGTTTATTATGTTTTTTTGACAATAAATTTATGGATATCAAGAATTTCGTTTAGCCCGTGCCCGTTCGGGCTCGAGCTAATTTGGCCAGTTGCCGTCCGGGCTTGAATATTTGTATAATTTGCTTTATTATTTGTATTAGTGGCATTTAATGCAAGAATTGTATTTAAGTTATTTATACAATATGCTTGATAATTTGTATTTTTAATGTAAGAGGTGTTTTAATAACTGCATTAATTGTATTTATTGATGTTACCCCCCGTGCTCGATTTGACTAAAAATTTAAAACTTTTCACGAAAATAACATGACCCGAAACTTACCTCTTATTACTCTTTTGACCATTGACAAAAGTCCTTAGACATATAGACCTTGAAACCATTTTTAAATGAATCTAGACTCATATACTTTTAAAACGACGGGTGGCACCCTAAAGTGCACTATGACCCGTCCTGTGCACTAAGTACCCCTAAAGTGCACTATAACCCCTTTTGTTCACAATGGACACCTAAAGTTCACTATAACCCATGTTATGCACTAAAGACACCTAAAGTGCACTATAACTCATGTTATGCACTATGGACACCTAAAGTGCACTATAACCCATGTTATGCACTAAGGACACCTAAAGTGCACTATTTTCTCAAATCGACCCATAACACATTTATACATTAAATCAACACTTAAAACTTGTATTTAAACATATGTAATACATATTAACTAAAAATATACCATATGCATTGTTTCCCAAAATCCTTGACCCGTTTGACCCAAAATGGGTTAAAATAGACCTTGTCCCAAACACCCATTTTTCTGCATATCCCTTTTATATACTTTTGACCCATTTTCCGGAAAACGACTTCTATAACATGACATAACACCAAAACTTCCAGAAATCATTAGGTCATTATAAATATCAAATATATGCATAAACTTGGTCATAATGACCCACGGAAACGTGCTTTACAAAGTGACGGGTATTATGCCAAAATACCCGTTTTGACCCGTTTGCATACACCACTTAAATATAACTCTTTAACATACATTAAAACCTGTAAAATGACTTTTAAAACATTTCAAAGACTTAGCACTATAAACATTAAACCTTTTATGACTCTCGGGGGACAACTTTGACTTCGAGCTCGGTACATCTACCTAGCTCCTAACTTTCTTACTACCTTCCTATTCTTCACAACTAATCCATGGTTAGCCATGCTCCAAAGAACAAACCTTAGCATCTTCAATACAAGAGAACCTACAAAATGTAGTCAACTATAACGTAAGCGAAAACGCTTAGTAAGTAATTGGCTAATACATGCTAAGGCTTCCATTATCAAATATGCATCACAAAGCATCTCTATAACACACAAGCTATAACACCTTTAACACATAAAGCACACAACACATACCTTAATCTTATCATGATCCAACAAACTCTAAAACATGCATTTAACCAATCTTCAAGTCACAACTATAACAATCATAATCACATCATTTAATAACTTCCACATTAAGCACATAGTAACCGAATTACTTACCTTAGCATCCAAGCTAAGCTATTATAACAACATCATCATCTTCATCATCAATATCCTTCATCATCCATAGCTAACATCTTAGTTACATAATTAACATGCACTTAGTACATAATCAAATAATTATAACCATTGCTAACATAACAACCTCTAATCATCATATAATCATATCTTGATTATATGATGATCCAACCAATAAATTACCCAACTTTTACCCATAATAAAATTACCCCAAGATTACTATAACTCTTTTAATCAACCAAATGATCATAACATGATCACATCCAAAATTACTCATTGCCTTCAATTCAATTAAAGGGTCTTCACCCAAAAACACTATAACACTTCAATTTGATCTTAAAACCATAATTACCCAAAACCCCCAATTTTGGTACAAGAACCCTAACTCTCAAATTTACAATTAAACACAATTAAGGATTACTCACCTTGCAAGGATCCTTTCTATGACTTCACATTAGGGTAAAAACCCTTAATTCATCACCAATTGGCCTACAAGACCAAACCATATTTTTCCATCCATTTCTCTTACTCGACACACACACACACTTACACATTTTATTTCTGGTAAAAAAATGAAGTTGGTAGAGTTATCCAGAAGTATGTAGAGGGAAACTTTGCCCAAATGACATAAGTGGTCCCTCAAGTCTCATTATTTCTATATTGGCCACCAATACTTTCATAACATATTTACAAAATGGCAACTTAGGTCCCCCTTCTTTATATAACTATAACATAACATGTGTTAACTATTAGTTTGACTATCGGGTTGACTAATCAATTTAACATTCATTGACTAACCAATCACGTTAAACCTTGGTCAATTTCATCTAAGTTGGGGCCTATTTGTATCCGGGATACGGGTCTAACAATTATGCCCCCTTATTTAGATTTCGTCCCTGAAATCTCTCGTCTATTACTATCCAAAACTAAATATCATTCTAAATAAATCTCAACATATACAAAATTATACACATTGCGTTGCAACGATCTATGTGATCTTGCAACTCTAAAAATACTATTACCCGCTTATCACGCTTGGTCCATTTTATCTCTCGCTTTATTTCTTTCAACAAATGGTTCTTGCTAATGTCATTATGTCACATAAGACATAAATATAAACTACTAAACATGTTCATAACTAACTTACTTAACATTTGACCACCTATTTGGTCACTTATGTACCACTTTGACTTTACATAAGTCAAATCTAGTCAATACTTTTCGTACTCTACTATCATCATTCTACAATCTCATCAATATTCTTACTATAGCACTTTATGTATCGTTATAACTTTCTCATAATTCATAAATTTTATGACCACCACAGTCCTTTTTCACTTTATACATGCCCCCACGGCACTCTATAACCTTATCTCAACTCTTAATTTATTCAATTTATGACTTCCGTAGTTATTTCTCATATTACTTTTCTTTAGACACTTTCGCCAAGGACGATAAGTCACTCGGAAAAATTCAATTAATTAACTCTATAACATCAAGCTTTAACTCATATTATCACCTTTTTCATAAAGGTGCTAACACTATCTAGCTCTTATCACGCTTATCATTTGCCTCGAGGCACATCTATCTCTATCTTCATTTTATAATCTTTTCAATTTATAAAATAACTTTTGCTTTAGACATCTATTTTAAGTTTTTACACAGAACCTCACTATTATCATAAACTCGCTTTCTCATTTCTTATAATATCTAACTTATTTTAATCTTCTCTTTCTCATTTCTTAACTATACTCAGGTCATATCGGATACAGATAAGCCTACTCATTTATACTTCTTCATTTACATGGAAAGGTGTCACAAACAATGTAAATCAAAAAATATAAACTTATAGTTCGGTGACTCACAATTTCACTATTTAAATGAAAAGGCGTCCCAATCCACTCAAATAATGAATTTATAAATCATCCTACTTATCCACACCCAACACAACAATCATACTTACTATCCATCTTTTCTAGCCTTGGATCCAATCTCAATAAACTTTTATACATGCCACGAAGGCAAGCTAAATAACATGCCATGATAGGCAAGCTAACAACCATGCCCTGAAAAGGCAAGCTATACCACCATGCCATAAAGGCAAGCTATCAATCATGCCATAAGGCAAGCTAACATCCATGCCACATAAGCAAGCTAACAATCATGCCATAGAGGAAATCTATAACACCATGCCATAAAGGCAAGCTATAACACCATGTCATAAAGGCAAGCTATCGACCATGCCATAAGTCAAGCTAACATCCATGCCACATAGGCAAGCTAACAACCATGCCATAGAGGCAAGCTATAACACCATGCCATAAAGGCAAGCTATAACACCATGCCATAAAGGCATGCTAGGCCATCCCGAAGGACACCATAACTAGAGCATTGGACCCAAGCTATCCATATCTTATCATCTTTAATCACTTTATCTTTTATGTACTTTTATCATTAAGTACATACTATTATCTTATTGCCTTACGCAATCTCAACTCCCACTATCGCTTTTACTTTTATCAAGACAAGTTCTATATAATACTTGTCAATTTTTATACTTTCATTCTCACAATGCAATCTACTAATCATCCGTCAACCTCAAGTTGACTCACACATTTTAAACTATTAACATGATCTCGTCATGTTCTAACTATAACACTTATCTTTACTTTCTTGTTCACATACTTTATTCATCTCATTTATTCATTGGCATTAAAGCCATATCATACTACTTCACTCTTTAAACTTTAATCATGCATCGAGCATTCATTACTAGCAATTTCTACTTATAATGTTTTTATATGTAACATGATCTTATTACATCATAACTATGCACTTTAACTTTTCTCATCTCTTTTATTAAGCATGAAAGCAACCATGCTTCTACTATTTACTCATTATCACATCAATTTTTTGTTTCAATATAACTACCACAATTAAACTTTATCTTATCTTTCTATGCATCAAGCAATAAGCATATTTCACTATCATATCATACTTCATTATCTTTTTATGCTTCATCTCAAGCTTTCTCAATAATTATACTTCCTCATATGCTTACCATATTATACATGTAAATGTATCCATCTCATCTCATATACTTCTATACATCATGCTATCAATCACATACATGTGAAACTTAGACACGTAACGAACTACTATAGACTTATTATCACACATGCTTTCACATAACACTACATAACACCTAACCGATAAGTGTTATAACATTCTTAACGCATTCAATCATATAGTCTATGGCTCTTACCTCATACTTTCAAATACGAATCCATGTCTAAGTTACTTACTCATCTCAATTCTACCATAAACACTAACTTCGCCTTAAAAGTAAGGCATCAATACACTTCACATATCTACAAACTTATATCACACGCAACTATTAGTGGTTTAAGTCTAGGCAACCCTATAGTAGCAACCTAATTCACTTAAACTGAAGCTTTGATACCAAGTTGTTACGCCCCATGCCCGATTTGACTAAAAATTTAAAACTTTTCACGAAAATGACATGACCCGAAACTTACCTCTTATTACTCTTTTGACCATTGGCAAAAGTCCTTAGACATATAGACCTTGAAACCATTTTTAAATGAACCTAGATTCATATACTTTTAAAACGACGGGTGGCACCCTAAAGTGCACTATGACCCGTCCTGTGCACTAAGGACCCCTAAAGTGCACTATAACCCCTCTTGTGCACAATGGACACCTAAAGTGCACTATAACCCATGTTATGTACTAAAGACACCTAAAGTGCACTATAAATCATGTTATGCACTATGGACACCTAAAGTGCACTATAACCCATGTTATGCACTCAGGACACCTAAAGTGCACTATTTTCTCAAATCGACCCATAACACATTTATACATTAAATCAACACTTAAAACTTGTATTTAAACATATGTAATACATATTAACTAAAAATATACCATATACATTGTTTCCCAAAATCCTTGACCCATTTAAACATTAAATCAACACTTAAAACTAGTTAGTTTGAATCAGTCTAGTCATTATAAATATGGCCAAATTAAAATAATTTTTATGTGATGGTGTTTTATGAAGTGTTGTGTCGTAGTTGATAATAATGTAAGTTTTCGTTGAACAATTTTGCTATTGAAATTTTACATTTAAGAATTTTCAATGAAAATAAAATAAAGTAAACATTGCATCATCCCCAAAATCTTTTACGCTACAAAGATAAAGATACAGTATTACATTCATAATCTTCCCTCATGCAATTTATTACCTCATTCATGTGCTTTTCTAATTAACGTCTAATATAACACTAATAATTTTTAATCAATATCGTATATGTTATTTTTCTACAATTTAGTGAGTGCAATATTGTTTGGAATATCGTCTTAAAAATAGATTTTGTTGTTAACTTTATATACGAGTTTAAAGCCTATATATGCAACATTTGTTTTATCATGTTTAGTGGAGTACAAATATGATACATATTTTGGTTGTGCATTTGAATATCTAATCTCTGTTTTTATCATCATGATTGCCTTGCATCTCTATGCTTAAGGATAATGATATTTTTTGTAATTTAAATTTCGGGCATTAGACAAAACTAAAAAGAACCATCATTCATTCTTTAAATGTTAAAATACATTTAGACATAAGTTGACTTTGCTAATTTTATTTTATTTAAAATATATTCATTCAATGTATATATATATCCCACACACTTGTACTTGTGTATTACTTGGTGTATGGATTTATTGTTTTGATAGTTAATTAGATGTGTTTGTATTTGGATGATTTGAAGGAAACCATGTCATCAAATATTAAATATTATTTGTGTTTATTGACATGTATGTAGTATGTATTAAAGACGTTGACCATATAGATAGTTGCATGTTTTTTTTACATGGAGTAATTACTTTTTGTAAAAATGTTAATAGTGAGCAATATTGTAAATGTTGCACAAATGTTTGTGAGGGTTGCGTAAGAATAACTAATATATTTGTATACAGATGTATATGGTAATTCAAATTATGTTATTGACTTTGTCTTATATATGTGATTCATTTCGAATGTAGCTTTATTTGCTTATGTGATACTTGATTAATTGATTAATGACATACTTTACTAGTATAGATTGTGTTTTACTATTTGATAATGCTATATGTGAATTTGAATATTATATATAATTGTGTGAAAGACATAAAAGAGCAAATCGAAAAAATATGAGCTTTCCATATTCGAATTTCATATATTTAAAAATGTGCAATTGAAGCACAAGTGGTCATAAACAACAAGTATATGAGCCAATATTATTTTATTGAGTGGCATGACCGGTTAGACCATCCCGGATTAATGAAGATGTGGAATATATAGAAGAACGATAAGTTTCTTTCAAAATAGATCTGATTTTTCTCAATGGAAGTTAATTGTTCATATATCAACACCATATAAGTAAGGACTTTGTCCTATAAAGTTTTGGAAAGAATATGATGGGGATGTATGTAGGCCTATACATCTGCCATGTTGATCATTTTGAGTTTTAAAATCGATGCATCGTCAAAATGATTATCAAAGACGCAACTTAAAGTTAGCGTGATTATTGGCTCGAGTTATCAAATGTGAGCATGATTTTCCAAATTATATTTTTGAGATTGGTAGTGAATACTTCCAAGTATTGGGCGATTATTGGCATAAGTGTTGAACATAAAAGTAGCCCATGTTCATACGCGAATTGCTTTTGTTGAAACGTTTATAAAACGTCTTCAGTTGATTGCAAAGCCAATAACATTATGAGAACAAAACATTTAGTTTATGGGACATATTATAATATATGAATTCGCATCTTACCAATAATCTATCATGAATCCTCCTCTAGTAGAATGGTTTTTGGTCACAAACCATATTTCCCATGTGAGATTATGTAATTGTGCGATATATAGTAAATCCACCACAACACACAAAATCAAGCTTTCTCAATAATTATACTTCCTCATATGCTTACCATATTATACATGTAAATGTATCCATCTCATCTCATATACTTCTATACATCATGCTATCAATCACATACATGTGAAACTTAGACACGTAACGAACTACTATAGACTTATTATCACACATGCTTTCACATAACACTACTTAACACCTAACCGATAAGTGTTATAACATTCTTAACGCATTCAATCATATAGTCTATGGCTCTTACCTCATACTTTCAAATACGAATCCATGTCTAAGTTACTTACTCATCTCAATTCTACCATAAACACTAACTTCGCCTTAAAAGTAAGGCATCAATACACTTCACATATCTACAAACTTATATCACACGCAACTATTAGTGGTTTAAGTCTAGGAAACCCTATAGTAGCAACCTAATTCACTTAAACTGAAGCTTTGATACCAAGTTGTTACGCCCCATGCTCGATTTGACTAAAAATTTAAAACTTTTCACGAAAATGACATGACCCGAAACTTACCTCTTATTACTCTTTTGACCATTGGAAAAAGTCCTTAGACATATAGACCTTGAAACCATTTTTAAATGAACCTAGATTCATATACTTTTAAAACGACGGGTGGCACCCTAAAGTGCACTATGACCCGTCCTGTGCACTAAGGACCCCTAAAGTGCACTATAACCCCTCTTGTGCACAATGGACACCTAAAGTGCACTATAACCCATGTTATGCACTAAGGACACCTAAAGTGCACTATAACTCATGTTATGCACTATGGACACCTAAAGTGCACTATAACCCATGTTATGCACTAAGGACACCTAAAATGCACTATTTTCTCAAATCGACCCATAACACATTTAAACATTAAATCAACACTTAAAACTTGTATTTAAACATATGTAATACATATTAACTAAAAATATACCATATACATTGTTTCCCAAAATCCTTGACCCATTTAAACATTAAATCAACACTTAAAACTAGTTAGTTTGAATCAGTCTAGTCATTATAAATATGGCCAAATTAAAATAATTTTTATGTGATGGTGTTTTATGAAGTGTTGTGTCGTAGTTGATAATAATGTAAGTTTTCGTTGAACAATTTTGCTATTGAAATTTTACATTTAAGAATTTTCAATGAAAAGAAAATAAAGTAAACATTGCATCATCCCCAAAATCTTTTACGCTACAAAGATAAAGATACAGTGTTACATTCATAATCTTCCCTCATGCAATTTATTACCTCATTCATGTGCTTTTCTAATTAACGTCTAATATAACACTAATAATTTTTAATCAATATCGTATATGTTATTTTTCTACAATTTAGTGAGTGCAATATTGTTTGAAATATCGTCTTAAAAATAGATTTTGTTGTTAACTTTATATACGAGTTTAAAGCCTATATATGCAACATTTGTTTTATCGTGTTTAGTGGAGTACAAATATGATACATATTTTGGTTGTGCATTTGAATATCTAATCTCTGTTTTTATCATCATGATTGCCTTGCATCTCTATGCTTAAGGATAATGATATTTTTTGTAATTTAAATTTCGGGCATTAGACAAAACTAAAAAGAACCATCATTCATTCTTTAAATGTTAAAATACATTTAGACTTAAGTTGACTTTTCGAATTTTATTTTATTTAAAATATATTCATTCAATGTATATATATATCCCACACACTTGTACTTGTGTATTACTTGGTGTATGGATTTATTGTTTTGATAGTTAATTAGATGTGTTTGTATTTGGATGATTTGAAGGAAACCATGTCATCAAATATTAAATATTATTTGTGTTTATTGACATGTATGTAGTATGTATTAAAGACGTTGACCATATAGATAGTTGCATGTTTTTTTTACATGGAGTAATTACTTTTTGTAAAAATGTTAATAGTGAGCAATATTGTAAATGTTGCACAAATGTTTGTGAGGGTTGCGTAAGAATAACTAATATATTTGTATACAGATGTATATGGTAATTCAAATTATATTATTGACTTTGTCTTATATATGTGATTCATTTCGAATGTAGCTTTATTTGCTTATGTGATACTTGATTAATTGATTAATGACATACTTTACTAGTATAGATTGTGTTTTACTATTTGATAATGCTATATGTGAATTTGAATATTATATATAATTGTGTGAAAGACATAAAAGAGCAAATCGAAAAAATATGAGCTTTCCATATTCGAATTTCATATATTTAAAAATGTGCAATTGAAGCACAAGTGGTCATAAACAACAAGTATATGAGCCAATATTATTTTATTGAGTGGCATGACCGGTTAGACCATCCCGGATTAATGAAGATGCGGAATATATAGAAGAACGATAAGTTTCTTTCAAAATAGATCTGATTTTTCTCAATGGAAGTTAATTGTTCATATATCAACACCGTATAAGTAAGGACTTTGTCCTATAAAGTTTTGGAAAGAATATGATGGGGATGTATGTAGGCCTATACATCTGCCATGTTGATCATTTTGAGTTTTAAAATCGATGCATCGTCAAAATGATTATCAAAGACACAACTTAAAGTTAGCGTGATTATTGGCTCGAGTTATCAAATGTGAGCATGATTTTCCAAATTATATTTTTGAGATTGGTAGTGAATACTTCCAAGTATTGGGCGATTATTGGCATAAGTGTTGAACATAAAAGTAGCCCATGTTCATACGCGAATTGCTTTTGTTGAAACGTTTATAAAAGCGTCTTGATTGATTGCAAAGCCAATAACATTATGAGAACAAAACATTTAGTTTATGGGACATATTATAATATATGAATTCGCATCTTACCAATAATCTATCATGAATCCTCCTCTAGTAGAATGGTTTTTGGTCACAAACCATATTTCCCATGTGAGATTATGTAATTGTGCGATATATAGTAAATCCACCACAACACACAAAATCAAGCTTTCTCAATAATTATACTTCCTCATATGCTTACCATATTATACATGTAAATGTATCCATCTCATCTCATATACTTCTATACATCATGCTATCAATCACATACATGTGAAACTTAGACACGTAACGAACTACTATAGACTTATTATCACACATGCTTTCACATAACACTACTTAACACCTAACCGATAAGTGTTATAACATTCTTAACGCATTCAATCATATAGTCTATGGCTCTTACCTCATACTTTCAAATACGAATCCATGTCTAAGTTACTTACTCATCTCAATTCTACCATAAACACTAACTTCGCCTTAAAAGTAAGGCATCAATACACTTCACATATCTACAAACTTATATCACACGCAACTATTAGTGGTTTAAGTCTAGGCAACCATATAGTAGCAACCTAATTCACTTAAACTGAAGCTTTGATACCAAGTTGTTACGCCCCATGCCCGATTTGACTAAAAATTTAAAACTTTTTGCGAAAATGACATGACCCGAAACTTACCTCTAATTACTCTTTTGACCATTGGCAAAAGTCCTTAGACATATAGACCTTGAAACCATTTTAACATGAATCTAGACTCATATACTTTTAAAACGACGGGTGGCACCCTAAAGTGCACTATGACCCGTCATGTGCACTAAGGACCCCTAAAGTGCACTATAACCCCTCTTGTGCACAATGGACACCTAAAGTGCACTATAACCCATGTTATGCACTAAGGACACCTAAAGTGCACTATAACTCATGTTATGCACTATGGACACCTAAAGTGCACTATAACCCATGTTATGCACTAAGGACACCTAAAATGCACTATTTTCTCAAATCGACCCATAACACATTTAAACATTAAATCAACACTTAAAACTTGTATTTAAACATATGTAATACATATTAACTAAAAATATACCATATACATTGTTTCCCAAAATCCTTGACCCATTTAAACATTAAATCAACACTTAAAACTAGTTAGTTTGAATCAATCTAGTCATTATAAATATGGCCAAATTAAAATAATTTTTATGTGATGGTGTTTTATGAAGTGTTGTGTTGTAGTTGATAATAATGTAAGTTTTCGTTGAACAATTTTGCTATTGAAATTTTACATTTAAGAATTTTCAATGAAAAGAAAATAAAGTAAACATTGCATCATCCCCAAAATCTTTTACGCTACAAAGATAAAGATACAGTGTTACATTCATAATCTTCCCTCATGCAATTTATTACCTCATTCATGTGCTTTTCTAATTAACGTCTAATATAACACTAATAATTTTTAATCAATATCGTATATGTTATTTTTCTACAATTTAGTGAGTGCAATATTGTTTGAAATATCGTCTTAAAAATAGATTTTGTTGTTAACTTTATATACGAGTTTAAAGCCTATATATGCAACATTTGTTTTATCGTGTTTAGTGGAGTACAAATATGATACATATTTTGGTTGTGCATTTGAATATCTAATCTCTGTTTTTATCATCATGATTGTCTTGCATCTCTATGCTTAAGGATAATGATATTTTTTGTAATTTAAATTTCGGGCATTAGACAAAACTAAAAAGAACCATCATTCATTCTTTAAATGTTAAAATACATTTAGACTTAAGTTGACTTTGCGAATTTTATTTTATTTAAAATATATTCATTCAATGTATATATATATCCCACACACTTGTACTTGTGTATTACTTGGTGTATGGATTTATTGTTTTGATAGTTAATTAGATGTGTTTGTATTTGGATGATTTGAAGGAAACCATGTCATCAAATATTAAATATTATTTGTGTTTATTGACATGTATGTAGTATGTATTAAAGACGTTGACCATATAGATAGTTGCATGTTTTTTTTACATGGAGTAATTACTTTTTGTAAAAATGTTAATAGTGAGCAATATTGTAAATGTTGCACAAATGTTTGTGAGGGTTGCGTAAGAATAACTAATATATTTGTATACAGATGTATATGGTAATTCAAATTATGTTATTGACTTTGTCTTATATATGTGATTCATTTCGAATGTAGCTTTATTTGCTTATGTGATACTTGATTAATTGATTAATGATATACTTTACTAGTATAGATTGTGTTTTACTATTTGATAATGCTATATGTGAATTTGAATATTATATATAATTGTGTGAAAGACATAAAAGAGCAAATCGAAAAAATATGAGCTTTCCATATTCGAATTTCATATATTTAAAAATGTGCAATTGAAGCACAAGTGGTCATAAACAACAAGTATATGAGCCAATATTATTTTATTGAGTGGCATGACCGGTTAGACCATCCCGGATTAATGAAGATGCGGAATATATAGAAGAACGATAAGTTTCTTTCAAAATAGATCTGATTTTTCTCAATGGAAGTTAATTGTTCATATATCAACACCATATAAGTAAGGACTTTGTCCTATAAAGTTTTGGAAAGAATATGATGGGGATGTATGTAGGCCTATACATCTGCCATGTTGATCATTTTGAGTTTTAAAATCGATGCATCGTCAAAATGATTATCAAAGACGCAACTTAAAGTTAGCGTGATTATGGCTTGAGTTATCGAATGCGAGCGTGATTTTCCAAATTATTTATTTGAGATTGGTAGTGAATACTTCCAAGTATTGGGCGATTATTGGCATAAGTGTTGAACATAAAAGTAGCCCATGTTCATACGCGAATTGCTTTTGTTGAAACGTTTATAAAACGTCTTCAGTTGATTGCAAAGCCAATAACATTATGAGAACAAAACATTTAGTTTATGGGACATATTATAATATATGAATTCGCATCTTACCAATAATCTATCATGAATCCTCCTCTAGTAGAATGGTTTTTGGTCACAAACCATATTTCCCATGTGAGATTATGTAATTGTGCGATATATAGTAAATCCACCACAACACACAAAATGGGATGTTTAACTTGATAATTCATTCAGGGGGAGAGAATGAGCAGCGAGAAATTTGGAATGAATTATGATGTTGATCCTCACACTAATGAATATGAACTTAAAGTTCAAGGGACAAATAACATTCCAAATCTAGTAAATGCCACACATGTTTGGTGACCCAAATAAGTGACTAGATCATATATACGCTGCTAGTGCTCCAAATAATGTATGTCCCAACATGACTATCAATGATTGGTAGTGAGTCTATGGCATGGTTGCAGCATGATAGACTAATCGATTCCAAGTAAAAGTCCTCAAATGAATAAATGAAATGGAGCAAGAAAATTAAGATGGTTGAATTGAGGTAATAAAGACCCCATAGTCTCCAAAACACACACTAGACATGAAGGTAATTGAAAAAAAAATCCCGGGTACGTAAAAAACTATGAGATCTCAATAAATGATATAATGCAATGTCTAGTAAAGTATGGAATCGAAAAGTAACGAATCGACGTCGATATAGTAGTGATTATGTAAATAAATAAGATAGCGCTATAATCATGGTGAGGATCATAGAAGCATACTTGCAGGAATTGCAGTTGTATAAATGAATGACCAAAATATATAAAGACGCAAAGAACTAATAAAAGATTGAAGTCTCTTGTGATGAGACATGGTTACTAGGACTTGAAGTCCGTATATATGAATATGTAAACTTACTGGATATGCATCAGTCTTTATGAGAAAATGAAATGAAATTATGCATAAGGTACAAGTGATGGCAGACGTATATTTTCTCAAAGACTTGTAAATGATCACGCAGATGAATGTTTACATGTGGTGGATCCAATAATGTATTTTAATATTGTATAAGTCTGGCAATGTGTAAAATAATTGATATGCGTCTAAAAGATAAATGAATAGAGCTCATATGAGATTTTATTATAGGATATAAAATGCATGAAGCATGCTAGTGATTTTAATGCTTAAAGCATATAAGAGAAGTTCTCGAGAACACTACTTGATTGTATTGAATTAATCATGTTTTTGGCATACGTTTAATAATTTCCTTAGTGTATAGTATTGTGCCAAATAAAGATCATGTTTGCCTATGAAACTTTATAAAGAGATCTAGATTTGAATATTGTTTAAGTTTAATGCAGTTTGATTTATGATTATAAAGGCAACTGAGTGCATAGAAGTTGAATTTGAACAAAAGACACATTTTGTCTTAGCTTATGATTTGAACATCTAAAGGATGAAATATGTGTGCATAATGAAAACTAAAAAAAAGATGCTAACTATCCTTATACGGATATACGACACTCATGTTTATGAGGTCAGATGATGTTGAAAAGACCTCTTGATTTATAAAGATGAATCACAATATCGATTTAAAACTGTCATACTAAAATGTGTATGAAACATTTATGATTCTCGCCAATGGTCATGCATGATATAATATATCATTTGAATTAATTGTGTTTTCAATGAATAACTTGTGAAGTACGATGATGTACTTGAATAAGATGTATGACGTACATTAATCCTTAAAATGGATATGCGAACAACATGTAGAGAATATTTATTCATGTGATTTTATCAAGACACTTCAATGCGTATTTCACTGGCTCAATGAGCTTAAGTGGTGTGATCATCAGGGGGAGAGAAGATACGCGTTGCAATCTTTTTCCCTTGACTATGGTTTTGTCCCCACAGTGTTTTCCGGCAAGGTTTTTAATGAGGCAACATCCCCAAGCGTATAAAGGAGTTATGTACCCTTTTTCCTTTACTAGATTGTGTTTATATAGAAAAGGACCCTTTTCGACCTCCAGATGATGACGAGGAAATTCTTGGTTTCGAAGTACCCTATTTAAGTGCCATTGGAGCATTGTTATTTCTTGCGAGACATACACGACCTGATATATCATTTTCACTAAACTTATTGGCAAGATATAGCTCGTGTCCAACAAGGAGACATTGGAATGGGGTGAAACAAATATTTCGCTACCTTCAAGGTACAAAAGATATGGGTTTATATTACACTAATTCATCCGAAAGAGATCTAGTTGGTTTTGCTTGGATGGGATATATGTCTCGATCCCCATACCGGTCGGTCCCAACGGATATGTTTTCACAAGTTCGATCTTGCCATTTCATGGCGTTCCGTGAAGCAAACAATGAGTGCCACTTCATCGAATCATGCAGAGATCTTGGCCATCCATGAAGCCAGTCGGGAATGCGTATGGTTAAGAAATGTGGTACAACATATTCGTGAATCATGTATGTTAATACAAATATCGTCATTAAACGTTATTTATATTTTTGATCTTTGCCTAAGTTTTGTTAACGACAAAAGTAAATTTAATTTGTATAAAAGCTTAAAGCTTGTCAAGTTTAATAGATATTAAAACAAGCTTTTTCAAACAATATATTCATCATTCAAGCATTTACATTTATTATTAGTAACATCTTGATATGACTCTAATCATTATGTATGATAGTAGTTTTTAGAATGTGTTAGGTTCTTAAAACCAAACACTACTTATGTACTTGCATATTTCTAAAAATAGAAATACAACATATGACATCATGTAATGCATCATGGAAATCATTGGAAGATTTCATTAGATATTTTGTGTGGATTTGTACTCTTCATATCTTGTACAATCTCACTTAGATAGAGTTGACTTTAGCAAAGATTTGATATCTTGATGTCAGGACGGCGGTACCAAAATGGTACCAGGCGGAACCCTTTTAAGGGTTCCGCGGTCCGTCGGACGCTCACCCATCCACTTTGGCTATAAATAGCAATGCCAAGCCAAGTAGTTTTTCATCCCTTTCTAACATACTCTCATACATATCTTCTCTCTAACCTTTCTAACTCGGTTTCATATCATATTAGTGATCTCTTTTGTAGCAAAGAAGATCAAGTCATATTCAAGCTTCAACGAGAAGTTGGAAGTCTTGTTTGTTTAGTGTTGTATGATCTAGTGTTGATTCATACTTCATTGTTGTATCAAACCATCATAATCTTGTGAGTGTGAGTGGTTAGTATTTTAGTCCTCAAAATACATTGTGTGTGGGAGTGGTTGTACCCTTGGAAAGAACTCGACATCTAGCTTAGTGTCGGAAAGAGTGTAAGCGAAGTGTAAAGGTTTTCTCCGCCGGTGAAAGGAGCTTGTTGACTAGTGAAGTTAAACTCTCGAGTGTGAGACTCGAGGAGTGGAGTAGGGCAAGGAAAAAGAGTCCTTGTAGACCGAACCACTATAAACAACTTGTTGTGGTTTGATCATTTCTTTCCTTATTTACTTCTTACATATTGCTTGCATATTTCATTAACATATCTAAGATCAATATCAATTGATCTTTACAATAAGTTTCAAAACAAAGTTTTTAATTGGTAAACTATTCAACCCCCCCTTCTAGTTTTCTACAATTGGTACCAGAGCCTCGTTGCTCAAGAATTTCTAAAATAACTTGTATTTTATAAACTTGAAACGATCCATGGATTATGAAAACTTTAAAGAAGGGCAATCTATGCAAAGACCACCACTCTTTGAAACCAATGGATTTATCTATTGGAAAAACCGTTTTGAAACATATGTAAAATCAAAAGATATAGATCTTTGGTTTATTATTGTTAAAGGGATTTTAGTTCTACAACAAAGGATATTTCCGTTGATGAACAAAAGAAACTAGTTGCTAAAAATAATGAAGCTAAAATGATGCTTTATAATGCTTTACCTAGAAAAGAATATGAAAGAATTTTTATGTGTGAAACCGCCAAAGATATTTGGGAATCTTTAATTGTTACACATCAAGGTAATTCACAAGTCAAGGATAACAAAATTGATCTTCTTGTTCAACAATATTAACAATTTGTTATTCCGAAGATGAAACCATTGATTGTGGCTTTGCTCGCTTTAACACTATTATTACATCACTTAAAGCACTTGATGAATCTTTTCGTAGTAAGAACTTTGTCCGGAAATTTCTTAGAGCACTCCATCCCAAATGGAGAGCTAAAGTGACCGCCATTGAGGAATCAAAAGATCTCTCAATAATGTCACTAGACGAGTTGATCGGTAACCTCAAAGTACACGAAATGGTGATGGAGAAAGATTCGGAGATCATCAAAGGAAAAAGGGAGAAGATCAAATCCGTTGCTCTAAAAGCAAAAGCGGAATCAAGTGATTATGACGAATCTTGCTCGTGTGAAGATGAGGAATATGCCATGGCCGTTAGAGATTTTAAGAAGTTCTTTAGAAGAAGAGGAAAGTTCGTAAGATAACCTCGAGAAGAAAAAGCCATTCAAAAGGATCGGGATGACAAAAAGGGAAAAGGTGAAAGAAAATGTTTTAGATGTGGTGATGCAAGTCACCTCATAGGAGAATGTCCCAAGCCACCTAAAAGCAAAACTCAACGAGCTTTTGTAAGTGGTGCTTGGAGTGATAGTGAAGACGATGAAGAATCAAGCAAGGAAAAGATCGCTCTAATGGCACATGAGTCAAATGAGGTACTTTCCGACTCTTCTTATTCTTCTATTGATGATGACACTTTGCAAAAACAATATAATCAATTGTGTGAGCTAAGTCTAAAAATCATAACTAAAAATAAATTTTTAAAAACCAAAAAGGAATTTTTGGAAAATGAAGTTTATGAGTTAAAAGAAAAAGCAAAACGACTAGAAAAAGGAAAAGCAAATGACGATGATTGTAAATCATGTCAAGAGCTTAAACTTGAAATAGAAAAACTAAAGCTCACACAAGATGTTTTAATAGAAAACAATTCTAAATTTAAAAGGTTTAACAAGAACATCGCTCTTGCCGATGAAATAGTTAAAATTCATAAAACACCGGGAGACATGAATGGGCTAGGTTTTAATGAAGTATTAATTCCAAAGAGTCAAAATAAAACGGCCGAAAAGGACGAACATTATGTCAAAATTGCTGCGATGCAGCCGCGGACCAGACGGAACCAAAATAAGGGTTCCGTCCGTTGTGCAAAATGGTGCGTGGGTACTTGGCAGCAGAATGTTACTTATCGGACCGTCTTGAATTTGTTAAAATAACAAAGAAAACCAATAATAGTATTAAACTAAAACCAGCCGTTACTTCAGGAGTAGGACTTGTCAAAATGAATTTAGATCAAAAACTACTCAACAACGATATAAAACTCCTTTTGCCAAACGCCCCTTTCCTAAGAGCAACCACCACGTACAACCCAACTACCAACACAATGGTTGGAATCAAAACTTTCCTAGACCATATCAAACTCCAGATTACATGCCATGGAACTCTTACCCATCGTTTCCATACATGAATCAAATAAATGGTATGTGTAACCCAAATGGACCCATGAGATATTGGGGACCAAATGCTTGAGTTATTTGCTTCTTAGGTATGCTTGAAAGTTGGATTGGAACCTGATGAATGGATAAAAGATAGTGGTTGCTCACGACACATGACGGGCAACAAAAGTCTCTTCTCATCATACCAAGAGTATGACGGAGGTAATGTCACCTTTGGTAGCAATCTCAAAAGCAAAATTATTGGCAAAGGTACGATTGCTCATAACTCCCTAACTATTGAAAATGTTGCTCATGTGGATAGGTTAGGATTTAATCTACTTAGTATTAGCCAACTATGTGATAAAAAGTATAAAGTACTATTTGATGAAAATGGTAGTAAAATACTAAAAGATGGTATCACCATAGCTAAAGGAGTTAGGAAAAATAACATATATGTCATGAAAATAGATAAAACATATAATGACAAACTTTGCCTAACAACATTAGATGATAGCTCATCTCTTTGGCATAGACGTTTAGGTCACGCTAATATGAGACTTATACAAAACCTATCTTCAAAAGAATTGGTTAGGAATTTACCAAAACTTAAATATGACCAACACTTTTGCGGCGCTTGCAAAATTGGTAAACAAACACATAGTAGTCACAAATCTAAAAATATGGTGTCCACATCTAAGTGTCTAGAATTATTACATATGGACTTGTTTGGACCATCCGCTATAAGAAGCTATGGAGGCAACTTATACACTTTGGTCATAGTAGATGATTATTCAAGGTTTACTTGGACGTTGTTTTTGAAAACCAAAAATGAAGCTTTTGATAAATTTGAAATACTTAGCAAGAAAATTCAAAATCTTCTAGGTGTCAAAATTGTGTCGATCCGTACGGATCATGGTCCGGAATTTGACAACGAAACTCAATTTGGAAACTTTTGTGATACAAATGGTATAACACATAACTTTTTCGCTCCACGAACACCTCAATCTAATGGAGTAGTAGAACGTAAAAATAGAACAATTCAAGAAATGAGTAGAACAATGCTTAATGAACAAAACATTCCTCAAAAGTTTTGGTGTAACGCCGTTGACACTTCTACATATATTTTGAATAGAGTCTTAAACGTCCTTTCTTAAACAAAACACCATATGAACTCTATAAAGGTAAAAAGCCAACGTTAGGATATTTTAGAGTCTTTGGTTGTAAATGCTTTATTCTTAATACTAAGGATTATCTCACCAAGTTTGACCCAAAGTCTTATGAAGGTGTATTTCTTGGTTACTCTCAAACTAGTAAAGCTTACATTGTCCTAAACAAAGAAACAATGATAGTCGAGGAATCGTTGAACATAACATTCGACGAAAGTCCACCTCCCTCTAAGACATCACCTTTGGTAGATGATGACTTAGTTGAAAGTCAAATGATAGAAGGTCAAGAAATAATTAATAATAACAAGGAAGATGAACCATTAAATAAAGAAATTGTCAACATCAAAGAATCTAAAAGTCATCCTTTAGAAAAAGTCATAGGACAACTCAATCAAAGAACCTTAAGGTCACAAGCCCAAAATCAAAGTAATTATTTTTGCTTTGTATCCACCATTGAACCAAAAACCATAAATGAAGCAATAAAAGATGAATCATGGGTTATTGCCATGCAAGAAGAATTAAACCAATTCGTTAGAAATGATGTTTGGAAATTAGTTCCAAAACCTAAAGATCAAACTATAATTGGAACAAAATGGGTTTTTAGAAATAAGATGGATGAAAATGGGATAGTATCTAGAAACAAAGCTAGGCTTGTAGCGCAAGGTTATAATCAACAAGAGGGATTGATTATGATGAAACTTATGCACCGGTAGCTAGGCTTGAGTCTATTAGAATATTGCTTGCTTATGCATGTGCCTATGATTTTAAATTATTTCAAATGGATGTTAAAAGTGCCTTTCTTAATGGGTTTATTAACGAAGAAGTGTATGTTGCTCAACCTCCCGGTTTCACCGACTTTGAGAAACCACATCATGTCTTCAAACTCAAGAAAGCATTGTATGGTCTTAAGCAAGCACCAAAAGCTTGGTACGACCGACTTAAGACTTTCCTTATTGATAACAAATATACTATGGGATTAGTAGATAATACTCTTTTTACCAAGAAAAAGGAATCACATATTATCATTGTTCAAATATACGTTGATGACATTATATTCGGATCAACTTGTCAAGAATTATGTGATGATTTCTCTAAAATCATGCACGACGAGTTTGAAATGAGTATGATGGGTGAGTTAAATTTCTTTCTAGGACTTCAAATAAAACAACTAGAAGATGGCATATTTTTTAACCAATCTAAATATATAAAAGACATGCTTAGGAAATTTGGTCTTGAAGATTCCAAACCAACTAAAACACCCATGTCCTCGGACACTAAACTAACCAAGGATGAGGAAGGTGAATCCGTAGATAACACTAAATATAGAGGAATGATTGGTAGCCTACTCTATCTTACGGCTAGTAGACCCGACATTATGTTTAGTGTTTGTCTATGTGCTCGCTTTCAAGAAAACCCAAAGGCATCACACTTAGAAGCCTTAAAAGGATTTTTAGATACATTAAGGGAACAACGTGTTTAGGATTATGGTATCCCAAAGGAACGGGTGTAGAAACCATAGTGTATGCCGACTCGGATCATTGCGGTGACTATGTCGATAGAAAAAGTACAAGTGGTATTTGCACTTTTGTTGGACATTGTCTCACCTCATGGTTTGCAAAGAAGCAAACTGCCTTGGCCATTTCAACTCTGAAGCCGAGTGCGTCTCAGCCGGAAAGGCATGTCAACAAGCTCTTTGGATGAAGCAAGCTCTCGTAGATTATGGAATTCATCTCAACGACATTGTGATACTTTGCGACAACAAAGGAGCCATCGATCTCAGCAAGAATCCCGTTCAACATGCTCGTACAAAACATATTGAAATCCGCCATCACTTTCTTCGCGACAATGTTCAAAAAGGAAACATTTCAATCGAGAAAGTATCCTCCGAAGACAACATTGCCGACATCTTAACTAAGCCTCTTAAACGAGAACCTTTTAATCTTCTTAGACTTGGTTTAGGGTTAATGGAACCAAACATGTAGGATAAACATAGCCCAAAACATTAGAATAGTCAAAAGTAAAAAAATTTGTCTTGTACACCTCTGTAGCCACGCACAAACGATAACAAAGACGGAACCAAATTTTTGGTACGTCGGTCCGTGGTGTCTACAGAACAAACGCTATATACAAATCATCCTCTTCCTCAAAACCCACTTTACCAAAACGTGTATAACTTAAACCAAGCTCATTATTGTCATCTCCCAACTCACTAATCACTGAAGATAACATCATTGTAAGTATCCTAACTACATTTCATCTCTTAATTCCGAGTCTAGGATTCTTATTTATGCACAAAACTATCACAAATCATTACATGGGGTTTTATGTATGCTTTTATACCAAATATGAATTCAATTGGCAAATTGCATAACTAGTCATTGAAATTAGGTACTACATTATCATATTGCATAAACAAATCATGCTTCCCACTAATTGATAGATAATGAATATAAGGCCCTATTCAAACAACCAAACACCCCATGTCAAAAATTTTGAAAAGCTTCTCACTTGTAGGAAAACAATTTTTTCATTGCTAATACAAATAGAAACGTTAAATTTTCATCACTTGCATGCTCTTGAATACTAAACGTATTGCATAACTAATATGCATTCCCATGTATATTCAAATGAAGCCACATTGAATTAGGAGCATTTGGGTTATCTCATGGTATTTGCCAAACACCCCACTAAAACCATCTTTGTGCATAAAATGAGTCGAGATAACCGCAACTCCAAATTGTTTTCATATAGGCACACACTAGAACCAAAAACGTTAAAACTTATTCTCATTTTTAACATATTAACTCTTGTCCTTAGGAATAACCATGGTAGCCGCAAGATTCTATGATCACAAAGACACCCTTAACTACATTCCCAAACACCACAAAACCAAAGGACTTACCAAAGAACAAGTAGAAATATTTAGGGGTCTAGAATCAAGGTATTTCCATGAGGGTAGAACCATTCACTCATCCTTCCTTGAAAACACCAACTTTCGTGAAGAACTAGCGCCATTCAATTCGATTGTCTTCTTGACATCGATGAACCAATTTGTCCTAGGTTTGTGTTAGAATTCTATGCTAGTGTGACCGGCTTTAGTGATGAAGACGATGATGAATTTTGTCTTAGGTTTAGAATTAATCAAAACGACTACACCATCACCTTAGCCAACTTTGCTCAAGTGCTAGGAATTCCCAACCGAGGAACTTGTCTCTACTCGGATAAATGGTCACTCACCGCTCTTGATGCTATCAATGACCGCTCTCTACCCTACCAAACCCGTTTGGCCGACAAGGATGTCATCCGTGAACACCTTTTTAACCCAAAAAGTGACACAACCCGAGTTACCCGAAAGGGAAAAAAAGTAAACCGAGATCCATATGGAATGGAGCTAAATGAACTTAAGCCCGAATTTAAGAAATGGGAGGAGCTACTTAGAGCCAACGTCATTAGCACCATAGGAAATAGGGATCACATTAACGCTTGCCTTTGTCATATGCTCTACAACTTGTCCACCCGTCAACCATTCAATTTAGCCTACTACATAGCTAGGAGAATGATTGATATTCCAACTCAAGGATCGGTTGCTCTTCCATACGGGATGCTCCTCACCCGTCTCTATAGAAACTTTGCACCAATTCCACCAACACCAAAAGGGATGCACCTTCACTATGAGCTCATCCTCACATCTTTGTACCTTTGAGTGATGCACGAGTTGCTAAGACAAAAGGCAAGAGAGCAAAACCTCCAACTCCAT
This sequence comes from Chrysanthemum makinoi, assembly GCA_910596185.1. Classification (NCBI taxonomy): domain Eukaryota; kingdom Viridiplantae; phylum Streptophyta; class Magnoliopsida; order Asterales; family Asteraceae; genus Chrysanthemum; species Chrysanthemum makinoi. Next base: position 262,071,867 of record OU343224.1, on the reverse strand, counting down.
CATCATCATCATCAAATAGCTCCCAGGATGGTCTTCCAAGCTCTCGTCTTCCGCCTCATGAGTATTATGCGTCTCTTCCCGAAATAGAGAATGAATCAGCGGAGTTCAAGCAAACTAAGGGAATGTTCAAGTGCCTTGGTAGGATGATGAACAAGATTTACAATAAGTTGGACAAATAAGGGTACTTTTAAGGAGCGTTTGGAACAATACATTTTCATTAATGTTTGATACAATTTGGTTGTTTTTATTATGTAGGATGATAATATAACTGAAACAATGGTGAATGCTAACAATTTCATGCAGGGGGATAGCGCAAGTATGCTATCAAATTTTACCCATTTTCACTATAATGTGAAAATCAATAAGCCTTGCTCAAAATACATGCTCCACTATGTTTATATATATATTATCTGCTTTTCCTAACTAGAAATGTTTAGTATAACATGTTTTGAGAAGAATTTCAGGTTTCGGAAAAGTCCCGACACCTAAAAACGAACTCTGTCCATTTTTCTCGCACTTCACGGATCGACGGCACCATAATTTTGGTACCGTCCGTTATGTAAATTGGTACCGCCGTGCATGCAGGACCGGCAACGGCACCCTTTTAGGGTTCCGGCCGTGTATGATTTTGGTGCCGTGGATCCTTCAGGTAACTTTTTGAATTTCGACTATTTCGTGATTCCAAATTACCATCCAATGCTTATAAATCAATCCTAACTTGCTTATATCCTTATTAGAACTAGTATAATTCACTTAAGTATATAAGAAATCCATTTCCCACCAAAATTCAAAAATTTGAAAAATCCACCCAAGGAGCCCTTTTGCATAAAGGAAGGAACCAAATTTTTGGTACCTTCAAATCCGTAGGTGATCTGAATATTAGGAAATTCCACTCACTAGAACACATTTATTGCAAATCTTTTCTTCTTCACTCCATCTCTCTTGAATGGCTTGACTTGGGTGATATGACTAGCATTCAACCCACTTCCAAATCATTAGGAACCTCATCTCTTCAATGGCTTAACATCAAATCAAACACATTTCTCCATGATTTTTCACTTCTATAAATTGAGAGGTTTTACCATGATCATCCTCACACCTTCTTCATTCTTACTATCATCTAGCAAAGACAAACCAAAGTCAAAATGACAAAATCATCTCCAAAACCTTGCAAGAAGACCGCTAGAATTAGTGTGAGGCCTTGTTGCTTCGTTCACCTTAGCTCCTCCTCCGAGTCTTCTCCACTCACTATCTCATCTCCCATCCGAGATGATACAAACCTCACCTTAGCCACACCTACTCAATCACACATTGTGATCACCACTCCACCACCAACAAAAACACCAACTTCACCTCCACCGGCACCCATCCAAACATCCAAAACACCCTCACCACCTTCACCAAGGTCTCCAACTCTCATTCCCATGGAGTTGTTTTCCACTCCACCAACCTCCCCGAATCCTTTCTTGGAAGACTTGCCTCCTAGGCCAAATCATCCACCACCATTGCCATCCTTTGGCTCAATTGAGCGGATGGCTCATAAGTCACCTCGGTCATCTCTTGACCCAAACGCCCCATTAGGGCCTAAACCTCTTCTCTTCCACCCCATTCACAAAGACATTCATGGTCCTTTATATGGGGATCATTCACTCCCCACATCAATGTCACCTCATCTTGAGGACATTGAGGAGTGTATGTGGGATGTCAATCCCACTAGAGAGGAGATTCAAACCGAACTCCACAACCTCCACCAATTCAAAGGCATGGTGGACTCTCACTTGAGTGAGACAATGCAAATGCAAAGTGCTTTGCTTGCTTCCATCATGACCACCCCAAACATTTCCACCAACACCAACACATCCACCATTCCACCACCACAACCTCCCCAAACATTCTACCCTCCAAGGCATGGTTGCTCAACTTGTGAGCAAACGGGCCAAACCGTGGAAAGGACCCGGGTTATGGTCCATGACTTCCAAGAAGAAATGAGGTTCATCCTCAACCACATCCTTGAGCGTCTCAACGCTCTTTCCCATCCACCATCACTTTAGGATGGTTTTTACTTTCTTAGGATAATTTTTTCTTGTACTAAAAACACATCATTGTATTCTCTTTTCATGATCTTTACTCATGAAAAAAAAAATTTAACTAATGAATGTTGTTTATTATATTGTTTGTGTCATTACATAGTGTTTGGAAATGCTTGTGAATGATCATTATTACTAACATTTTTTTTTGTAGCTTTATTTTCACAATCCATGAATCTTCCCATTAAAGCACCCAATTAAGGGGGAGCTTTGAACAAGGGGGAGATAATAGCTCGGGCTCATTACATTCCGCATAGCCTCTTCTTTTTGTTGAGACAAAAAGGGGGAGAAAATATAGAACTTTGAAATTATTTATATTTGACTTTTCTAAAAAAGTCAAACTGCATACATTTGACTTCCTAAAAGTCAAACAGGAACCCTCATTGATAATACTTGACTTTTCTTAAAAAAGTCAAACTGCACACTTTGACTTTCTGAAAAAGTCAACATCATGCATCAACTAGTGAATACTTTGACTTTCATAAATAGTCAAACATCATACACTTGCATTACCATTCTCTTTTCAAGTTCTAAAACTAATATTTTTATAACTCTTGTACAAACTTTGTATCTTTTATAAAAATAAAATTTATATTTTGTCCTCAACAAAAGGGGAGATTGTTAATACAAATATCGTCATTAAACGTTATTTATATTTTTATCTTTACCTAAGTTTTGTTAACGACAAAAGTAAATTTAATTTGTATAAAAGCTTAAAGCTTGTCAAGTTTAATAGATATTAAAACAAGCTTTTTCAAACAATATATTCATCATTCAAGCATTTACATTTATGATTAGTAACATCTTGATATGACTCTAATCATTATGTATGATAGTAGTTTTAGAATGTGTTAGGTTCTTAAAACCAAACACTACTTATGTACTTGCATATTTCTAAAAATAGAAATACAACATATGACATCATGTAATGCATCATGGAAATCATTGGAAGATTTCATTAGATATTTTGTGTGGATTTGTACTCTTCATATCTTACACAATCTCACTTAGATAGAGTTGACTTTAGCAAAGATTTGATATCTTGACTGTCAGACCGGCGGTACCAAAATGATACACAAAGGGTTCCGCGGTCCGTGGACGCTCCTGTCCACTTTGGCTATAAATAGCAATGCCAAGCCAAGTAGTTTTCATCCCTTTCTAACATACTCTCATACATATCTTCTCTCTAACCTTTCTAACTCAGTTTCATATCATATTAGTGATCTCTTTTGTAGCAAAGAAGATCAAGTCATATTCAAGCTTCAACGAGAAGTTGGAAGTCTTGTTTGTTTAGTGTTGTATGATCTAGTGTTGATTCATACTTCATTGTTGTATCAAACCATCATAATCTTGTGAGTGTGAGTGGTTAGTATTTTAGTCCTCAAAATACATTGTGTGTGGGAGTTGTTGTACCCTTGGAAAGAACTCGACATCTAGCTTAGTGTCGGAAATAGTGTAAGCGAAGTGTAAAGGTTTTCTCCGCCGGTGAAAGGAGCTTGTTGACTAGTGAAGTTAAACACTCGAGTGTGAGACTCGAGGAGTGGAGTAGGGCAAGGAAAAAGAGTCCTTGTAGACCGAACCACTATAAACAACTTGTTGTGGTTTGATCATTTCTTTCCTTATTTACTTCTTACATATTGCTTGCATATTTCATTAACATATCTAAGATCAATATCAATTGATCTTTACAATAAGTTTCAAAACAAAGTTTTTAATTGGTAAACTATTCAACCCCCCTTCTAGTTTTCTACAATGTAGTATCTCTTCAGGCCAGGGAGCTCCAACAATCGTGTATGAAGATAATGCATCATGCATTGCTCAACTTAAAGACGGATACATCAAAGGTGACAGAACCAAGCATATTCTACCGAAGTTCTTTTTCACTCATGAATTACAGAAGAGCGGCGATATTATTGTTCAAAAGGTCCGTTCAAGCGAGAACTTAGCAGATTTGTTTACCAAAGCACTTCCCACTGCAACATTTAAGAAGTTGGTTCACGGCATTGGAATGCGAAGACTCAATGAACTTCAGTGATCTAATTATCAGAGGGAGAACATACGGGCTGCACTCTTTTTCCCTTAGCTATGGTTTTTTCCCACCGGGTTTTTCCTAGCAAGGTTTTTAACGAGGCAGCAGATCTAATCGTATGACAACTAATGATGGATAGCCAAGAGGGAGTATTATGAATATTTATGTGTGGCTATCCATATACCATAACCTTCATAACCTATGTCTTTTTGTATCCCCTCTTAATGCTTGTACTAAATACATTGATTGTAAGAACCCTGTAAATAGAGGTTCATTTGTAGTTTGTTATCATCAATGAAAATGCATTCCACAACCTCTCTATTCTTTTAGCTTATATTTTTTGTCGATCATCATTATTTCGTAACAGTTAGAAAATTTGTTAAATTTATATATTAAAAGTCTACTGCTGGAAAATAATATGTTATGAATTGAATACATCGCGTACTTTCTATTTTTTAGTTCTGCAAATGAGAACGCAAATGATGGTACTTCTGAGTATCATGAATGTGTTTAGGTACCTACTAAAAAAACAGCCATTTTTGCAACGCGTCTGGATGAACTAATGGAAGGGTACACCAAGGCTGCGACTTCCTACAAACAACTCATTAAGGAGCAGGACGAAAAACATACCGAGAGAGGTCAAATTTAAAAGATTTATGGTAACAATGTTTATTTACTGCATCAAATTTCATTTTATATATTTGTATGAGTTATGTCAATAGCAATTCAACCCTAAAAACACTGCACTCTGTACCAAACTGCCTTGGTGTAGCATTCAACTCAGTTCTAAACTACCCTTATTGCAACTCTAAACTCAGTGCCAAACACTCCTTGCTACAACACGAAACCCAATACCAAACGGCCTCTGGTGCAGCAGTAAATCATCACTAAACTTTGTACGATTAACCCTACTGGAAAAAACTCAGGTTTCAGTAACTCAATACCTTACATGTGAAATTTCGTTTGCATTTAGCCCTCACACGTTTGTCTTATTACGCCTCACTATACTTGAAAGAAAGCAATTGATGGTGTTTTCTTATTTCATGACACTAGAAAAATAACAGAGGCAAAGCCAGTAATGTGGTTGTATGGGATTGCATTTTTGAGAAGTTTAAAACATGAAAATCATGTAAGTGATTATTGTAGGATGATGAATAATGTTATCTGTCTCCTAAATGATAATGGTGCAGTTTCAACAACCGGCAAATGAGAATAGATTTGCTCCAGTTACTCTTGGTATAACTAAAGATCCAAAGAAGCCTACTTTGACCGAGACCGGACATACCACATTTAGTCCGGTCCTTGGTCTCGGTTTTGGTCGGTCCGATCCGTTCCGTGACCGATGCTCATCCCTATATAAAAGTATGTTTATATATTATCATTATATAAGCCCACCCTTCTCAAATAAACCACAAAGTTTGGGCTTATTAAACCCCTTACGATCTCATAAGCCCACGCTACTCATATAACCTTAGCCAAACACTTAATTTAAGCTTATTTAACACATAAGCTTATAGGCTTATAAGTCCATCATATATGCTTAGCCAAACACACTTTAAACGATTTTACTAGTCAAAAAATCGTTTTCTTAAGACTAAAGTCAAATAGTGTATGGTTGGCTTCTAACAAGTTTTAATTTAACTATTATTAAATAGGGAAAATTATCTAACTACCCCGGTTGCCCAACCAATTTACCCTAAATGCTCAAAAAAAATTTCACTTCTCTAAATACCCCATGAGCAACTCTCCCATGAGCAACTCGCCCATAAAGTTGACAAGTGTCCTTATACTTGGGCCCACTTTGTACTTACATAGTACTAGTGTACTAGGTGAGTTCTTGGACAATTTTGACCCAATTTCATGGGCAACTGATTTTTTTTTTTTTGTCTTTAAGTACAAAAGTATAGTCCTTTTTTTTTTATTATAAAAAAATATATATATTGGGCAACTTGATCCCCCACATATATATTTTTGGGTAACTGATTATGTTGAGAGTACACTTTTATATTTTTTAATATATAGATATTTATCTTATACTTTCAAATACAAAATACCTTTAATTACAAAATACACTTTATATTCTTTATATATACATTTACAATATTTCTTTTTACATATATTTACATATTTTTATAACATTAAACACACACACACACAAACTTCTTCCCCCACTTACCCAGATTCAACACAGATCCAAACCAATAGTGCATTATATGTTTTGGGTTATAATCAGTCTGGTCAAACGGGTCGAAGATGTGAAGAGCAGAACTTGAGGATCCCAAAACAGCTTCCTCCTGAACTTTTCGGGTGTCCAGCTGGAGCGAATTCACGCTGGTTGGATATGGATTGTGGTCGTGAGCATACTGCAGCCGTGGCCTCTGATGGGTCTCTCTTTACCTAGGGTTAGATTCTTGTTTTCCCTTTCTTTTTAATGTTAGTTAGCCCATGATAGACGTTTTTGCAATTAGGGAAAATTTTTGCTAGACATTGATTTGTGGCAACTTTTTATCATATTTATTTTCCTTAAGAGGCTAACTTGGCAAGCGATTGGTTAGGGGCGAATGAGTTTGGCCAAATGGGGGATGTAACCGAAACTGGTAGAAAACATCCTAAAAAAGTGAAGCTATTGCAAAATGAGTTTGTGATATCTGTGTCATGTGGAACATATTGTACTGCTGCTATTGCAGAGCCACGTGAAAATGATGGATCATTTTCTGCCAGAAGACTTTAGGTTTGGGGACAAAACCAGGTAGTTATCCTTTTTAACTCTAAACATGGATCTCATCACATCATTATCAAGTGAATAACATTTTATACGGATGAATGCATAACTCGGCCTCATGGAAACGACAAGCTAGCAGTGGTACCCGATACCACTAGCAGTGGTTTCGAGAAGCCTAGCAGTGGTTTCGAATTAAAACTAGCAGTGGTTTCGAATTAAAACTAGCAGTGGTTTCCATACTTTTCACTGTGATAAAAAAGTTTTAATAATACACATCTTGGTGTTTTTATTAATGTTACTTACTGTATGTTATTATTTTACAGGTTCTTGCATCTAACGTTATTGCGTTAGTGTGGAATGTTATCCTATCGTATAAAGCTCACAAAGTAGTAGCAAAAAAGGTATGTGGCATCTCCTTATTTTATCTTTTCCGCTTGTTTGTTCCTGCAAAAGAATAAAACCTTGGAATATAGGTTACAAATATTAAAGGTTCATGAATGGGAGGATGAAATATATGGGTACTTGGATTTTTCAGAATTTCAATAGGATGTTTGTGACATAACTTTTTGGACAGTACTAGTTGCATATACTCGAGAAACTGGACCACATAACCTCTTATTCATATTTTTAATAGGATGTATGTAACATAACTTTTAATGTCTTGTACATATGTAGAAAATTGGTTTCTTTTCTACTTTCGGGTCGTGATGTTGAACCTGAGTTAAGAATCTTTATCCTTGCCGCTCTCTCATAACTCAATTGCCACTTTTACCATTTTACGAGAATGCCTCCTCTTTATCAGTAAGATCTAATTGCAGCTTTTGAAAGTTTGTTAGTGCAGTTAGATTAACATTAGACCCGTAATAAACAGAATTCCAATTGCTATAAGAAAATAATAATTCTTTTTGTAGTTCGATTCCTCTGATTTAGTTATTCCTCGATTTCATGCAGTTAATTGCGGCTTGTAAAAAACCTCCTGTATTTTGTATAATCACCGAGTATTTGGCGGGTGGTTCCCTGAGGGCATATCTCCATCAGCAAGAGCCATACACCGTACCTCCAAACCTAGTTCTAAAGTTGGCTCTTGACATTGCATTGGGAATGCAATATCTTCATTCTCAGGGTATACTTCACAGGGATCTAAAATCTGAAAATCTCTTGTTGGATGAAGATATGAGTGTAAAAGTAGCCGATTTTGGCATCTCATGTTTAGAATCTCAATGCGGCAGTGCAAAGGGATTTACTGGTACTTATCGTTGGATGGCACCAGAAATGATCAGAGAGAAGAAACATACAAAGAAAATCGACGTTTACAGTTTTGCGATTTTTTTGTGGGAGCTTTCAACTGCTTTGACACCATTTGATGACATGACTCCAGAACAAGCTGCATTCGCCGTCTGTCAGAAGGTAATTTCTTTGGCAGCATTTGATTTTATAAGGTTTTATCATTCATATCATAACATAATACACGCAGGTGATCCAAATAGATTTAACGTTTCATATGATGTTGGAGGGAATCGAATTTTTGTTTTATGATTCTTTTTTAGCGTAAAATTTATTTATTTTATTAAGTTACATTATTGATGTTTGCCATTTATTATTGTAGTTCTGTTATGTCTAGTTAAGGTAGTTGATCTACTGCAATTTAATAAATTAAGTATACTGTCATCAAGTGGAAACGAAACACCATTTTATAACAGCAAATTGGCCTTGGTGATAAAAATAATCTATCTATTTTAAGCTCTTATGGATAGAAGAGTGGACTAGCATCAATGCATCATGTGCACCATAGTTTGTAGAACATGGTTTTAAACTTTTAATAGCCATATATTGTTGATTCACCATAAAAACACTTCACAGACAATTGGTTACTAGGCATTTATGATGGACAGTACGTAGGAGTACTAAGATATCACAAAGGGGCATTTTTTAATCTGTGTGGTTCTGATTATGCAGAATGCTAGGCCTCCGTTACCTGCTTCTTGCCCAAGTGCATTTCGTCAACTCATTAGCCGCTGCTGGTCAGGCAAACCTGAAAGGCGGCCCGGTTTTGATGAAATTTTGAGTATTCTGGAAAGATATGCAGAACGTGTGGAGGAAGATCCTGATTTTTCAAAATGGTATGAACCTGGAAATGGTGGTGTATTTGGGTGTGACCGTGGATGTTTCGGTCCCCGTTAAACCGGATCCAGGAAAGTATAGCGGAATTTAATCATGGATTATGCCACGAGAGCGTGATCTGGTTATTTCCTTCATTATTAGGTGGTGAAACATTGATATTTGAACTACCATCGATTATGAATTATGAACTTTAACCTTAAGAGATTGTTATCGGTTCCATTACCTTCCCAATTTTAATGGGGATTCAGATATAAATATATTCTGGTTTGGAATCAATTTATATATCCCTTTCATGTTTGTTATGTGTTGAATGCATCAATACCCTAGTCCGTGATACGGTGGCCACTAAATAGAGTTAAATCTATTCAATGACAGTGAACAAACGCTGATATTTATTTAGAGTCCATGATTCACATGCATAATAAAGTCTAAGTTTGTGTGCTATTTAGTGTAACTTAATTTCGTTTGTTTTTAATTATGTATCATGTTTATCAGAGTAAATAAAGTGTTCTAAAGGAGATTATCTAGAGACTAATTCAGAATTCAATACCTAAAATAAAAGAAACAGGAAAATAGTGTCGACTAAACGTTTTACTTTCTGTACCTCAGTCGAACAAGTCAAAAGTAGCGCAAACCATATTTTTAGTGCAAAAACCTCCTGCGTTATCCTATTTGTAAAAATAGATTATTATGAAAATAATACAATGTATATCACATTTGACACGCTAGTTTACGAATAATGGAATATTGTTTCAGGTGAAACTGACTCGATCTATTTCACCATTGACCAAAAATTACTCGTTTTGACCCGGACCCACTTAAACCCATTCCCTCATTTTGCTACATCTGCCAGCAATGTTTTTCTTATAACTTTATAAGGATGGTAAAGAACCAAACGAGTTACGAGCGAATAAATGTGAAACACGGAACTGATTTATGATGGACATTTCCCTCTGAAGTAAATACAGAGTAACGTATTACAACTAGTATCAATACGCATACTATAATATTTATCAGTTTTGCTTCTGCTGGTTTTTTGACTAAAGCACGATGAACCATATATTTATGCGATCAGATATGGGATGTAAATGGGATGCTTCAAGTCATTGTTGGTTGCAGACTTGCGTTGCAACAAATAATGAGCACGCCAAAGTCCATAATCTCTGTGAACATAAACTAATACAGAGAGAAACAAGGCATTAGTCAATTGGTCGTTTCACATCTGCTTGAAGATCTTAATCGCTTGTTATCGATATCTAATAAGCATGGCATACATGTTATTGTAGCTATGAGGGTTTGAGCATACAAGAATTGTGGAGCCGAAAAATTAGAAGAACAACGGGAGTTGTTAACTGCAACTTTTAAGGAAGCAAAAAATACATAACTAATGAAAGATTGTTTCAGATGAAACCGACTCAACCTTCTTCACTAGTCTTCTTTGCTACTAATAATAGCGACATTTTGTTTTTTCGAGTCTCTTAAAGAGCCAAACAAGTTATGAGAGAACAAACAAAAAACATTGAAGTAATTTAAGATTATTCAATTCGAACACAAGAAAATGATTGTTACTAAACTAAAATACATGATAACTTCATTCAAAACAGTTGTGTCCACCACACCCTCTTTTGATACTCTTCAATAGAAATTATAGATGAAAATGAAACCTAAGTGAGTGGGCCAAGAGTGGTTTTCTTCTATCTTCTGCTTTTGCTCTCCTCCTTGTCTTTTTCGCGTTTCTTATATAGCTTCTCCAGAACACGTTTCGCTTTCACATTGGGGAAAGTTTTCAAGATCATAATAGTATGGAGCGATATCAACAATCCTGAAAACAAAAACGCCAAAAAAATATTTAGTAATCTAATGGAATGGAAGTGACGAGTCAGATGATTATCACTTTTGACTTATTAGTCTTACATATGGGTTGACCAGCCCCGTAATATTTATATCCCAAACGAGTTAAACTTAAAAACTTGGCCTGAAATGGCAGCATGCCAAACATATCAACAGTCACCAACAATGTTTTCAACATCTGGACCAGTACTCATTAATAAATCACACATTTTGACCCGGTACTAATCATGGTCTTTTCATTTTGGAGAACGGACAAAAATAAACAAGAGGTAAGAAAAAAAATTATTAGTGAAAAATGACTAACCATTCACCACGAACATCTGTAACAGTGCGTATAAAATTCCTGCTTGTTAACACATATTCGTTATAAATAACCCATTCCGGCTTGTGATCCAAACAATTTGATGGGTGCAAATGAACAACCTGCAAATCCAAAATCCATGTAAGCTTTACCACATAAAACGAATGCATATGTTATATACATCAGGTAAAGAAAAAAGCAACATACTTGATTGTCTTTTACGGTCAAATAGTGTCCAGTGCGCTCCAAATGGGCAACCTGCATGAAGTACCCTGCTAACATAGCCTTTCTGATGTTGATATAGTAATCACGGCTGTTAAATCTGCGGTGGATACAACCTAGAGCAAGAGCAATTGATCTGCATAGTGAGAATCTGTTGCCCCAGTTAAATCTGCGCCTAGTTTTAATTCTCGAAACCACTGCTAGTTTTAATTTTTCCCTAATCAAGTATGGAAACCACTGCTAGTTTTAATTCGTTTCCACTGCTAGGCTTCTCGAAACCACTGCTAGGCTTCTCGAAACCACTGCTAGTGGTATCGGGTACCACTGCTAGCTTGTCGTTTCCATGAGGCCGAGTTATGCATTCATCCATTAACCACTACAACACAAACTTCAATTTGATTGATTGACTGTACAGTGAATTATCATGCCTGATGAGGCTCCAAAAAAAGCCATCGTTACCAACAGTTCTCTTGCTCATGTTTGTCCTCTACACAAGTCGAACCAATGCCTCCACCACTTCTGACATGGGTGGTCGAAACTCAGGCTCGGGCTGTCATCAACCCAAAGTAAAAAGCATTATATCCGCAAAGCGAGAGAGAGATTTAACAGGATAGAGTCCTTTGAGTGCCGGATCAACCATCTTGGCAAGGGCATCAATGTCATGAAGTTGAGGTGTTGCCCATCGCACTAGAGACTGCTCAGCTCTTGTCATTGAGCTGTGCACATAGAATACCACCGTAAATATGTACATGTCCTAGAAAAAAAATTATCTATTGAGTACTTTTACAGTGCCAGTTATGTACTTAGCCCTGCTCATTTTAAATGAAAATAGTATCATATTATAAGTTGAAATAAACTATGTTTGAAACGAAAAACACACTTATGTTAAAGCCTTCACTCCTTTCTTTGTAAAGGGGGCATTATGGGAGGTCAGGCAAGCTGGGCAATGAGTCAGAATTAAAACTTTTAAATTGTTTTATATAAAGTTTGTCAAATAGGATAACCATGAATCGTATTATTTCAATATAATTACATTATTGTTTTTAAAATGTTTTAATTAATGTGACCACTAGAGATAACTGAATTGATTGGAATTGCCACCTCTTTAAAAAATAGGAAGAGGATGATCACAAGTGTTAAAATTCCAGAAAAAGAAAATGGAACAAACATATTAACAAATGGCATACTAAATAATTACCAGAATCAACAGGGGCAACACGACCAATTGCAGCCTCTCCAAAGTCGGGGTCTAATACTTCTTCGGTTGCAGTTTGTACGAACCTTGAAACTGGCAGGCATCAATCCTTGACCAGGACTATGACAATCCATAGTTTTCTCCCAGCTCTATACAACCAATATATCTGAATTAAAATCATGAATTACATTTTTGGCAACTTGGTACGGGGTATCTAGCAAATTACCAAAATTCTTGAAATTCAGGAACACAAGGTGCATTAAAACTCGTCCCATGTGCATAGAGAGCAAAAATTTTAAGCACATTATGAAGCTCTAATTACAAAGTTTTTGAACAAATTTCTGTTTTGGATAACCAACTTAGATTAGGCCACAAAAACCATCAAAGTTTCAAATATTTGATATTAGCATATTCACTAAATCCCAATTTTCAAGTGCCATGGCAGAAAAAAGTCGACATGTTACGACACATTACCCTAAATCAGTATTCTAGCAAGTTGATTACAGCTTTTTGAAACTTTGATAGTTTATCTGACCAAACTAAAGATTTTTTGAGCAAGTAGCCTACCTTATAAACCTGAAGTCTTGGGCTACTAGTCAGTTTGACCTTATTTTTAGTTGATTAAAAGGTTATTTGGCCACCTGCTAACAATTGTATCATTTCTTTGTGAATAATTTAATTTAGAAACCGAAAGATAGAAGATGAACCATTGAGTACCTGCAATTGAAGTGTGTGAAGTATGAAGAGATCCTAAGATACGATGCAGCTTTTGTTGCCCACATTAATCTTGATCCCATCGCCGCCCTTTTTTCTTTCTGTCGAATGATTCACCAACCAAGTATTTCGAAACAAAAATGTTTTGTTGCCATTTTTTGTTTCAATTTTGGAGATAGAAAGTTAGTGTTAGGGTTTGGATCTTTGATCGGTTTGGATCTGTGTTTTTTGATCAGCAGGTGGAGGACATGTTTCTGTGTGTTTTTGATCCGTTTTGTGTGTGTTTAATATTGATATAAAAAATATTTTGTATATATATAATGTATTTTGTATTTAAGTATTTTTGTATTTAAAATGTATGATACAATAAAAATATAAAAATACATTTTCTACCTAATAAGTTGCCCAAGATTACATTTTTTTTTTTTTTTTTTTTGAAAGGCTAACTTCATTAACAGAAACAACGGATTATCTCCAAGCCGGAGATAACCACAAACCAATACATCAAGTTACATCAAAGATACACCATTTTTTCCAATCTATCTTAACCTTTTTCGATCTACTATTCAACCATAAATAACTAATAGCCTTCACTTCCGCAATCGTTTTGGACACGTTAGCCTTTCCTTGCTTGAAAATGATCTCATTCCGGTTCGCCCATATCTTCCAACACATGATGACAACAATGCCGTAAATGATCTCTTTCCGGGAACTAGACATTGGCAATAACTGAACACTTTGAAGAATGTCTTTGACAGAGAACATGATCATCGGGGGAAGTTTCAACCACGTACCCAACCCGCTCCATAACCCATTCGAATGCAGACAACCTGTGAAAATGTGATCTGTACTCTCGGGAACCTCTCCGCAAAAACTACACAACCCATCCCCAATATTGATATTCCGACGAATCAAATTAGAAGCCGTGGGAATTCTATCTAAGCTCGTCCTCCACATAAATACGTTGCATTTACTAGGGATCCACTTACACCATTTATAAACATCACCATTAGGGTTACCTTGATCGTTGCGAAGCCACTTCCTCGTTTCCTTGACCGTGTACGTGATATTAGAACCAGAATTCCATCTCCACGAATCACGACGATGTTGCAGCCGGACAGTCGTGACTAAACGGAAGCACTCGATCAGTTCCCGTGTCTCATCATCCGATGATGGATATCGCTTCCACTCCCATTGCACTAAACCAGCATCATTATCATTTCCAATGCGGTCGACCACCTTGCACCACTTGTTTCTTTCAAGACGGAATAGATTAGGGAATAGATCTCGCAAAGGCATATCGCTAATCCATGAATCCAACCAGAAACGGATATCCGTCCCGTCACCAAGCATCCCACGAATCATATTTATGAACCGCGTCCCTTGAACTTGAGTCGCATAGGCAGCTTTAACGATCTTGCTCCACGGCCCACTAGATTGTTTATTCCAAGGGACCATATCCCACCGACGATTAGAAACGTGAATAGCCTCAATAACTTGTTTCCACATCGCATTATCCTCAACTTTGTAGCGCCAAATCCACTTGAACAACATCGAGTAGTTGCACTCCAAAAGCATACTCAAACCCAATCCACCCGAGTCTTTAGATTTCACTACATTATCCCAAGCCACCCAGTGTATTTTTCCGATTTCGTCTGTCCCACCCCATAAAAACCGTCTAATGAGGCCTTCAAGCTTGTTTATGACCGCAATCGGTGCCTTATACATAGAAAAATAATACGTAGGTATACTCTCCAAGACAGATTTAATTAACACCAATCTCCCACCCATGGAGAGAATACGAGCCTTTCACAAAGAGAGCCGTTTTTTAAACACTTGAATCACCGGGTCCCAGCTATTAATTCTAGACATATTACCGCCAACCAGGATCCCCAAGTATTTAAACGGGAACTCTCCAAATCGACAACCTAGCCAAAGAGCTTTAGCTTGCACCTCCATATACGGCTTCCCAATACCATACAACGTGGATTTATTGATGTTGATTCTAAGACCCGAACATAACCGAAAAACCCGCAAGATTCTTCTGAGAGAATTAAAATTCGCTTGCGACCATTCACCCATAACCATCGCATCATCCGCATATAATAAGTGGGATAGGACCGGACCATTATTAGGCAGACGCACCCCTTCAAACGCGCCCATACGACAAGCTTTCCGGATAATGCTAGACAAAGCTTCCATAACAATTATAAAGAGAAATGGAGAGATATGATCACCTTGTCTAATGCCTTTACTGCACGAGAATTCGAATGTGGGAGAGCCATTCACCAATACCGAAGAAGAAGCCGAAGCTAAGACACCGTGGATCCATTCGCACCACCTATCCGGGAACCGCATTTGCTTCATGATCGAAATCAAAAACCCCCAATGAACGTTATCATACGCCTTTTCGAAGTCAATCTTGAACAAAAATAATTCTTTATCTCTCCGTTTAGCCCAAGACATAACATCACTAATAATCATAGGACCATCCAATATAAATCTCCCCGACAAAAAGGCCGATTGAGTCTCATAAGTAACCGACTCCATCACCGTCTTTAATCTATTAGTAAGGACCTTCGATATCACCTTGCTTATCACCCCAATCAAAGTAATGGGGCGATATTCTCCCAACCCCACCGGATTCTCCACCTTTGGAATAAGAGTAATAAAAGAAGACCCCACCCCCTTATTAATCTTCCCAGTGTCGTGAAAAGATTGAAAGATCTTCAAGAAGTCATCTTCAAATAAATGCCAAAATCTCTTGATAAAGCGGAAATTGAACCCGTCAGGACCCGGTGCCTTGTCACTACCACATTCAAAAGCCGCCTCTTTAATCTCTTTTTTCGTAAATGGACCCACTAGAGACTCGGCTTCTGCACTAGAGATCATCTTCAAATCGTCACATACCAAGTTCGGCCTATCTTCCATCTCTTCTACAAACTTATCCCTGAAAAAGGAAAAAACTTCACGTTTAATTAGATTAGGTTTGGTTACCCAAACCCCGTTAGTCATAATACCCGGGGTACAATTCGAGACTCTTCGTTTGTTGATCACACCATGGAAAAAACTCGAGTTCTCATCCCCATCCCTGGCCCATTTCACCCTCGCCTTTTGTCTCAAATCCTGTTGAATAGCAACTTCAATCTCACGTAAACGTCTATGCCCTTCGCAATAAACCCACTGTTCTTCTTCCCGTAAATCCCGGTGTTCCACCTCGCCATCCAACTCGTCTAAATCCACACGAATACTTTGAACCTCTTCCTCCTCAAACCTCATGTTCCTAGTTTTCCACTCCACAATAGCTTTCCGAATGAACTTTAGTTTATGAAGCAGGAAAATATCCGGACATGTATTCTCACAGAATCTGCCAGCATTGGTGGTAATCAAATCAGCGAACCCATCTCGGTCTAACCATGAGTTGAAAAACTTGAATGGTTTCGGGCCAAAGTTCCTATATTCAACTTTAAGGATCAAGGGGCTATGGTCCGATTTTCCCCTAGGCAAGGCTCGATATTCCACGTTAGGCCACCTGTTAAGAAAATTTAAGGACACAAAAATTCTATCGATCCTGCTACACTTATTACCCGCAACAAAAGTATATTTTCTGCCTTGTAAACCATACTCGTGCAAATCCAACCCATCTAGAAAATCATTGAACTCGTTCGTAGAAACAACATCAAACTTAGAACTCTTCCTTTCGCTTCTATCTCGAACACAATTAAAATCTCCGCCAACAATCCAAACAGAAGGATCTTGGCTAATAATCCTCTCCAACTCCCTCCAAACCACTCTCTTATCATCAATCTTTTGAGGAGCGTATACATTAACCAACCCCACCTTCATACCAATACTTTTAATAATACCATGAACGACAAGGATATTCCTATGTTTAAGAACCGAAAGTTTTTGAAACACTTTCTTATCCCACATAGACACTATTCCCCCCGATCTACCCGTAGCATCAACCCAATCCACCTCATAATCGCCTCTACCCCAAAACCTATCCAAGTTAACATTCTGCATAGACGTCAACTGTGACTCTTGGAACATAACGAAATTAATCTCATTAGCCACTCTAATATTCGATATCCAACCCGCCTTGTCTACCCGACCCATACCACGAATATTTATGGACATAATATTCATTGATCCACCATTTGAAAGCTCTCATCGTTGACCGCATTAGCTAGAGGTTCCTGAAAGTTTTCCAAATTCGAAACTCCAAGGTCTCTAGCAAATAATAAGGTATCTTCCACTTCTCTTCTTATAACTTCTTCACGAATACTGGTACTTACATTACTCACGTTAGCAGCCACTCGGTCATTTAAATCCGGAGTAAGAAACACCTCTTGTTGAACCTGTTCATTACCCGCTACCACCTGCACTGGCTTATCGAAAATAAGCCTGTCAATGTCAAAGATATCGTTATCTTCACGTACCCTCTTTTTTGGTCAATCTTTATCCAGTGGGGACATTGATCGCCGATATGTCCCCTTCTTCTTAGAATATTTGCCACCTTTTCTTTTACAACTTCTAGACGTATTCTTCTTAGAATATTTGCCCAAGATTACATATGTGTGAGACCAAGTTGCTCAAGATACATGTACTTTTTTATAATAAAAAAAACTATACTTTTGTACTAAAAGACAAAAAAAAATCAGTTGCCCAAGAAATTGGGTCAAAGTTGCCCAAGAACTCACCTAGTACACTAGTATTATGTAAATACAAGGTGGGCCCAAATATAGGAACACTTGTCAACTTTATGGGCGAGTTGCCTATAGGAGAGTTGCCCATGAGGTATTTAAAGAAGTGAAAAAAATTTGAGTCATTTAGAGTAAATTAGTTGGGCAACCGGGGTAGTTAGAGAATTTTCCCTATTAAATATCTTGTTTTATTCTTCCGGTCATAACAATTTGTTTTATTCTTCATGACATAACAAGTGGTTTAAACAGGTTAACACGTCAATTTTTCATTTTACTACAAAATAATAAATCAAATATGCTTCTCTAAATTTTAAAAACCTACTCCTTCCACTAATATTATGATAGCCCGTCAACCAAAAGAAAGGACAAAACAAAGAGAAAATTTAGCAAGTGCATTTAACTGTTTAAGGAAAAACTTAACAAATTCTTTAGACCAGGGTGTTTGTTTCGTCTTAAAGGGGTGTTTGTTTAAGCTTAAATCTTATGAGCTTATTTGTGTTACGGCTTATATTTTATAAGCCTCGTTTTTTCGGCTTATTTTAAGACTTGTGGGCTTATATAAGTTTATTATGATATGATAAACTTATATAGAAAGTCTCAAAATAAGCCGAAAAATTAAGGCTTATGAAATATAAGCCGAAATCAAATAAGCTCATAAGGCCCAATATAAGCTTAAACAAACACCCCTAAATATAGCAGCTTATGATTTATTTGGTTTTGGGTTTTTCTAGACCGGGTACATTTAAAGGGTCGACCGGGTACATTTTAGACCGGGTTAGAGGTTCGACCCCAATTACCATCCATAAACTCGGAAAAATACTAATGAAGATGATCAGTTTTCAGTAATAAAGCTTAACCAACAATTGCCGATCTCATTTCTTCCATAATTCAATACAACCTTTAAAAACAAACACCAAAAACCCCGAAATTTGAACCCATAAAAAAATTAGCAGTAGCATGAACAACAACACATCAACAATCTCTCATATCATTCCCGCCTTGAAACCCACAACCACCTCCAATTCATCTCTGTAAGTTTTATTTTTCTATATTTATGAAATTGAATTCTTTATTGTTTGGATAAGTGAATCTAGTTGTCTGTTTATATTCATCAGCAGATAAGCAATCCCAAACACCCCCTTAAAACTAGTCGAGTTGCTTAACTAATTGTCTTGCACTCGATTAGACTTGTTAAATGTACCAACATATGTAAAGGGTGGTTTCAAATGTATTTAGTATTTTACGTCAAGGGTGGTTTTTGATTATCAGACTAAAATGTGTGAGGTCTAGGTGCAAATAACCCAGCCCTAATGTGGCCGTGCCAATCAAACCCCGTGGATTGGTCGCCCAAAAGATCGGAAACCATGGTTACCCTTACCCCCCACCCGGAAAGAAAAGAAGAGATAGCTTATCTTGTAGAATAATAACTTACTTAGGTTGGTGGGTTTGTTTTGGTAATTTTACCTTTTTGACTTCGTAACTATACTTTTTTGAGATGAGCGAATTAGGTCATTTCATCACGGGATATGTGGATTTTCTTTTGTGATATAACCAAACTATCCCAATTCCTAATAAGGTGGCTTGCCATGCCATATTTTTCCGGCTTCACCAGGCTTGGCTACTAAATCACCAAAGTATTCCTGTAGGTGTAGCCCATTTCAAGAGAGTTTTCATTTCCAGGTCGGAACACTATTGAGTATATTTACCAAAATGTACCACTACTTTGAGTATATTGATATTCTATGTAATTAGCCCAGTATGTATTTATAGAAGTTTTTTTTATAGATGTCAGATACTTATGAGGTCAACACACACACACACACACACACACACTCGTTTTAGTTGCCTTCATAAGAACCCGCTCGTAGATTATATGATGTGTGGCTCTTTGAGTTGTTGACATTCCATTTGGCTAATTTTTCTTTCCATAGTGCTCATGAAGGGAAAAATGTTTTAGCCATTCATAAAGTTTACTCATTTCATTATTTAAGCTTGTCATCATGGCATTGTTTTTGGGACAGTTCATGGAACATCGTGGTCCTCAATGATTCCTGCTTGATGAATAAATGATTTTAGTTTTACTTGAGTCGCCCATTGGTCTGCAGTTTCCTCAACATTCAATTTATTTTTAAGTAGCTTATAAGTACTTGCTTATGAGCAGAAGCATAAGAAGGAAAATTACCGATCCAAAATACCCATTTGGTCAAGTTGGTTGGAATAGGTTTAAATAGTGCTTTAATACTCAACTAGGTGTCTTACAGTTGCAGCCTTGCAGGAAATTAACCTTGTTAATTGTACCGATACATTTAATTAGTTGAAAATGCGTAAATGTCAAGAGATATAAAAATGTATGGGCTAATGTCATAGAATAGCAACTTACCTAGGGCTCATTTTGGTAACTATAGCGACTAAAGTCATGACCTGCTGATTATAATTTTCTTTTCAATGAGCTAATATGGTGACTCACGTGATACCGGCTTCTTCACTTATTGCACATTACCAAACTAGCTCATTTTTTAATTAGGTGTTTTGCCATGCCATGTTGTTACAGCTATCCCGGGCTTGTCTACTAAATTACTAAAACTAGCCATGTAGCCCGTTTCGAGAAAGTGTCATTACTAGGTTGGAACACTATTGATTATAGTTACCAAAATGTACCACTAAATCACTAATCTAAGTATGTTAATGTTCTATGTCATTAGCTCAATATGTATTTATACAAGTTTGTTATAGATATCAAGTAACTGTGAGGCCAACGTACACACACTCATTTTAGCTGCCTCCAAACCCCAACCATCGACTATATGATAATTGCCTCTTGACTTTGTTAACATTCTATCTGGCTTAATTTTCCCGCAATAGTCCCCAAGGAAAAATGTTTCAGCCATCCATAAAGGTCACTTGGTTCGCTATATAGGCTTTTGATCATGCCATCGTTTTGGGAGTATTAGCACATGGAACATTATGGTTCTGGATGATCCCTGTTTGATTAATAAACGTTTAGTTTTATATGAGCCCCCCATCAGTCCATTACCTTATTCTTTAGTCTCCTCAACATTCAATTGAGATATGCGATATGTCGTTAGACTTTTCATATTTGTTTCATGTTAAGTATGAATTTATTATAATCGGAAATTTAATTTTCTTTTGCCAGTGTTTGGTTTCATAGGAAGCTTGAAGTTCCTTATTGCAGCATCCAGAATTTAAAATTAATTTGTCCTACTCAGAGTAAAGGGTTAGCTGGAAAAACATTTTGTTCTGTTGGGGTATGCACATATCCTTTGAGTGATGCTGAATCCCATTCACGTGTCGAGGAGGAACGAGTTGGAGTACTACTCTTGAATCTTGGAGGCCCGGATACGCTTCGTGATGTTCGACCCTTTTTGTATAACCTATTTGCAGATCCTGTATGTGTATTATTGCAAATTTTTATTTCATATAAAAAAATTAATGTCAGTTTGGTTTTAAATTGTTTCGTCATGCTTAGAAGTTGGTGTTTGGTACAGGATATTATCCGTCTTCCGAGGTTGTTTCGTTTCCTACAACGTCCTTTAGCACAACTTATATCTGTATTACGGGCACAGAAAAGTAAAGAAGCGTATGCCTCCATTGGAGGTGGTTCACCTTTGAGAAAGATAACAGATGAGCAGGTAACATCTTTAATGCTTCATTAATATGAATAATATCCATGGGTTGTTCATTCTTGGTAAAGATATTCATGTTATTAGCTGATTATGATAGTTACGAACATAAGGAAGATTACTTATTATGTTGTTTCTTAATTCTCACGTGTGCTTGGGGAGTTTTATCTAATAGAGCTGTCCAAACATACTCTTCTTATTTGTTGTATATGTTCTTGAAGTTTACTTTATATTCACCAGTTTTCACCAAAAAAAAGAAAATAAGGAAGATTACTTATTATGTTGTTTCACCAAAAAAAGAAATCTTATTTGTTGTATATCTTTTTTTGGTGAAAACTGGTGAATATAAAGTAAACTTCAAGAACATATACAACAAATAAGAAGAGTATGTTTGGACAGACCCAAACTACTCATACAACAGACTGCAAATAGTCAATACAAGAACTACAAGAACAAAACAGCATACTATACTACTAATCAAACTTCAATTGGACTATGTCAAGCATTCCTTAGTCATTAGTTAATTCACCAATCACCATATCCTCATAACTACATTTCCTTATCAAAGAGTCCAAAATAGATCACCAAACTGCTTCCTCTTCTATTCAGTAATCTAGAGGACCCAATGCAAGGCATCATTATGAAAGATATAGCACTTCCAGGCATCACCAAAGGATAGACACTGCTGCACTAACTACATTGCCTGTATCAACAATTTTATATAAGCTCATAAGTCTCAAAATAAGCCACAAAATTAAGGCTTATGTTATATAAGCCGAAATCACATAAGCTGAAATAAACACCCGCTTAATCCCATTAGCTTCAATCTAACCTCATCAATAATCTTTGTATATAGCATCTTCCAATCTCTGCACTCATCTTTAAAGATCCTATAGTTCCTCTCTTGCCATATGAAGTGAATACTTGTAGCTAAACAAAATCTTCTGATCATACTCCCAATACTATTTCCATTAGGCTTATTAGCCAACTCTTGAATAACATTCTCCCACACATAAATCTTGCTAAAAAATCCCATCTTTTTCTGAATTGCACACCATATTTGATTTGTAAATTTGCATTTAAAAAACAAATGGGAATGGGACTCAGAATCACTTTTGCATAGAGGACAAACCATCATATCATATACTCCCCAACTCCTTTGTCTTGAGTAAGTAACTTGCATTGAGTAAGTAACAGATTTCTTTCACACACATCATACTTAAAAGCCCCCACGCTATATTTTGACATTTGATATCATTTCCAATTTTCCATACTGAAGTACATATTTATGATTAATTGATTATAGCTGTTTGTTGTAGGCTGATGCTCTAAAATCAGAACTTGAAGCAAAGAAAGTATCTGCTAATGTTTATGTTGCAATGCGTTACTGGCATCCTTTCACCGAGGAAGCTGCTCACCAGGCAAGTAACACTATCACTTTAGTATTCTTTGTGCATAGTGTTAAGTTACTGGATACTAAGTTTTGTTCTACTTGACGGTTGGTGTAGATTAGACGCATTTATGCAAGCGCTGAAAATTCAGTGATTTGCGGGAAATCTTATTTTTATACCCTGGGACAATCTACTGACTGTTAAAAGCTTTTCAATGTTTAACAAGCTTTGTGTGATATTATTATTCTTCAGTTCAGCTTGTTAACAGTGATTAGACGTGGTCACGTGGCAATTTTAAAGTTTGTTTATAAAAGGGTCGATTTAGGGTATGTCTTTATCTCGTACACGTCAAAGGAAATAAGGTAAAAAGGAAATGGGTCAAAACTCGAAAGTTGATCATGGTGTACTTTTACAACCTCCTAATCGAGTTACTACACAATTATATCTTTTTAGTAATGATATAGCTTTTATAATCATATTTAATTTGCTCATCTTGTATAAAAAAGTTCAAAAAAGGATGAAAAGTGGTTGCAGGTTAATGCAACATGTCGCCACGTGTTTTGACCATCTTCCTAACCCCGACCCACCTATGTTACCACCTCTAATAGTTATATATTTTAATTATTGATGACAGATTAAGAAGGATGGGATCACGAGGCTTGTTGTGTTACCTCTTTACCCGCAGTTTTCAATCTCAACAACTGGATCAAGTATTCGTGCACTCCACGACATCTTCTGGTAAACTCCTATTTTATAGAATTGCTAATTGAATTTTGCAAGTTTCTTGGTTTTAGCACTCTGATAAGCTTAAAAGTTTGAGTCACTTACAGGAAAGATAATGTTTTATCCAAACTTCCCGTTGCTATTATCGAGTCTTGGTATCGGCGCGATGGTTATATTAGGTCTATGGCTGATCTGATTGAGAAGGAGTTGCAAAGCTTTGATACCCCTCAAGAGGTATGAAAGTTTCTTATTTTGTTTAGTATATTTCTATGATCACCAGTACATTTTAGAGAGCTAGGTCTGTATACTTCTAGCATGTGATGCTATATATATTTTGTAGGTTATGATATTTTTCAGTGCTCATGGGGTACCAGTTACGTATGTGGTGAATGCTGGTGATCCATATAAAGATCAGATGGAGGAATGCATCTACTTGATAATGCAAGAACTGAAAGCTAGAGGTATCGACAACAAGCATAGATTGGCTTATCAGGTCAGCAATTTATATCCTTCTGAATACGGGTGCCTAATGGCTGGGCTGAGTAACGAGTCAAAACAGGACGGCTGTGTAAAGTGTAAACCAATTTGGCTAGAATGATTTGGGAGGCTGTATAAGTCGTAAATACACTTTGAGAGACTTTTGACCTGTTTGTTTAAGCCATTTTATTGTACTTTACCCTGGTGACTGTTTAAAGGTATAATATAACCTGAATTAACTCATGGGTTGAAACTACTTTTTGGATATGTCTTTTTCTTATTGCTTACTTCTGTCCTTTGGTTGTTCATATCAGAGCCGAGTTGGACCCGTGCAATGGTTGAAGCCGTACACTGATGAAGTACTTGTTGAGCTTGGCCAAGAAGGTGTGAAGAGTCTGCTTGCAGTCCCTGTTAGGTGAGTGATAGAAAACCATATCTTATACTTGTACAAATGGGCTGGTAACAGGTCAAAGCAGGTAATTACTAAAAGAATAATTATGTCCTGTATAAGATTATAAAAACTAAACATAAAATAATAATCGATTATCTATAAATGTATGGATATGAAGGTTGTTACATGAATAAAGACTTTTGGCCTCTTCAACCCATTTTACCCATTTTTTTTTCTTTGTAATTTTTTGTATTTTTACTAGTTATTAATACTAAGACCCGCATTGACCCTTTCCATGTTTGAAACTGCCACGTATGCCTCTCTTAACAATCTTTCTCCTAATCTGTACAGAAATATTAAACTGTCATCATATTCCTAGTCGACTATTATCATTGCAAAACATCATTACAGCTATACAAATAAATCCTTAAATGAAGACGATGTAGGAGATGTCGTTAATAAATATACGTTTGGCGCTTTACCTGTTCCCCTTTTAGCGGAAATTTATTTTTGATTCATTTGACCTGTTTGAGATAAACACATCCAAATACATCTAATCTTTAATAAATTGGTCAAAATTGCCAGTCAAAATTGCTATGCTTGCTTACCATTCTTTTCAGTTGATTTATGATCTTATGGCATTGCTCAATTTTGTCACTTAAACATGAGTTGATTTATTGCACATCTGAATTGTCAGCTTTGTAAGTGAGCACATAGAGACACTGGAAGAAATAGATATGGAGTACAAGGAGTTGGCCCTCAAATCTGGTGTTGAAAATTGGGGACGGGTCCCGGCTCTTGGCTGCACCTCTTCCTTCATCACTGACCTAGCCGATGCAGTCATTGAAGCTTTACCTTCTGCTACACCAATGTCAACACTAGCTGCTCCTAGCAGCGCTCAACAATTTCGTCACAATCCAGTTGGATATGCTATCAAGATTTTCTTTGGTTCTTTCTTTACACTTCTTTTGCTCTTATCCCCGCGTATGCTATCAGCATTCAGGAAGCCCGTCGTTTAGGAGAGCTCAAACGACTACTGTGGCTTTTTGAAACTCTGCGCTTATCACATTTTCTAGATGCGTTTTGGAAATTTTGAGTTGTAGCAAACATGACATTTAAAGATCAAGTGCAGAAAAAGGATTTTGTTCCCTTGTGCATATCACCCGCACTTGTAGTTAGTTTCGAAGATCTCAAGTTCGAATTTATATATGTTATATATCGTGTCATAAAGGTCTCAAGTGTGTAGTCGAAATGGATTTTGTATTCACATATTATGTGAGGATCTATTACATCAATCTTACAAAAGGTTCACGTTCATATCTCACAATTTTAAATCTTAAAATAATATTGTGTCAACAAATGAACCGATGGTACAAGATTAAAAAGCTTGTTTTGCAAGGAGCCTTTAACATTTGTCAAAAATTCGCAAATTACTTGTCCCTAGTAAAAGTAGTTTAAAAGACATGCATATAATGAATTGGATCATGTAAAAGATTATGAAACACTTTCATTAAATTAACCGGACTAGTATACATAGGGATGAGCATTTCGAATCCTGTAACCGAACTGGAACCATACCGGTACCGTACCGAAACGGTACCGAGTCTCGATATATGGTAGGGTACCGGGACTACTAGGGATGGCACCCGTGGGTAATGAGCACGGGTACCTCTAACCCGTCACCCGCCCACGTAGTTTTTTTCTCACCCGTCACCCACCCGTCACCCGCCAATGGGTACAATTTTCTACCCATGCCCATGCCCGCGGGTATTTATTGCCCACGGGTAAACCCATGGGTTAGTGTAATGCATCAAAACTACAAAACCATGATATGAAAACTAAATATGAAATTGCATAACAAGACACCAATCAATTTTCCAAATACCAAGTTCACAAAATACTTAAACACATGTCTTAAAGTAGCAATTAAACATCGTTACACCAAATCACATGCATACTACTTTGATTATTTGATCTTTCATATTCTCTTTTTAGTCTTGAAACTCAAACAAACTTTTAGGTTAACTAGTTATAAGCACTCGCCGCGTTGCGGCGAGGGTGTTTGTTATAAGTGTAAAGTTGGCGATGGCAAGTAGTACAAGAAACTTAATCTATTTACCACAGAACTATAAAATCACATACCAAAATGGCAAATGGTACAACATAATCTTTTAGAATGACTTGTGATTCATCAGTCAAGCACCTTTTACATAATCTATTTATAACAGAACTATAATCTCATAAAAGTCATATAACATATGACATAAGTGATGATCTTACTATTCATTGACGATCAAAATATATTTTCTTGTTACTGCGTGATGTTGTTGTCCTTGTTCTTTAGTAGGCAAACATTTTAACAAAACTGCTCTGAAGTCTGTCATTTTAGACGGAGAGGGGTTAGTGGTTTGCATGGTAGAAACCGTCATAACGTAGTTAGTGGCAGTATTAAAGAGAACTTACTTTGCACATTTTCTGTTTTCGCATGTTTATGAATGTCGTTAAAGTCTGTAAAGTGAAAATCACAGGGAATGGTTGATGGTATGAGCGCAATTGCTTCCTCGAGGGGTGTCTCGTAAGACCTGATCCGGTATATGGGGCTTTCTGGTGTCACAATGGCATTTGAGATGTAATATCGTCTATACGGTGACAAAGTGTTAGTGAAGTATCAAAAATTACTTTCATATATAATCAAAACAAAAAAGAACGAATCCCTTATGAAAATAAAAATATGATTTAACCTTGAGATAAGAAACAAATAGAAACTTTATTAGCATGTGCACCGCCTTTCTTGATCTCGACGGAATCCTTGCTACATCATCGCCTCTGCTTCCCATTAGATTTTGATTCGGGTTTGAATGTCGGTTCGAGGTGGCAAACTGCATTCGACTGTGACAATGATAGCGAGTGACTTGTTACGACCAACTATTGTATTAGGTATCTTAATTTAAGTCGTACAATATTGACGGTATGATCAAATCAATAAGAGCTTGTCTTTTGCATTGTCTATGTCAAAATCTTAAAACCTATAAGCCTGCAGACATTCAGAAACCAATAAACACCAATAAATCAATTAAACTCAAACTCGAACTCAAATGCAAACTCACCCAACAATGCTTAAAATCAAACATAAGTTTAACCATCCCCAAAACCTAACCATAGCTCTGGTCTAAAGCAACTAAGAGAAGCAGACCTGCAAGTAGCTGCATGAGAAAGATATGAATCTCATAGTGATCTAGAGATTTCTATGGTACCTTTGGTCTAACCTTAAGAAGAATATGTTAACCAAAACAATATCATTATTATTAAAGAAAATTACCCTAAGAGAAATATGTGTCTTCACATGCTTTGGAGTAACTTATTAATGCTTTTTCATACTATGTTGTTCAAGTATGAATCAAGCACAACATTCACAACCAAAAAAATCAGATAAAGGGCATTTTTTAATAGCAAAATATACGTTTTGTACCTCAATTAAAGTGGGGAGTACATTATTATTAGCCAAAACATTTACAGTTGCTTAAGCTAACGACCTAATAAAGTAACTAATAGCTTTCCCATATCTAGCATCACACTTTCGGTTTCCTCTAGACATACTTCAGTCACCTAAAACCAATTGTTACCCAACAAATCATAAACGCTACAATCAAATTAACTAAACAAACATTCAAGATTTCATCTTTTTGCACAAATTATCAAAAAACCAAAAATCATATCACTAATCGAACACCAAGAATAAAAAATAAATAAATAAATAAAATTAAAAATTACCTTGAAAAACTTTCGTTTGAACACCTTTTTGTTGGAGAAAATCCATTTATTCTCTGCCTCTTCCAAAACACCTACAAAACATCCAAATCCATTCCAACAATTAGCAACCGATTGCAATATAAATTCCTAAGTACTAACTGTTTCCTAGTCGAGTATATATCTCCAACTTCTCTAGTAAGAAATTACTTAATTTTTTTTAACGTATAATGAAAACGAAAAGGTGTATGCGTCTGTAGGTTTCTGTGAGATAAGGTAGAACCAACATAGATGAAGTTTTGAGATTATAGTGTGTGGCTGTGTTTTGGTCTGAGACGGCAGAGAATGGATTTTGATTTTGGAAGAAGCTTCTAGGTGAAACCAATGAGGAGGGTGGCCACTAACCTGGGGAAAAAAACAACCGATCAACAAAATGGACCGGAGGCACCAGGCCAAAGATAGCCCACCAAAAAAGGCGGGAAAAGCCCTGATAAAAAACGGCATCGTTTTAGCCCTCATATTATATAATGTATAATGTGTTTTCTTGAGACTTGGTAACTATTAAATGTATACCATGCAATATCATAGATATTTTAATTAGCACAATTAATTTTAACATGTGTTTATGGGTGCACCCACGGGTATTTTGAAGGGTATACCCGTGGGTATTTTAAATGGGTGTTATGGGTTTACCCGCGATGGGTATGCCTCACCCGTCACCCACCCGCCACCCACTGATGGGTAAAGATTTTCACCCACGACCCACCCGTGGGTGAAAACTGACGATTTTACCCACCCATTTATGTGCGGGTACCCGTGGGTTGCGGGTTTTTTCTCACCCATTGCCATCCCTAGGGACTACTAAATAAGGCAAAAAAAATCAGGACCTTTCAAAATTGGTACGGGACTTATTCGGGAAATCCCAATTTGGTACCGGAATTTGAATAGTCTATGTTTTTTTAATGAATTTGCTTATCTAAACACCCATTTGTTCCATGCAATCAACACTAACATACGGCAAACCAAAGGTAAAAAAAAACCCTACTGTTACTAACAAGTAACAACCAAAGTTCTTTCACCAAATCTTCCAAAAAATTACCCTAATTAATTATCAATCACACAAGTCATCAAGTTTATATCTTTAAAACTTAAATCATCTCAATCATTATCATTGGAAAACTATTGAAGTATGTTTTATTCTGTTTTTTTACATATACAAGATGCTACGTAGTCATTATATCTCAATCATCAATACATTTATTTGGTAGTGATCATTAGTTTATTATTTCTAATTATCAATATGCATAGGTGCATCAATAATTATTAGTTTATTATCAATAGTACAGTAGCTAAGTATATTGAATGAATGTGCCATATGCTATATTGAATATGTTATATACTGGCATTTACATTGTGTGAAAATGAAACAAGCATCACGAGCTTTTGTAAAAACAATCTGGTTATTAAACTAATTGGCATATCAATGATGATTTAATTGCATTTTGAACAGTATTCATTAGGATTACTACTAGTTTATTAAATCAAATTGGCATATTACTGATTATTAGTTTATTTTGTTTCTAATTTGTATATATTGATTTTATGTAGGAAAATGACACAATTGCTGAAGAAACCCCAATGATAAATGTTGATGAATCGGATTCGGGTTATGATAGTGAACCCGGTTGTTGTTACAAAAGCTCCAAAAGCTCAAAGTAGCAAAAGAAAAAGAGATGATGACAAAGAAGAAGAAGAAGAGTATGAAATTTATGCAAAAACAAATAAGGAAAGGGCTTCGATTTGGCAACATTTTGATGCGGTTAGAGTGACGAAGGATGGATTAAGAAGGGCGTTGTGTAAGTTTTGCAATAAGACTCTAGCGGCAAACGGCGCAAACGGTACTTCCGGTCTTCATAGACATTATCCTTGTCCTTCTAATCCTATCTATGTCCCCAAAAATCAAGTTCAACAACAAACTTACTTAGTGATGACGTATAGCACGAATAGCAGGCCCACTGGGCCTAATTCGTGCTATACACATACTGGGCCCAGGCCCAACAACGAGAATAACTACGAACACTGGACCAACAGTAAGCCCAATAACGAAATTGGCTATAGTCCAGATGATGTGCTAACCGTGTGCAAGTTTTAAAATTTATAAACACGATTTTACCGGACAATTACATTAACACATACGAGCAAGTATACTCGTTCGTGATAGCAAAGGTGGGTAAGTCGAGATCGTCCCAAGGGATTTGTGGTAATTTGTTAAATTGTTTGAAACAAGAAAGCTTATCAAGCCTTCCATGAAATTGATGTTTTTATAAAAACCAAATTAAAGAAACATATACTTGTGTGTAGTCAATTATCTAGAGTGTTCATGAAAGCCTGGTGTAAACTTGATGCAATGCACAAATCATAGGAAAATGATTCACAATCCATGGTTTATGTTTTGTAAAAATCATTTTAAGAATACAATCACATAGGTAATCCTTTCGGTCCTTAACCAATTGATTATTCTTTTGAAAATCCATTTGTTTGTAAATGATTCTCATTTAACTTGTTCTTACGAACACTTTCGGCCTTTACGTGATGAAATCGTTTCTAGTCTCGTTTAACAAGCAAATATGATGAGTGTCAAGCATCATATCCCCATACTAGTTTGTCACTAACGTTTTGGAATAAAACATAAAGAGAAATCCTTTCGGCCATTTATCTTACAAATGTTATACCATTAAATTAAACAAGACTAGTCAATATTTCAACAAACTCATTAAACAAGAACACTTTACATGCATCACATATATAAGAACACTCCCAACAATTGCCTACATCTTACACACAAGTAGTAACCATGCGCCTCCATGTAATTCATAAGAATAGAAATTCATGACAAAGTAGTAACCATGTAATTCATAAGAATAGAAATTCATGACAAAGTTCATAAGAATACCTATCTTCGGATTACAAGAACTAGAATATGTGGAACTATAGCAACCACGCGCCTCCAATCGCCTTATACTACCCGTACAACTCCAAATGACTACCAAATGGTTGAGAATTGTGCTCAACAAGTTCCTGGACGTTTTACAGACTTAATAGGACTTTTGGGGTGAATAAAAGTGTTTGGTAATAGTCTTGGTGTAAGCCTATTACTCCTTGGGGTGTGTCACACTAAACACATAAGTCTAAGTGCAATATATAGCTAAGAACTCTTCACCAACAAGTTAAAAACGTTCTCAAGGAGTTATTAACAAGAAATCATCGGACCCCAATGATTAATGGAAGTAATGGCATCAATAAATGAGAATTTTGTTACAGCAACACTACCCAACCGAATCGGTTGCGACGCAGCCGATCGGTTCCTCCTGTCCAACACTGTCCAGCTGAATCGGTTGCGGGCTCCAATCGGCTGGATGCCTTCCGTACGACATTTGTTGACTTTCTTTGACTTTTCTCGACGCATGCCTTTATCCTTGCTTCCGATGCTGATTTCCAAGATAGAACTTGAAAATTATTTGATGTAGATACTTAGAAATCATCGTACTTCCAATCATCGAGTCCTTGAACCTTTTCTTCTTCTTTTCTTTCTCGGGAATTGTCCAAATGCGCATGAATTCGTCATTTCTTCGTCTTTTACGATACATGGTTACATTTACATACAAATACGCTTTCTTTGCAATTTTGCAACAATTATGTGTAAATATAACCGATTATCATACACAAAACTAACAATAACGCTACTAAAAACATACTCATTCTGAGCGTTATCACCAGACTAAAAGACGTACGCAGCAGACCAAACCTCCGGCCGCGGAAGGTATCCTGTGTCCGCATCCGCGATTAACACGGAACCTTGTCTGACAAGGGTCCGGCTCCGGCAACTAACTACTATATGCGAGTAACCAGGAAACCCTAGCGGTAAACCTCGCCTATAAAAGGGACTCTAATCCTCATACAAGGTACAACTTTATCTCTCATAATAACACACACATACTCTTATTTCTATGACAAGAATGTGTACTTACTCTCACGCCAGAGTCTAATCGTGGGGTCCGTCCCCGCTGTAAGGCTAATGGTTTACTCTTCTTGTGCAGAGAATTCAATCAAACTACTTGGATTAGTACAAGATCAACCCACCAACAGCTTCTTAGCCCAATCCAACAAGCAACACTAACATCCATTACAAACCGTCACACTTTTTGTACTAACAAGTTGGCGCCATCTGTGAGACCCAGTACACAACTGCGTTCCGGAAAATACTCACCATGGGCACTCGGTTTGAGCCAACTCCCGCTCTTGTATCCACATTACGGAATACAGCGGAAGGAGAAAATCATACAAAGGAGAAAATAATACAACTTCAACAGATCTCGAAGGGCCTGCGTCCGATGCAGCCCTCCGGAATTACTGTGACAAGTACTTCGATCAGATCTTACCTATTGTGACAGAGAAAGTTCGGAAACGGGAAGAAAGATCCAAAGCGGTGAAAGCACTGACAACTCGGGTGGACCTCCATAAAGCCTCGCATCAACACGAGTCGGCAATGCCAACGGGAAGAAGAGACTTGAGGAAACAACTCGAGTCCACAAAGCATCGGCATACGCAGGATAGCAGCGGTCGAAGACGTACCTGGTCTAGGTCACCTAAAAAGAAAGAAGGTTAACGGGAGACGGTGTTCAAGAGGCTGCGCAAAAGTGTGTTCCACAGGCTGGGAGACAAAGAAGAAAGTATCTCTGTGTACTCCAAAGACCCCAGAAGACCAGTTCGCCATTTCGCTGGAAGAAATGAAGAGAGTAGCTACCGAGACTCTCAATCGCAACTAGTAAGGCCAAAATTCAGAGGGCATGGAACTGAAAGGGCGCGGTCGCGGAAAGCAGGTGACTTTTCAGGAGATGGGTCAAACGGAAGTAGATATCGAAGGTCCGAAGTTAAAAAGCGAAAACCAAGTAATAGCGAGGATGACGACCTGGCTAGGCCCTGGGTCTGGAAGGAGACTGATCCGTTCACTCCACGTATTTGCTACTTCGAGATGCCAATGAAGACACGTATGCCAACTAACGTAAAAACAAATGATGGGAGTGGAGACCCAGAAGATCATCTCAAAATCTTCTAGGCAACCGCAAAGGTAGAACGATGGGCCATGCCAACATGGTGCCACATGTTTAACTCCACACTAACTGGATCCGCTAGGGTCTGGTTTGATGATCTCCCGCCGTAAAACAGTAGACGGTTATGATAAACTGAAGGAGGTTCTCTTGGCTAATTTACTCCAGCAAAAGAAGTGTATCAAGGATCCCGTGGAACTTCATCACATCAAGCAAAGGGAAGGAGAACTAACAGAAGACTTTGTAAGAAGGTTTAAAGAAGAGACCAGGGACATAAAAGGAGCTCCGGAAGTTATGAGAATCTCAGGATTCATGCACGCAATTACTGATCCGAAACTGATTAAGCGGTTACATGAAAGAATCCCAAAGTCAATGAATGAAGTAATGAATATAACCACCTCCTTCCTACGAGGGGAAACAGCCGCAGGAAGTCGCGAAAGAAGAAGGCCATGGATACAAATGCCAAGAGGGCAAGCTACAGTCAAGTATCGGCAAAGCTTTAAAAGAGAATTTAGAAACAAACCAAGAACAAGAGAAAAGCAACAGAGCTTCCGCATCCCGTAAAAACCTTTCAGAGAAATGCCGACACAAAGGAGCCCCAGCTACCGCAATCGAAGAAAAGAGTGACGGTAAATTCTGCGAATTTCATGGAAGAGCAAGGCATACTACGGAAGAATGTCTACATTTAAAAAAAGCAAATAGAATAAAATAAAAAAGGACCGATGATAGAGGAAGAAGAACAGCGGGGAAAAGCCAAATGTTAAACCTCATACAAAAAATAAATAAAAAATAAAAAAATAATAAAAAATCATCATCACTAAAAAATTACTCATAATAAAGGCGAAAACACTCAACGCAAAGGTAGCGGAACCGCGTACACATTTGGGAAGCGATGAAATCAGAACTCCAGCAGGAGAAAAACAGTAGAGACGCTTATGAAATAAATACGGACATGGGCATTCCCACTGGAAAGAATAAAATTCCCGACCTCATAAACTTTAAAAGACTCAAAAGGCCCAAGTCAAAGCACAAAGAAAGGAGGCGAACAGTTAAATGTGATAAGAGAAATCAGTCTCCAAGAAGGCTCAAGAAGCAAGTACAAATGTTGAAGAAGCGCCCCATCATTTCAAAAACAATTTGATCACGGAAAGTCATGAAAAAAGAAGCCAACATAAAAGACAAAGAACAATGAAACACACCACGGGTGTACGTAGGACTAACAACATACATGAAAAGACCCTACGGAGATTATTCCCAGAGAATAAAGGGTACAAAAATCCGCAGCTCAGCAAAAATCGGCTCCGGAAAGGGCAACACTCCGAAAGAAGCAAGTAAAGAGTTGCAGACACAAAACACAAATGCCACAATGTGGGAAGTAACAAAATCAAGGAAAGGATACGACTTTGGGAAGGAAAGTCCTCGATAACAACCAGACAAGGACGGAAGCAAAAGGATAAACCTTATCCAAATATCAAACAGGAGAGAAAATCTGCAAGTACAGATTTATGTTCCTTCCCAAGAAATTTTATGTCAAATCTAGCAGGAAAAATAGGCGCCCAGGCGCCCAGGCTACGAGCCTAGGCACGTGCCAACCTACCAAATAGTAGGAAAAAGTAAATGCTAGCGCGTGCAGAAACAGTAAAATCTTCGCTATAAATACGTGAAGTGAAAAAAGGGGAAAGGCAAGAAAAGAAAAATAGAAAGCCTCATCCTCTAATACCAAAAATCTTAACAAAAGTCCCAGAAACCCCTAAAAGTCACTTTGAGGGAAGTTGAAGATGTTATTCAGAGTAAAAGCGCGATGGCACACAGGGAAGGAGATATGCAATCAGCTTTCAAAAGCAACACGTTGCTTATACACGGTTGTTTCCAAAAAACTCACACATAACCTAAACCTTTACCACCCAAAAGAAAAACATAAAAGCAAAGCAGACGCTGCGGCCCAAAACATGTTCTTAAATGACTACTAATAACAATTAGTCATTCTAAGATGACGACTAATAACCCACCACCACAATACCTCATAACACCCCTTCACTCAAACCTCATTCTATGACATCTCCAAGTACCTTGCCAATTAACAAGGCGATCTCCACGGCAGGAGTCATACTGTCGATTAGACTCCCAGTAGCCGTTGGGAAATAAGATAGTGCAGGTACTCCCTGGTCAACTTCGGTGGCTACCAGGGTCGGGAGACACGAGGGAAGTGGAATGGTAGTGAAGGGAGTGATAGAGCTTCGAAAAGGATGGGTCCTCAGGGAAGAGTAGAAAAGAACTTTAGGGACAATGAATTGCATCAGATAGTCCCTAACCAATAAGAAACTTCCCTTACAACGACAAGCAACAAAGGTTGAAAATTACGCCTTCGTTCTTTTGTTGTTGTAGCCTGGCCCCCAAGCAAGCGTACGTCTACCAATCCAGGCAGATCGGGTTGGATAGACTGGGTTTAAGGTAAAGATGACCAACTTGCGGGTGCCGGGATATATATATATATATATATATATATATATATATATATATATATATATTTATATATATATATATCCCCATCATGCCATCACACAAAGGGATGGATTTATCCGGAAAGACCCTTGAAAGGCCTATCGCACTTGCTGTATACCCTACATCATTACAAGTTCGCTGCTAAAAAAGAATAAGCGTACTTAGCGAGCATTACAGCCCTTCAAGGAAAAATAACAAGCCTGGTAATTCCTCAGGGAATACCGTCAGGAGAAAACGACAGCTCCGCAAGGAAGAAACCACCAGGAAATTCTCCAAGAAAAGGGTAGTAGACAAGAAGAGGATTCTAGCCCATCAGGGGAGAAACAATATCCGTAAGCACAACACCCGCACCGGGAAAGCCAGCGAAAAATAACAACGTCAGCAA
The DNA here is from genome assembly GCA_910596185.1 of Chrysanthemum makinoi. Classification (NCBI taxonomy): domain Eukaryota; kingdom Viridiplantae; phylum Streptophyta; class Magnoliopsida; order Asterales; family Asteraceae; genus Chrysanthemum; species Chrysanthemum makinoi. The sequence continues at coordinate 262,035,554 of OU343224.1, read as the reverse complement.
AAGCACATCCACCATGGACAACCCATCACGGGTAACCCCTAAAGCAGACTTCCGCAAGAACAAAGATATGCAGAAAATTTTCAAGAAGCACAGCTTCAAAGAAAACGATGTCCGTCATCAAGAACGTTCCGGAAGAAACACGGCTCCAGCAGCCATAAAACTCAGAATAAAAAGAGTAAGAGCAATTGACAATAGAAAAAATGTATAATGTATTTGAATTTACCAATTTTTGTAATGTATTTTGAAACATGTCAAATCAATAAAAAAGTGAAGATTAGCTACCTTCATAGTTTTATTTTTTAAATAAATTCATTCTGATTAATTGCATAAGACGCGCAACCACAAGACTGGGCACGACCCAAAGAATGTTATTTTCGAATAACAAAGAGTTATCACGAATAACAAAAAGGTGAACAACATAATTGATGCAGGTTTTACTGACAAGGTTTTACATTTATAGTAACTCGTCTACCTATGGCCTACCTAAAGCACCAACGGGCAGTGTACCCGGTCGCATGTAGTGAGGGAATGGTAAGACCAAGGTCGTCCCAAGAACGGTTGATTCATAACTGTCTAATTAATTAAATTGGTCAAATAATTAAGTTTTAATGACAGGATTGATAATATTTAAGGTGTCACGTAATCAATTGGGTTGGTTCTTTGGTAGAAACAATTAAAAACTACCGAAGCTAAGGTGGCTACCAATAAACTATGCATGCATACACTAGAAACAATTAATAATAAAAGAATCAAAACTAGGCTAGCGTCTAGTTTCCACATCACCAAAATACCCTAGTGGAATGATAAAGAAAACTACATATAAAACAATAAACAAACAAAGACATAACATCAAATAATTAATTGGCCAATAATAAATTAAAAGACAATTAATTAAAACACAATAAATAAAGATACCCCAACAATTAAATTAGAATAAAAATTATAATTGAATAATGAAACCAAAATATCATTATGAGTAATAAAATAATTACATATCGTGCTAAGGATAATGCTATCGATCCCCTAGTTGAGTACCGGGGCATAAAAACCTTCGACTCTTCCTGTCTTCTTCCTCTGCTCGTACAGTAGCCAAACAATATTCCCAAATTGATGATTTATGAATGACATGATTGTCATATATTTATAATGACAAACTTTTGCAACTTTTCAACTTAAGTCCTCCAACTTGCGCAACATTTCATTTTGAGGCTTGTCTTTATCTTTTCTTTATTTACAAATAAATGTGTAAAAATCAACTTTTAATATTGACGACTTCTACCCCTCTTCGTACTTCTTTATTTATTCTTTAGTCCTCGAAGTGAATAAAATTAATATAAACTTGCCGCTTTTAATCCATGGACTTCAAAACTTTGCGCCCAAGTTATTAATTACGGCGTAACTAAATACCTGAGTTACGCCGTAATCCTTCATACGCTCATGATTATCCACTCCGAAATTATCTCTACGGCGTAACTAAATTGCTATGTTACGCCGTAATCCTTCAATAATAATTACGGCGTAACCTTAAGATGAGGTTACGCCTTATCCTTCATGGCTCATATTTACGCCGTAACATTATTAAGTAGTTGCGGCGTAATCTTCACACAAAATCCAAAGGCCCTTGTAGAGTGAGTTACGGCGTAAGTAAAATTGTGCACTTACGCCGTAATATATCTTAAGAACATATAATTGGCCTAAAATCACATCTTTTCCGCTCCAACGCCTCATTTATCCTGAAATGCAATTATGAATGAATATTAACGAATTAACTACCATATTAATACAAATGAGGCCATAAACACGAGAATTTGATATATAAAATATCAGGATAATTTGATGTTATCAAATATCCCCCCACTTGAATTCTACTTATCCTCAAGTAGACCCTTTAAATAATTCTTAAAAAGATATCTCCCATGATTAATTGGAAGAGATGTGTTTAAAAATCACCTAAGCTAGAAAATTCCAAACCGAGCACCTTGAAATCACACTCTCTCTCATAATTCACGTGTTTATTTTTGGGTGATCACTCAACTGCTCAGTCATGGCGAGTATTCTATCATAGTTTTGGAAAAGATACTAATCTCCACCACTAGAGTCTATAGATGCAGCTATTCTAAAAGGCAATGGGTTGACACAACAAAAAGGCTTACGGGGTTATTTTGTCATTACTAACGAGCTACGACGAAAGGGATAAAATCAATGATACATGACCAAATCCATGGCCAAGACACCAATGATTGCTCGCTTCCTCACCTAAACTCGATTCATGATCAAGGATAGGATAAGACATGGGAAAACATTTAATGGGTGTAAACAAAAAGACACGAAACAAATAGATTCCTAAGTCCACAGTTGCCCCACCGCTAGTCGCATTCAATCCCATGGCAAATTCCGAGGGTCAAGAGTCAAGGGGTCTTCAATAATCCAATACACGAGTTAATGCATAAGAAATGTAGTGTAGTGCCTCATAATCTCCATAAATTAGGCAAAGAAGATGTATAAACTTGGCCTTCATCAACAATAAAAAAAAGTATGTGCTATAAAAAAATTTAAAATTTGGGTAATTTTAGCATGTATTTTGACCAAAAACCATAAAATCAACCATTTCTATCTCCCATCCCCCACTTGAAATGTACAATGTCCTCATTGGACAAATATTGATTAAAATTTGAAAGGTGAGATAGAAATGCATGGGTTTCTAAGTTTATCCGTAAGAACCAAAACGGATATGTAAAAACTGCGCCTAGTTGAACAAGGCGAGAACACTAATTATAAACACTTGTTTGCATTTTTTTTTCACCTTTTTTTATGCAAGACAAGGTATACATGAATAAAAAGATACGAACATATAAAGCGTCCCCCCACTTGAGATCAACTATAATCTAAACCCGATTTTCTTCCAAAACCCTTTATTCAAAAACCGTGACTTTCACTAGTGGAACCAAAATTAACCAACAGTGTCCGGACCAAGGACATAAGAAAACTACAGGGTAGGCTAGGCGATAGGTGTAACAAAACAATAATATTGGGTGAACAAAATGAAAGGAATGGCTCACACGGGTGTACTAGGGGTATCTTGCACTAATGATGAGTGCAACAAAAAGGGTTTAACAGGGGTAGATGTGGCAAAATGTGCCCAAAAGCAAAAAGATGGGCTAAATGGGAAAAATTTTAAAAGATTTGAGCACATTTAGCCCTCTCTTTTTTTTGAAATGGGCACATATAGCCCATTGAAAACTTAAATGGGCACTAACGGGCACATTTTTTTTCTCAATTGTAAAACATTACGATCGTTTTAAAGATTTTTTTTATATGATATATTTATTTTTTTTAAATATAAATAAGATATTACGTTTAAGGAATTTATTTCGTCGTTTTAGGTCTTTTATTAAACGATTTGTATAACATGTGCCTGTTTGGCCCGTGCCCGTTTAGCCCGTGCCCATTCTAGCCCGTGCCCGTTTTAGCTCATGCCCGTTGCCACCCGTAAACAGGGGGATTGACTGATCGATGTGAAAAGTCAATATACACAATACATATATGGGCTATTTGGGTTTAATCCTAAAATTGCCTTATATCCTAGCTGCACCGATCACACCAAGTTACCACAGTGTAATGCTCATGATAATGGTCTCGAAAAGATATGCAAGGCCAAGTTCTAAAGTTTACTACAGCCACCGGCACACTTATTTTTATGGAATTATGTATAAGCGGAAAACGGAAAGGCTTATCCTCACACAATGAAAATATAGGGTAGGTGTGCTTAGTCTAGATTAATCCGGTTAAGTAATGAAAAACATGTCAAAATTTTACTAATGAAACACTTTTCATCAAAAACTAGAAAAATAAAGGCAAGTAAAATCAAGCGGGTGTCTATGTATAATCCCTTCCCCCCACTTGGGTCATACTAAGCATATAATTGAGAAATAGGAAGGGTTAGAGATTGAACGAAAAACTTCCCTGGATTAGCTCGGTATGATTAATAATGCATGTTCAAAAAAATGCTCCAAATGTGCCTCCTCGGGCACATCCATCATCAACGGTACTCAACTAGGTCGGATAAAAAGTATTTTCTTGCAGCCAAATACTTTTCCATAATCCATCAACCTGTATTACTGCAAGAAAACTAATACCAAAAAGCATAATTCCGGATAAAAAGCCAAAAATAGCACGAAATATAAAAACAAAAATAAAACCTAACTCACTTTCGTATGAATCACGGTTACATTTAGCGCATGCAACAAGCCTTTTAAACCACTCGGTGTCCCGAGTGGACCAGTGAAGTCTTGTGAGGGTTTACAGGGAACATACCCACAAAGTTCATTTAATTACTAATACAAGGTTATGAAAATGTTTTGAAACTGGGTTTTAGAAAAAATTTCATTATAGGGGATAGTTACGGCGTAACTGGATTGGCCCAGTTACGGCGTAGGTGAGTTGACTTAAGAAAAATGTTTACCAGGAAGGGATTACGGCATAACTGGATCGGCCCAGTTACGGCGTAATAAGAAAGCCCGAGAAAGAAGATACCTGGAACAGGGAAATTATGGCGTAACTAGATTGGCCTAGTTACGTCGTAGTTATGATGAAGTGGGCAGATGGCCTTACTGATCGACAATTACGGCGTAAATGGATCGGCCCATTACCCCGTAGTTACTCTCTGATGTTGTTGTGCCCAAAGTGTCAACTTCTTCCTACGTGTTCAAGAGGAGTTATCAGAGCTCCTATCATCTATCTTTGGTCTTTATACCTGCAAAAGAGATAAACAAAACATGCCAAACCAACTACAAATCCTAAAAACCACAAAAATATCCAAAAAGGTCTATGAAATAAAAACAAAGAAAACTAAATCTAAGATAGGGACGGGATGTCTCCTAACGAGCACTTTTCTTTATCCACTCGAGTCTTTAAGTTATACTCCTGCAACCATCATCAACGGGCATCCATTGGATCTCTCCAATCATTTCCATTGCTCAACTAATCTCGGCTTATGATCTTGTCGAGATTTTCTCCACTTGTTCTTTTTGTACCTGCACAAAAACACTACCGGTGCATTAAATGTGTAAATTAATTTCATAAGCAACAGTGAGGATAATAATATAATAACAGATGTTTTAGACTTTGTTACGGCGTAATACCATTACCAACCACGACGTAACTTCAGTCTGATAGCAATCTGTTAAATAATAAGAACAGGTTACGCCGTAACAATTATTACTATGTTACGCCGTAACTTGATCTGAGAATAGATTACGTATCTATAGATAGAAGACATAATTTTAGAATAATATTAATTAAACAGCCAAGAATACGAAGATCGTCCCGCAATGGCCAAAAACTTGATGCAGGTTTCTATGACCAGGTTTTACATTTATAGTAACTCGTCTACCTATGGCCTACCTAATGCACTAACGAGCGGTGTACCCAGTCGCATGTTGTGAGGGAATGGTAAGACCGAGGTCGTCCCAAGAACGGTTGATTCCTAACTGTCTAAATAATTAAATTGGTCAAATAAATAAGTTTTAATGACAAGATTGATAATATTTAAAGTGTCACATGATCAATTGGGTTGGTTCTTTGGTAAACAAGCTAATGGGAAGGATAGTGATGCAATTCTTAAACCGAGTTCATCCACGAATGAATCGTGGCAAAGGTCGGTAGACGCCAATGGTAAATTCGTCTACCCTATAATTCTTAGAATCCTTACCAAGATGATAGATCACCCGGGATCATTCGGCAATCTAATAGCAGTCATTAAGAGCCGGCGCTTACTATCGCATTACATGTGTTCTTAAAGTCACTAGATTTCTGTTTCAAGTGGGGTTTTAAGTCGCTAGGACAGCATTTGGTCAGTTCGTCCAAACCTATCAGCAAAGGCTTCCACCGGAGATCAAGCTATTACCCTTGAAAGTCCAGTTGTTTTTAGTACCCTAAGCCAAGTCATTAAGTACCTCTACATGCAAGATTCGAAATAATGAGTGCCCGGGCGCTAGCATCCTAGACACTCATCCCTAACTTCTTAAGTTCATCCAAACGGCAGGTGATCATTTGGTCAGTTCGCACAAGCGAGGAAGGGTCGTCAGTTGGTCAATTCTTAGCCTCCCCAACTCAACCTAACTACTTAGGGTCAGTTGGTCAGTTCTATTAAGCAACTAGATACTACCGCCTTTCAAAACTACCGAAGCTAAGGTGGCTACCAACAAACTATGCATGCATACACTAGAAAAAATTAATAATAAAAGAATCAAAACTAGGCTAGCGCCTAGTTTCCACATCACCAAAATACCCTAGTGGAATGACAAATAAAACTACATATAAAACAATAAACAAACAAAGACATAACATCAAATAATTAATTGGCCAATAATAAATTAAAAGACAATTAATTAAAACACAATAAATAAAGATGCCCCAACAGTTAAATTAGAATCAAAATTATAATTGAATAATGAAACCAAAATAATATTATGAGTCGGAAAATAATTACTGTTAATACAAATATCGTCATTAAACGTTATTTATACTCTTGATCTTTACCTAAGTTTTGTTAGCGACAAAAGTAAATTTATTTTATATAAAAGCTTAAAGCTTGTCAAGTTTAATAGATATTAGAACAAGCTTTTTCAAACAATATATTCATCATTCATGCATTTACATTTATGATTAGTGACATCTTGATATGACTCTAATCATTATGTATGATAGTAGTTTTTAGAATGTGTTAGGTTCTTAAAACCAAACACTACTTAAGTACTTGCATATTTCTAAAAATAGAAATACAACATATGACATCATGTGATGCATCATGGAAATCATTGGAAGATTTCATTTGATATTTTGTGTGGATTTGTACTCTTCATATCTTGCACAATCTCACTTAGATAGAGTTGACTTTAGCAATGATTTGATATCTTGGTCTCGGACCCGGCAAGGTACCAAATTAGGTACAGCGAACCCTTTTAAGGGTTCCGGTCTGGGAGCTCCTCGTCCATTTTGGCTATAAATAGCAATGCCAAGCCAAGTAGTTTTCATCCCTTTCTATCATACTCTCTTACATATCTTCTCTCTAACCTTTCTAACTCGGTTTCATATCATATTAGTGATCTCTTTTGTAGCAAAGAAGATCAAGTCACATTCAAGCTTCAAACACGAAGTTGGAAGTCTTGTTTGTTTAGTGTTGTATGATCTAGTGTTGATTCATACTTCATTGTTATATTAAACCATCATAATCTTGTGAGTGTGAGTGGTTAGTATTTTAGTCCTCAAAATACATTGTGTGTGGGAGTAGTTGTACCCTTGGAAAGAACTCGACATCTAGCTTAGTGTCGGAAATAGTGTAAGTGTAAAGGTTTTCTCCGCCGGTGAAAGGAGCTTGTTGACTAGTGAAGTTAAACCCTCGAGTGTGAGACTCGAGGAGTGGAGTAGGGCAAGGAAAAAGAGTCCTTGTAGACCGAACCACTATAAACAACTTGTTGTGGTTTGATCATTTTTTCCTTATTTACTCTTTACATATTGCTTGCATATTTCATTAACATATCTAAGATCAATATCAATTGATCTTTTCAATAAGTTTCAAAACAAAGTTTTAATTGGTAAACTATTCAACCCCCCCTTCTAGTTTTCTACAATTGGTACCAGAGCCTCGTTGCTCAAGAATTTCTAAAATAATTGTATTTTATAAACTTGAAATGATCCATGGATTCTAAAACCTTTAAAGACGGGAAATCTATGCAAAGACCACCACTCTTTGAAACCAATGGATTTATCTATTGGAAAAACCGCTTTGAAACATATGTAAAATCAAAAGATATAGATCTTTGGTTTATTATTGTTAAAGGGATTTTAGTTCTACAACAAAGGATATTTCTGTTGATGAACAAAAGAAATTAGTTGCTAAAAATAACGAAGCTAAAATGATACTTTATAATGCTTTACCTAGAAAAGAATATGAAAGAATTTTTATGTGTGAAACCGCCAAAGATATTTGGGAATCTTTAATTATTACACATCAAGGTAATTCACAAGTCAAGGATAACAAAATTGATCTTCTTGTTCAACAATATGAACAATTTGTTATCCCTAAAGATGAAATCATTGATTGTGGATTTGCTCGCTTTAATACTATTATTACATCACTTAAAGCACTTGATGAATCTTTTCGTAGTAAGAACTTTGTCAGGAAATTTCTTTGAGCACTCCATCCCAAATGGAGAGCTAAAGTGACCGCCATTGAGGAATCAAAAGATCTCTCAATAATGTCACTAGACGAGTTAATCGGTAATCTCAAAGTACACGAAATGGTGATGGAGAAAGATTCGGAGATCATCAAAGGAAAAAGGGAGAAGATCAAATCCGCTGCTCTAAAAGCAAAAGCGGAATCAAGTGATGATGATGAATCTTGCTCCGGTAGTGAAGATGAGGAATATGCCATGGCCGTTAGAGATTTTAAGAAGTTCTTTAGAAGAAGAGGAAAGTTCATAAGACAACCTCGAGAAGAAAAGAATCCATTCCGAAAAGATCGGGATGACAAGAAGGGTAAAGGTGAAAGAAAATGTTTTAGATGTGGTGATGCAAGTCACCTCATAAGAGAATGTCCCAAGCCACCTAAAAGCAAAACTCAACGAGCTTTTGTAAGTGGTGCTTGGAGTGATAGTGAAGACGATGAAGAATCAAGCAAGGAAGAGATCGCTCTAATGGCACATGAGTCAAACGAGGTATGCTTGAAAGTTGGATTGGAACCTGATGAATGGATAAAAGATAGTGGATGCTCACAGCATATGACGGGCAACAAAAGTCTCTTCTCATCATACCAAGAGTATGACGGAGGTAATGTCACCTTTGGTAGCAATCTCAAAAGCAAAATCATTGGCAAAGCTACGATCGCTCATAACTCCCTAACTATTGAAAATGTTGCTCATGTGGATAGGTTAGGATTTAATCTACTTAGTATTAGCCAATTATGTGATAAAAAGTATAAAGTACTATTTGATGAAAATGGTAGTAAAATACTAAAAGATGGTATCACCATAGCTAAAGGAGTTGGGAAAAATAATATATACGTCATGAAAATAGATAAAACATCTAATGACAAAATTTGCCTAACAACGTTAGACGATAGCTCACTCTTTGGCATAGACGCTTAGGTCACGCTAATATGAGACTTATACAAAACCTATCTTCAAAAGAGCTAGTTAGGAATTTACCAAAACTAAAATATGACCAACACTTTTGCGATGCTTGCAAAATTGGTAAACAAACCCATAGTAGTCACAAATCTAAAAATATGGTGTCCACATCTAAGTGTCTAGAATTATTGCATATGGACTTGTTTGGTCCATCCGCTATAAGAAGCTACGAAGGCAACTTATACACTTTGGTCATAGTAGATGATTACTCAAGGTTTACTTGGACGTTGTTTTTGAAAACCAAAAATGAAGCTTTTGATAAATTTGAAATTCTTAGCAAGAAAATTCAAAATCAACTAGGTGTTAAAATTGTGTCGATCCGAACGGATCATGGTCGCGAATTTGACAACGAAACTCAATTTGGAAACTTTTGTGATACAAATGGTATAACACATAACTTTTCCGCCCCACGAACACCTCAATCAAATGGAGTAGTAGAACGTAAAAATAGAACAATTCAAGAAATGAGTAGAACAATGCTTAATGAACAAAACATTCCTCAAAAGTTTTGGTGTAACGCCGTTGACACTTCTACATATATTTTGAATAGAGTTTTAATACGTCCTTTCTTAAAAAAAACACCATATGAGCTTTATAAAGGTAAAAAGCCAACTCTAGGATATTTTAGAGTCTTTGGTTGTAAATGCTTTATTCTTAATACTAAGGATTATCTCACCAAGTTTGACCCAAAGTATTATGAAGGTGTATTTCTTGGTTATTCTCAAACTAGTAAAGCTTACATTGTCCTAAACAAAGAAACAATGATAGTCGAGGAATCGTTGAACATAACATTCGACGAAAGTCCACCTCCCTCTAAGACATCACCTTTGGTATATGATGACTTAGTTGAAAGTCAAATGATAGAAGGTCAAGAAATAATTAATAACAAGGAAGATGAACCATTAAATAAAGAAATTATAAACATCAAAGAATCTAAGAGTCATCCGTTAGACAAGGTCATACGACAGCTAAATCAAAGAACCTTAAGGTCACAAGCCCAAAATCAAAGAAATTATTTTTGTTTTGTATCCACCATTGAACCAAAAACATAAATGAAGCAATAAAAGATGAATCATGGGTAATTGCCATGCAAGAAGAATTAAACCAATTCGTTAGAAATGATGTTTGGAAATTAGTTCCAAAACCTAAAGATCAAACTATTATTGGAACAAAATGGGAAATAAAATGGATGAAAATGTATCTAGAAACAAAGCTAGGCTTGTAGAGCAAGGTTATAATCAACAAGAGGGATTGATTATGATGAAACTTATGCACCGGTAGCTAGGCTTGAGTCTATTAGAATATTACTTGCTTATGCATGTGCCTATGATTTTAAATTATTTCAAATGGATGTTAAAAGTGCTTTTCTTAATGGGTTTATTAACGAAGAAGTGTATGTTGCTCAACCTTCCGGTTTCACCGACTTTGAGAAACCACATCATGTCTTCAAACTCAAGAAAGCATTGTATGGTCTTAAGCAAGCACCAAAAGCTTGGTACGACCGACTTAAGACTTTTCTTATTGATAACAAATACACTATGGGATTAGTAGATAATACTCTTTTTACCAAGAAAAGGAATCACATATTATCATTGTTCAAATATACGTTGATGACATTATATTCGGATCAACTTGTCAAGAATTATGTGATGATTTCTCTAAAATCATGCACGACGAGTTTGAAATGAGTATGATGGGTGAGTTAAATTTCTTTCTAGGACTTCAAATTAAACAACTAGAAGATGGCATATTTTTAACCAATCTAAATATATAAAAGACATGCTTAAGAAATTTGGTCTTGAAGATTCCAAACCAACTAAGACACCCATGTCCCCGGACACTAAACTAACCAAGGATGAGGAAGGTGAATCCGTAGATAACACTAAATATAGAGGAATGATTGGTAGCCTACTCTATCTTACGGCTAGTAGACCCGACATTATGTTTAGTGTTTGTCTATGTGCTCGCTTTCAAGAAAACCCAAAGGCATCACACTTAGAAGCCTTAAAAAGGATTTTTAGATACATTAAGGGAACAACATGTTTAGGATTATGGTATCCCAAAGGAACGGGTGTAGAAACCATAGTGTATGCCGACTCAGATCATGCCGGTGACTATGTCGATAGAAAAAGTACAAGTGGTATTTGCACTTTTGTTGGACATTGTCTCACCTCATGGTTTGCAAAGAAGCAAACGGCCGTGGCCATCTCAACTACACCGAGCACGCCTCAAAGGAAAAGCATGTCAACAAGCTCTTTGGATGAAGCAAGCTCTCGTGGATTACCGAATTCATCTCAACGACATTGTGATACTTTGCGACAACAAAGGAGCCATCGATCTTAGCAAGAATCCCGTTCAACATGCTCGTAAAAAGCATATTGAAATCCGTCATCACTTTCTTCGCGACAATGTTCAAAAAGGAAACATTTCAATCGAGAAAGTATCCTCCGAAGACAACATTGCCGACATCTTAACTAAGCCTCTTAAACGAGAACCTTTTAATCTTCTTAGACTTGGTTTAGGGTTAATGGAACCAAACATGTAGGATAAACATAGCCTAAAACATTAGAATAGTCAAAACAAAACAATGTTGTCTTGTATCTGCACTCGTAGCCACGGCACCAAACGACAACACGGACGGAACCAAAAACTTGGTACCGTCTGGTCCGTGGTGTCTAAAAGCAAAACGCATACCTACAAAACATCTTCTTCCTCAAAACTCACTTTACCAAAACGTGTAAGCATTAAACCAAGCTCATTATTGACACCTTCCCACTCACTAATCACTGAAGATAACATCATTGTAAGTATCCTAACTACATTTTATCTCTTAATTTTGAGTCTAGGATTCTTATTTATGCACAAAACTATCACAAATCATTACATGGGGTTTTATGTATGCTTTTATACCAAATATGAATTCAATTGGCAAAATGCATAACTAGTCATTGAAATTAGGTACTACATTATCATATTGCATAAACAAATCATGTTTCCCACTAATTGATAGATAATGAATATAAGGCCTTATTCAAATAACCAAACACCCCATGTCAAAAGTTTTGAAAAGCTTCTCACTTGTAGGAAAACAATTTTTTCATTGCTAATACAAATAGAAACGTTAAATTTTCATCACTTGCATTCTCTTGAATACTAAAGGTATTGCATAACTAATATGCATTCCCGGGTATATTCAAATGAAGCCACATTGAATTAGGAGCATTTGGGTTATCTCATGGTATTTGCCAAACACCCCACTAAAACCATTTTGTGCATAAAATGAGTCGAGATAACCGCAACTCCAAATTGTTTTCATATAGGCACACACTAGAACCAAAAACGTTAAAGTTTATTCTCATTTTAACATATTAATTCTTGTCCCTAGGAATAACCATGGTAGCCGCAAGATTCTATGATCACAAAGACACCCTTAACTATATTCCCAAACATCACAAAACCAAAGGACTTTCCAAGGAACAAGTAGAAATATTTAGGGGTCTAGAATCAAGGTATTTCCATGAGGGTAGAACCATTCACTCATCCTTCCTTGAAAATACCAATCTCCGTGAAGAACTAGCCGCCATTCAATTCGATTGTCTTCTTGACATCGATGAACCAATTTGTCCTAGGTTTGTGTTAGAATTCTATGCTAGTGTGACCGGCTTTAGTGATGAAGATGATGATGAATTTTGTCTTAGGTTTAGAATCAATCAAAACGACTACACCATCACCTTAGCCAACTTTGCTCAAGTGCTAGGAATTCCCAACCGAGGGACTTGTCTCTACTCGGATAAATGGTCACTCACCGCTCTTGATGTTATCAATGACCGCTCTTCCCTACCAAACCCGTTTAGCCGATAAGGATGTTATCCGTGAACACCTATTTAATCCAAGGGGTGATACAACCCGAGTTACCCGAAAGGGAAAGGAGGTAAACCGAGATCCATATGGAATGGAGCTAAATGAACTTAAGCCCGAATTTAAGAAATGGGAGGAGCTACTTAGAGCCAACGTCATTAGCACCATAGGAAATAGGGATCACATTAACGCTTGCCTTTGTCATATGCTCTACAACTTGTCCACCCATCAACCATTCAATTTAGCTTACTACATCGCTAGGAGAATGATTGATATTCCAACTCAAGGATCGGTTGCTCTTCCATACGGGATGCTCCTCACCCGTCTCTATAGAAACTTTGCACCAATTTGACCAAGTCCAAAAGGGATGCATCTACACTATGAGCTCATCCCTCACATCTTTGTACCTTTGAGTGATGCACGAGTTGCTAAGACAAAAGGCAAGAGAGCAAAACCTCCAACTCCATCATCATCATCATCAAATAGCTTCGAGGATGGTCTTCCAAGCTCTCGTCTTCCGCCTCATGAGTATTATGCGTCTCTTCCCGAGATAGAGAATGAATCAACGGAATTCAAGCAAACTAAGGGAATGTTCAAGTGCCTTGGTAGGATGATGAACAAGATCTACAAGAAGTTGGACAAATAAAGGTCCATTAAGGAGTGTTTGGAACAATACATTATCGTTAATGTTTGATACAATTTAGTTGTTTTTATTATGTAGGATGATAATATAACCTGAAACAATGGTGAATGCTAACAATCTTATGCAGGGGGATAGCACAAGTATGCTATCAAATTTTTACCCGTTTTCACTATAATGTGAAAATCAAAAAGCCTTGCTCAAAATACATGCTCCACTATGTTTATATATGTGTTATTTGCTTTTCCTAACTACAAATGTTTAGTATCACATGTTTTGAGAAAAATTTCAGATTTCGGAAAAGTCCCGGACACCCAAAAATAAACTCTGTCTTGTTTTATGCACTGCACGGACCAGACGGCACCAATGATTTGGTATCGTCCGTTATGTAAAATGGTGCCGCCGTACCTGTACAGGCGGACCAGACGACACCCTTTTGGGTTCGCGCGTGTAAATTTTGGTGCCGTGGATCCTCCGTAACTTTTCGAATTTCGACTATTTCGTGATTCCAAATTACCATCCAATGCTTATAAGTCAATCCTAACTTGCTTATACTCTTATTAGAACTAGTATAATTCACTTAGGTATATAAGAAATCCATTTCCCACCAAAATTCAAAAATTTGAAAAATCCACCCAAGGAGCCCTTTTGCATAAAGGAAGGAACCAAATTTTTGGTACCTTCAAATCCATGGGTGATTCAATATTAGGAAATTCCACTCATTAGAACACATTTATTGCAAATCTTTTCTTCTTCACTCCATCTCTCTTGAATGGCTTGACTTGGGTGATATGACTAGCATTCAACCCACTTCCAAATCATTAGGAACCTCATCTCTTCAATGGTTTAACATCAAATCAAACACATTTCTCCATAATTTTTCACTTCTATAAATTGAGAGGTTTTACCATGATCATCCTCACACCTTCTTCATTCTTACCATTATCTAGCAAAGAAAAACCCAAGTCAAAAATGACAAAATCCTCTCCTAAACCTTGCAAGAAAACCGCTAGAATAAGTGTGAGGCCTTGTTGCTTCGTTAACCTTAGCTCCTCATCCGAGTCTTCTCCACTCACAATCTCATCTCCCATCCGAGATGATACAAGCCTTACCTTGGCAACACCTACTCAATCACACATTGTGATCACCACTCCACCACCAACAAAAACACCAACTTCACCTCCACCGGCACCCATCCAAACATCCAAAACACCCTCACCACCTTCACCAAGGTCTCCAACTCTCATTCCTATGGAGTTATTTTCCACTCCACCAACTTCACCAAATCCTTTCTTGGATGACTTGCCTCCTAGGCCAAATCATCCACCACCATTGCCATCCTTTGGCACAATTGAGCGGATTGCTCATGAGTCACCTCGATCATCTTTTGACCCAAACGCCCCATTAGGGCCTAAACCTCTTCTCTTCCACCCCATTCACAAAGACATTCATGGTCCTTTGTATGGGGATCATTCACTCACCACATCAATGTCCCTCATCTTGAGGACATTGAGGAGTGCATGTGGGATGCCAATCCCACTATAGAGGAGATTCAAGCGGAACTCCACAACCTCCACCACTTCCAAGGCATGGTGGATTCTCATTTGAGTGAGACAATGCAAATGCAAAATGCTTTGCTTACATCCATCATGACCACCCCAAACATTTCCACCAACATCAACACCTCTACCATTCCACCACCACAACCTCCCCAAACATACTACCCCCTAGGCATGGTTGCTCAACTTGTGAGCAAACGGGCCAAACCGTGGAAAGGACCCGGGTTATGGTCCATGACTTCCAAGAGGAAATGAGGTTCATCCTCAATCATATCCTTGAGCGCCTCAACCATCTTTCTCATCCACCATCAAATTAGGATGGTTATAGTTTAGCATTTCTAGTTTTTTTTAGGATTATTTTCTTTTTTTTCTCCTGTACTAAAACACATCATTGTGTTCCCATTTCATGATCTTTATTCATGAAAATTTTAACTAATGAATGGTGTTTTTTATATTGTTGGTGCTTTTAAATAGTGTTTGGAAATGCTTGTGAATGATCATTATTACTAACATTTTTTTTGTAGCTTTTATTTTCACAATCCATGTATCTTCCCATTAAGCACCCAATTTAGGGGTAGCTTTGATCAAGGGGGAGATAATGGCTCGGGCTCATTACATTCCGCAAGATCGCTCTCTCTTTTGTTGAGACAAAAGGGGAGAAAATATAGAACTTGTTTATATTTGACTTTTCTCAAAAGTCAAACTGCATACATTGACTTTCTAAAAGTCAAACAGATACATCATTGGTAATACTTGACTTTTCTGAAAAAGTCAACTGCATACTTTGACTTTCTGAAAAAAGTCAACATCATGCATCAACTAGTGAATACTTTGACTTTCTGTAAAAGTCAAACATCATACACTTACATTATCATTTCCTTTTCAAGTTCTAAAACTAATATTTTTATAACTCTTGTACAAACTTTGTATCTTTTATAAAAATAAAATTTATGTTTTGTCCTCAACAAAAGGGGAGATTGTTAATACAAATATCGTCATTAAACGTTATTTATATTTTTGATCTTTACCTAAGTTTTGTTAACAACAAAAGTAAATTTAATTTATATAAAAGCTTAAAGCTTGTCAAGTTTAATATATATTAAAACAAGCTTTTTCAAACAATATATTCATCATTCAAGCATTTACATTTATGATTAGTGACATCTTGATATGACTCTAATCATTATGTATGATAGTAGTTTTTAGAATGTGTTAGGTTCTTAAAACCAAACACTACTTAAGTACTTGCATATTTCTAAAAATAGAAATACAACATATGACATCATGTGATGCATCATGGAAATCATTGGAAGATTTCATTAGATATTTTGTGTGGATTTGTACTCTTCATATCTTGCACAATCTCACTTAGATAGAGTTGACTTTTACAAAGATTTGATATCTTGGGTCAGACCGGCGGTACCAAATTGGTACACGGGCGGAACCCTTTTAAGGGTTCCGCGGTCCGTGGACGCTCCTGTCCATTTTGGCTATAAATAGCAATGCCAAGCCAAGTAGTTTTTTATCCCTTTCTATCATACTCTCTTACATATCTTCTCTCTAACCTTTCTAACTCAGTTCCATATCATATTAGTGATCTCTTTTGTAGCAAAGAAGATCAAGTCACATTCAAGCTTCAAACGAGAAGTTGGAAGTCTTGTTTGTTTAGTGTTGTATGATCTAGTGTTGATTCATACTTCATTGTTATATTAAACCATCATAATCTTGTGAGTGTGAGTGGTTAGTATTTTAGTCCTCAAAATACATTGTGTGTGGGAGTAGTTGTACCCTTGGAAAGAACTCGACATCTAGCTTAGTGTCGGAAATAGTGTAAGCGAAGTGTAAAGGTTTTCTCCGCCGGTGAAAGGAGCTTGTTGACTAGTGAAGTTAAACCCTCGAGTGTGAGACTCGAGGAGTGGAGTAGGGCAAGGAAAAAGAGTCCTTGTAGACCGAACCACTATAAACAACTTGTTGTGGTTTGATCATTTCTTTCCTTATTTACTCTTTACATATTGCTTGCATATTTCATTAACATATCTAAGATCAATATCAATTGATCTTTTCAATAAGTTTCAAAACAAAGTTTTAATTGGTAAACTATTCAACCCCCCCTTTTAGTTTTCTACAATTACATATCGTAACAAGGATAATGCTATCGATCCCCTAGTTAAGTACTGGGGCAAAACCCCGAAGGGTTTGCCCCATAAAAACCTTCGACTCTTCCTGCCTTCTTCCTCTGCTCGTACAGTAGCCAAACAATATTCCCAAATTGATGATTTATGAATGACATGATTGTCATATATTTATAATGAGCAACTTTGCAACTTTGCAACTTAAGTCCTCCAACTTGCGCAACATTTCATTTTGAGGCTTGTCTTAATCTTTTCTTTATTTACAAATAAATGTGTAAAAATCAACTTTTAATATTGACGACTTCTGCCCCTCTTCGTACTTCTTTATTTATTCTTTAGTCCTCGAAGTGAATAAAATTAATATAAACTTGCCGCTTTTAATCCCTGGACTTCAAAACTTTGCGCCCAAATTATTAATTACGGCGTAACTAAATACCCGAGTTACGCCGTAATCCTTCCTACGCTCATGATTTTCCACTCCGAAATTATCTCTACGGCGTAACTAAATTGCTATGTTACGCCGTAATCCTTCAATAATAATTACGGCGTAACCTTAAGATGAGGTTACGCTTTATCCTTCATGGCTCATATTTACGCCGTAACATTATTAAGTAGTTGCGGCGTAATCTTCACACAAAATCCAAAGGCCCTCGTAGAGTGAGTTACGGCGTAAGTAAATTTTGCACTTACGCCGTAATATATCTTCAGAACATATAATTGGCCTTAAATCACATCTTTTCCCCTCCAACGTCTCATTTATCCTGAAATGCAATTATGAATGAATATGAACGAATTAAGTACCATATTAATACAAATGAGGCCATAAACACGGGAATTTGATATATAAAATATCAGGTTAATTTGATGTTATCAATAATCACCAAAGTACATAAGAGTATTGCAAGCCTAGTACTGGGAGGATAACCTAAAATTATTCAAAGACTATTACAAACGTGCATATCCGTTATAGCACTGCACAAATTAAAAATAGTATGCACAAAAGACTATTACAAACATGCATATCTGTATAACGTTAAAATAATAGCAACGCACAAAACAATGTGCACAGAGATTATTAAAAACATACATATCCGTATGACAAAAAGATAGTAGCATAGCACAAGTCAAAAACAACGTGCTGAAGCAAAATTAAAAAGGAAAAGTTGCACACAACCATTGTAAACATTACAAGACATAGAAGACTAAATATTGTTCAAAGGATTACAAACATCCAACAAAGTAAACTAGCTTTGCTCCAAGATAGTCGCACTTGCTTCGGGCTCAGGCAGAGCTAAGGGGACCTCACTCATTTCAGGGTGCGGATCATCTGCAACATGAATAATAACACTAGACCCTCCAACATCATAATAATTGGTGGAAAGGGGAGGGGCCTCACAAGAATAGTAGAGACACTAACAGGAACAAGCGCAAGTGGCAAGGAAGTAGTAGAAATCAAAGCCAACTCACCAGTTGAAGGTCCTTCCGCACCCATAACATTACGGGCGGACAAAGGATCAACTGAAGAATTATAAACATCAGCAACAGTGGGCTGATGAGCAGCGAGACGCTTCCTAACTTGGTCAACCCTTCTCTGAACTACTCCCAAAGAACGAGACAATGAACCAGTGCCAATAATAGCACTAGTATCCCTATCATAGACAGGATCCATAAGCTGTTCAAGATCAGGTTGTAACCCATCAATCATAGGAGCATTCGCATGCGGTCCCTCAACCCGAAGAAGATCCATAATCTCCGCTATTCCAGCATCCTTGTTAGACTTAAGAGTGGAAAGCAAGGAAAACTCTACATCTGCAAGGGCCTTCACAGCGGAAAGGATAATAAGTTTCCGCAAAAGGGTCATATGCATCAAGATCCACAAGATCTCTTTTCTCCCTACCATGAATAATACCAGCCGCCAGCCCAACCTGCATGCCTTTATCAGTGGCACGGCCGATAACTTCTGCCAATGCTGTAGAATACTCTGGAGAATTCAAACATTTGAACACAGCAAGGCTCATGCCATTAGTCAATATCCAACGCCGGTTGGATAACAGAGTAAGAAAGCGAGGATAAAACTCCTCGTCAAGGTGAAGAGCCAACGCAAACAAATCGGCAACTGCCGAATCAACCTTCTTCATGATCGCAGCCGATTTCACATATTGAGTTTTGCAAAACTCTTCCCTCAAAGCATCGAAAGAAGGAATTTGGCTACGAAGCTCAGAGCATGAGGACTCCAAAGTACGTATCTACAAACAAAAAAAAAGTCAAAAGACAACGAAAAGGCAAGCAAGCGGAAGAACTGGCCAAAAAAGCACAAATACATACCTGTCCGGAAAGATTAGCATTCTGAGATTTAAGTACAAAGAACTTCAACCCTCAGGGTGAATGACTCACAATATTTCCCATCAAAAGACGATCGAAGTTCTACTAGCTCAGCCCGAAGAGAATCTTGTTCCTGCTCAAGGACAGAATTTTGATTCTTTAACAAAATAACTTCCGTATCAGGAGCTGCGGAAAACCCAACAATGGGAGCCAACTCAGAGGATGCAGCTTTAGCCTTAAGGGTCGAAATCTCCTTTTCCCTCTCCTCTAACAAAGATGATAGGCGTTTCCTCTCCATCATATTATACTCCAACCGCATACGAACTTCAGAACTAAAGCACATTTGTCATGCCATTGCAACATTGAACTCAGCAAGAAGTCGATCATACCCCATCTCACGAATGGAAGAAAAATTGCAAGGAGGAGCAAACTCATCCACCATACCACGACATTCGTCAGAATCATCAAGGAGTGAATTCTTGGCAACATTCCATTTCGGAACATAAATACCAGACGAAGAGCTGAAATCTGAATCATCAACAACACGGATATCTCCAACCGAGATATCACAATCAGAAAAGTCGTCACGAACGGGGTGAACACCGCCAGCAGAATAAGAACTGTCAGGAAGGGAGGAAGGGTTATCTACTTGGTCCTTCTCCTTTACAGCAACGGAAAGGACAGTAGTAACGACAGCATCCGTCATTACTGGCACATGCGACCTGCCAAAAAACAAACAACAAACAGAAAGTTAGCAAAGGCGAGAGGAACAGAGGCATCACATAAAGACAAAAATCAAATAACAAACCTGAGAGGAGAACCATCAAGACGAAGCAAACCAGAATCAGACTCAGTAGGCGTCCCAGCTTCATGAATAGGAGTAATTGATAATGAAGGAGAAAAATAAGAATGAGTGGGTAAAGCATTCAAACAAAATTCAAGAGAGTGCGTACTTTAAGCAAACAACTTCTGAATAGATTCCGAAGACTTACCACCAGTAGAAGCCCTACCGGAATCCATATGGTCACTCCTTAACTTCTTAGGAGGATAAATAGGGTCGGTGCAAACCTTTCTTCTCTTTTTTCGAGAACCTGAAGCCACATCACAAGTAGACACTGAAAAGGTACCAAAAGCAGCCTCAGACATTAAAAGATCAGCTTCGGCAGCAGAGTGAACAGGCTATACAACATTCACATCCACAGAATCATCACATAACCGAGAAGCCCTGGCTTCCGAGTTAGCACCCACATTTCCATCAGCCCCCAATTTATCACCAGAAGATGGAGGGGCAAGAGAAATAGTCCGGCCTTTGGGTAGTTCCAGCAATTGAGGCTCATCTTCTTCTCTCGGTCGAGCACCAACCTTTAACTTCATGGGATCCTTCACTTGAACTAACGATAGCAAATCCATCGCTGCAAAATGTAGAAGAAAAGAAACACAGTTTAGACTACACAAAAATAGAATAACAAGTGAAGAGGCATAAACATGGCTTACCCACCCCGATCATCTTCGTCATAAAACATAGGGTAAGAATCCTCATTCAAAGTGTAAATATGGCTTAACCCAACCAAGCAAATAAAGGGCTCTAGAAATTTGTGAAAGGGAGTAGCATGGGCAACAAGGGAAGCAACGTGCCCAGCATCAAACTCATCATCCCCAGGAGTAGAGTCCTTAGGAATGATTTTTCCATCATGAAAGGGATGAATAACAAGACAAGAAAAGGAATCGACCCAAAAGAAATGAGCATTCCAACTTTTAAGAGAGTCAATGGGTTTAGTATAGCAAACGCCAAAACTATCAACTCGTTTACTAAAGGACATCCAGCTATTGTTCTTAGATTGAACATAAAAACACCTAAATAACCCAACTGAAGGTTCGGTGCCAAGAGCAAAACTGATGTGCTACGTGTGTACAAGTTTTAAATTTATAAAAGACGATTTACCAATTCTACCAATAACACATACGAGCAAGTGCACTCGTCCGTTATAGCAAGATTGTGATGGTAAGTCGGGATCGTTCGCAGGGATTTGTGAGTGAATCAAGAAACAAGTGTAAAATCTACTATAGCAATCCAAAAGCAAATATTAACGAAAATTGATATAATGAAATTCAGATGATTAAAACTACACTTGCTTAAACTAGTTTCTTATCCTTGAATAGTTTGATTGTGTTAACCTCTTCTTAACATGTTGGTTATAATAATTAGTTGGTGTACTAATCTATTGTTCTTACAAGTTAAACATTCGTCAAGATTTTAGTTTATAAACACAAGCATTAAGTTTAACCAATCAATTCAAGATCAATTCAAGTTTCATAAGTTTACTTTCATAAACTTAAACACAAAAACATCCATTTGCCTTTTCAAATTTGCTTAAGAAATGGTCAATACAAAAGGTAACCGATTATAGACAAAAGGTCACAATTGATTGTAAACAACTAATCTTACGACCTTTTAGATGTTTCTAATTAATCCAACTTGATAATCAAAAAGCGTTCTTATTACAACCACACTTTAGTTTCTTTGTTTAACCAAGATTAATGGGTAAAAACAATCATCCATAGACAAAATGATTATAACTAGTTGAATAACAATAAGTTCTTTCGACCTTTTACAATTACTAACAACTAGTAAATCTTGATTAACAAATGTCACTATGAAACTTAAGCACAATTGGATCTTAGAATCAACTTGAAATTGAATTAAAACATGTTAACACAATCATAAACAAATCATTAGATAATTAGCATTGTTTAAGCAAGTGCATAAAGAAACTAGCTACTCATAGCAAACATAAACATAAACTCAGAACTTTGAACATTATAAAATATGATTAAGAGTCTTACAATGATTGGAAATAAGATTACAAATGATTGAGTAATGATTCCCAAAGTATTGGTGTTGACTTCTCGGGGGTTTGACCTCCAAATGTTGACTTCTTGGACCTCCAAACTTTCCTGGAATTCTAATGACGAATTTTAGAGCTATTAGAGATGGGTTTGATGAGTAGAGAGTTGTATTGAAGTGTGTGTTCTCAAATGCTCACAAGAGGCCTCTATTTATACTAATCCCAAGGCCTAGGGTCATAAATGTTGAACTTGGCCTCCAAGGAGTTTGGAAGGGACTAGAATACACCAAGGAAGGACCTAGAAACGTTTGGATACAATGAGGAATCTTAATGATGAAGAAATGGCAGACCAGGACTCCCCAGCCAATCGGTTTCTTGTCCAGCCGATCAGCTGGTCTTCTTGACAGCTATCCAGCCGGGCAGCGACCGATCGGCTGGTCCTTCTTCCATAGGCTTCCCAACAGCTTTCCAGCCGAATTGGTTGCGCGCAACAACCGATCGGCTGGTCTTCCTGATCAGATGGATTTTTGGACTTTTATGCTTGATTCTAGCTCGTGGCACTTGATTCTTCATCCAAACTTGATCTTACTCGATACTTGGAATGCTGAACCGTGCTTGACATGCTCTACTGAAACGAAAATCTTCTCTTATCTAATATTCTTTTACTTTTCCTTGCGTTTCCTGCACTTGGTTACATATACTAGACAAACGTTCTTTGATACGATTCAGCACTAAAAACATATGTATATAACCAAATAACATATATAAAAGAATGAATAACGCTACTGAAAACATGTATAATCTGAGCATTATCAAAAACAAAGAATCTCAAATTGAGAAACTTTAGCAGCACCAACAACAGAAAGCTGCGATATGTGGATGCAATAGTAATTAAGGATAGACACAAGGAATACAGACAAAGGAAGACGAAAATTAGCATATTCAAAAAAGCGGGTATATACACCAATTTTCCCATCCGGCACCTCTTTAATGGTCTGGTCAGGTCCAGGCAACTCCGGATGAACAATTTGCGGAATTGAATATTTAATACAAAAGCGATCAAGCGCCCCTTGTGAAAGTTTAGATTTAGCACATGCAAAAGTACCCATAACGGAAGAAAAAATGGAATTAGACCCTAACCTGGAAAAGGAACCTGGAAGACAGATGCAATCCGAGGAGATTAGATCGAAAGGAAGAGGAAGTAGCATATGCCAATAAAGAACAGTAAAAGGAAAAAGGGGGCAAGGGAAAATTGAAGAGTATTTATACAAAGAGATTGTTGACATCCAAAGAAAACCCTAAAGAAAGACATGCGTAAAAAAATAACCCGATCCAACGGTGAGTAATCAAAAGGACAAAGCAAGGCTAATGGTAGGAAACATGGCCCACCGGGTCCAATCAGCCAGAGCATGCAAGGTCAAGAATTGCCCACCCTGTATAGTACGCAAAACAAGAAGGAAAGTGTCATAAAGACTCTCCAAAGGCGCGGAAAATAAAAGGCTCCGTCAAAACTTAAGTCTAGCAATATCCACCGCACACGATAAATGTCCACGTGCAATAAATACGCCAGAATGGGGGGACTTGATGACGTGGCACTTCCTAAAAAAGGGGAGCACCAGAAGGACACTCCAAAAAAGCACAGAAAGGAAGGACACTTAGTTAACTCAAGTATAGTAGTATCTACCGCACGCGACAAGATCCGCACGCAATGAACACACTAGACTGGGGGGACTTGATGACGTATAGCACGTATAGCAGGCCCACTGGGCCTAATTCGTGCTATACACATACTGGGCCCAGGCCCAACAACGAGAATAACTATGAACACTGGACCAACAGTAAGCCCAATAAAGAAATTGGCTATAGTCCAGACTAAAAGACGTACGCAGGATACTTAGCAGACTGAACCTCCGGCCGCGGAAGGTATCCTGTGTCCGCATCCGCGATTAACACGGAACCTTGTCAGACAAGGGTCCGGATCCGGCAGCTAACTACTATATGCGAGTAACCAGGAAACCCTAGCGGTAAACCTCGCCTATAAAAGGGGCTATAATCCCCATACAAGGTACAACTTTCTCTCTCATAATAACACACACATACTCTTATTTCTCTGACAAGAATGTGTACTCACTCTCACGCCAGAGTCTAATCGTGGGGTCCATCCCCACGGTAAGGCTAATGGTTTACTCTTCTTGTGCAGGGAATTCAATCAAACTACTTGGATTAGTACAAGATCAACCCACCAACAGCTTGTTAGCCCAATCCAACAAGCAACACTAACATCCATTACAACCAGTCACACTTTTTGTACTAACACTTAGAGTTTAAAATAAATCTTTGTGGTGAAGGTACCAGTAGTTTACAAAGTTGGAAACATGATGAAAGTAGGATAAAAAAAACATTGATTAACATGTTTGTTGTTGCTGAGTTACCTTTTAAGTTTGTTGAACATGAGGTTTTTGTTGAATATACTAAGGCGTGTAACAGAAGATTTGTGTTTCCATCTAGACATATGGTTGATGATATGGTTAAAAAATATAACAAGTATTGGGGAAAATTTGATGAGCTTAATGATTATATGTATTTTGCCACCATATTGGACCCGACTATGAAACAAAATCTTGTTTCACATGGGTTCAAAAAGATGTTGGAGTACAACATGTTTAGTGAAAGTCCTTTACTCGATGATGCTCTTAATCCCATGGTAAGGGAGATGTTAAAAGAAGTTGTGAAAAGGATGAGAGTTTTGTTTCAAACATACAAAACAAGGTTTGACACGGTTGTGTCAAACTCATCTAAAAAGACCAAGAATCAACAATCTTGTAAATCCTTCATTGGGGATAATGCATTTCTGGATGATTTCTTGAATTTGGAAAACTCCGGCTCCATTGAAATGGATACCGAGTTAACTAGGTACCTAAATGAGCTGCGAATTAGATTTACTAGTGATTTTGACATTCTCGAGTGGTGGAAATTAAATGCTCCAAGATTTCCAATAGTAGCTCGAATGACAAAAGCTAAATTACTACATTTTATGATGATTTTATTCCTTATGTTTTACATTATTTTTGTTTTACAAGTCTTTATTATTTTTTAGATATTTTGGCAATTCAAATAACCACCGTTGCATCGGAGTCGGCTTTTAGCACGGAGGTCGTGTTCTTGACCCATATAGGACTAACTTGTCTCATGCCGTAGTTGAGGCGTTGATATGTACCCAAGATTGGGTAAGAAAGTCCAAAAAAGCTATAATAGATGACATTGACGATCTATTAAATGATGACGATGTTGCAAAAGGTAATAGCTTATCTTGTATGTGTTTTTCTAATGTTTGTTAAGTTATTAACTTTGCTAATTTTTTGTCGTATGTATAGATATAGAAGAAGGGATTGCCAAGCAAAACGCTAAAGGAAAAGGGATGGGAGTTACACAAGATTAATTGTTTTGTTGAACATGATTTAGTTTGTTTATTTTGAACGATTTCATGACGATGTTGGTAGATTTTGTATGTTTTAGAACCTTTGTAACTTGTAAGTTACAAACTTGATTGTCTACCTGTTGCAAGTTATAATTTATATTGTCTACCTGTTGCAAGTTTGTTTATTTTGCTATTTTTATATTTATATTTTGCTACACAAGGTTGGTTAAATAAATATAGAAATAAAGCTCACAATGTGATGGTCTTTGTATTCTGATGCTTTCTCGTTTTCCACATTCTGATCTCTGAAAGCTTGTTTGGAATGCTAGTATATTTTCTTGCTTGCACATGTATTTGGTACCGTCTACACTCAACATAAAGGACTTCTGATACAATTCTGGACCACATCATTTGTAAACAAGGTGACAGCAGTCGTGCCCACACTAGATTAAAATTACAAAATGTTTATAACTAAGCAGGTAAACTTTGTTGCTTTTCGAAATATTCAAGCCAATTTTTCTATTAAAAAAAACAAACAAACATGCATTACTTGTTTATAGAAGACAAGGTGTAAGTTCATGCGTTACATTTAGCGTTTGAAGTTATGTATAGGCTAAATTACAATATAGACATGATTTTACCATAAGACAACTTATGAGAACATTTTTGATGATATACCTATCGTTATCAAGGCCGCTTCAGAATTCCTAGGGGCCTAAGCGGAAACTCAAAATGAGGCCCTCATCAAATGTATTGATATTTTATAAGATACAAATTGTTTAACCAAAAACGGGGAATAACCCGATAAGTACCGATTTTCTGGTACTGGGTAACGGAACCGGTACCGGTATCGAAATCCCGTTTGGTACGGTATCGGTACACACCTTTCAAGCCCGGGAAAAAACGGGACCATCAATTCGGTACGGGTTCGGGACGGGATTGGTACCGAGCTCATCCCTAAGTATACATACAGGATAAGATGGCAATTCAACACATAAGAAATTCTTTCTTGCCGTATTGCATCCACATCATGTATTTTTTATTTATTTATTATTATTATTATTATTATTTATTTATTTTTTTATATATTTTTATTCTATTTTTTGTTTTATTTTTCGTAACCATCGTTTCCAATATTTTGGCCGCCTAATCAACGGGGTTTGAACTTACTGTCACACAGACTCAAATCAGGTAAAGCTTTCCCTTTTCAGGAGGTTGGAGTGACCCTTTCAAGGTTTTCTGCACCTAACATGAACTGAACTTGAGACCTCACACATTTTAGAGTGATGTTGCCACAAGCTTCCTAACAAAACATGACCAGGACTTAAGTCCAGGACATCACAAGACACCACATAACAATAGGCATTTCCAACAACAATGGAATTTTGCAAACCTCGTTTACCTTCACTTTCGGACCATTCTTTATCCAACCTAACTTATATGGATTAGGATGTTGTTCGTAACTTCAAGACCTTCAACAATTCCTTGGATATTAGTTTTTGAAAATTTCCTCCATCAATGATCAACGAACAAACGTAGTATTCAACAAAACACTTAGTTTTAAAAATCTTGTGTCTTTTATGAAAAATCTTCAAACTTTGTTGAACACAAAGTATGTTGCACCATCAATTTCAGAACCTCACCTTCAACTTGAGCAAATTCAATTCTCGTTTCACCTTCATGATTTTTTCACAAACATAGGCATTCAACTCCTTGTTAGGACACTCATTCGACCTATGACCTGAACTACACCAACAACATTTAGGTGGCATAGGTTGGACATATGGATTGAAAATCTGTCTTTTTAGCAAGAACCAGCATTATCACATCACTATCACTAGCCAAAATAGGAGAAGTCAAACTTGAAGATGTATTAGTTCCGACAGTCGATTGAGTTTGATTAGATTAGCTTAACCGAGTAGAATTCACTTACGAATTTTCTTCCAATGATCCCCTAAAACTCAAAGCTTGTTTGGATGTGGAACCTTCTACTTTCAGAGCTAAATTTCGAGCTCAATCAACAATCCTAAATGACAACAAACTTAACATCTCTTGGATTGATTGATTCAACCCACTAATACACCTAGCATCAGTTTTTTCTCCACATTCATTTATGTTACACCTAGCTTGTAACCTCAAGAACTCACTCATGTACTCTACCACGATTCTTTTCCCTTGAATACAAGTATGATATTGTTGATATAAAATTGTTTAGTTATAGGGGTAAAAACCTACCTTTGATCATCCTCTTCATCATTTGTCATGTATTGATTGGATACTTGCCTTGTCTCCTACAGTTGTCTTGCTCGTTTTGCCACCAAGCTCCAACTCCTTCACGTAACTTGTAAGCTACGATCTTGACTTGTTCTTCTTCATAAACATCCATGATGTCTAAATACTTATCAACCTCATACAACCAATCCAACACAATTATAAGGTCAAATTCCAAAGAAAATTAGGGATCTCGGCCTTACCACGCTACCTTTGTCGATCTCCATAACCACATCGACCCTCATTCCTCCTACTCATAACCCTAGGACCAATAAATCGTCCTCTAGGTTTTCCAACACAAACTCCATAGCCATCATCACTTTCCTCTTCTGAAGACCCGTTGTAATCAACATGTTCCCAGTTTTTATTACGAGATTGGTGACGCACATGATCATCAAAGAATCCATCATTGTTAGGATGGAATATACGATCCTCATGATTGTTACCCTCGCGATTTGCGTGATTTACACCACCCTCGATTACAGATCGGATCTCTTCAAGAACAGTGGCATACTGGCAAATTTGGATACAAGATCATTGATCGCATGATCCTTGTCATTGGTCGACCGTAGCCCACTTACAGTACAGGTTTTGGGATCTTCTACACCATTCACCATCAGATACTAACAATCTCTAAATAAAGTAAAAACCGAACTAAACATAAAAAAGATAAAATGCATTCGACGCCTTACGACCTAAATGTATTAACCTCGTTACAACGTAACCACTTTATGGCCGACATTAAATCCTATTCGAGAGCTCTAAGGATAAGAAGATTTAAAGTGTTACGCTGTAGAGAAAATAAAGTTTACTGCTTTTGGTCTCGACTCTTGTCCCCATCATGGTATCATTAACGACTACGGACGTGCGTTGCTAATACCAATTATCACAGCTAACCACTATTTGTTACACTCTTACTAATGTCGATGCACGGGTTTACTCCTACTTAAAATCATACTCTCTCTGTCTCAAAACGAGAGTCCGCAAACAAAAATGGATGAATTATGATATATGTAATTAATGCTAGTTTTTATTTAAAAAAAAAATCATTTTTACCCTCATAGTTAATAATTAATATAGAAATAAAAAATGAGCAATTAATGCATTAAAAGGGTAAAGTAAGAAAACCAGTCATAATTACTGTCCATATATAAAAAACTGAACACTAATTTTATGACAAACATAAATAGTAAGGTGAACACTAATTTTTAGCACGGGAGAGTAATAACTTTATATTTTGGCGGCTTCCTGTAGTATTTTTTTAACACGCATAACTTCAACTGTCCTTTTTGATTGATATATCTGAGAACTTGTTAAACATGTTGTTCTTTGCGAAACTAAACGGGTATTGAAAGATACACTATCACAAGTATAAAATGCCACTCTAAAGTAGATAAAAAAGAGAAAAGGAAAAACCTTTAAAATACGACGAAAGGGTACAAATACCTCTTCATATAGAATTTTCTTTATAACTTATATAATAATTTTCTTTGAAAGTCAAATGTGTATTTTTTTTTTAACACGCATAACTTATATAATAATTTTCTTTGAAAGTCAAATGTGTATTACTAGCTTCTCAAATAGAACATTTTTTTTTTCTAGGAATCCAAAATAGGTATACTACTTTGACTTTCGCATCGGAGAAAAAGTCTACGAAGATGTTAGAGCATGCACAACAATAACACCATAACATCAATAACACCGTTCACGTCAGCGTCATATCAGCGTTAACATTTCACCTTAACATCCTTAAAAAAACACCAACAACAATAACATCACCAACAACAATAACATCTCAATAACACTAATAACATTTCATATTTTCAATTTCAACCCCTAAACTAAAACAAACACTTCATTTAAACACACAAACAAAATAATAACTTTTTTGACTATATATTCTACCAGCTACCTCACTCCTTTTTTAATATATACCAAAGCCACCAACAACCTCACTCCTTGAAAATACCCCTTGAAAATACCCTGATAGCCACCAACAACTTTGCTCATCTTGATCGATAACCCCAGTTGACCAAGTGTCCTAGTTGCATTGCATAGGATAGAACATGAAAAACGCGTTAACAAATACCAAATCACTAATTCACCAAGCCTCTTCTGGATTTTTCTTGTAGTAATTTCTTACAACTATTTTTTTCAACCATGGGGTTTTCAAACTATTTGGTTTACACCCACCATAATTAAACTTGAGACTTGACACGCTTTAATGTGATAGTCAAATACCTTTTATATCTATATCTATGGGATAATATCTTAATCGCATGTTGTATAAATTAACTAATCATATTGTATAAGAAAAAGTCGTACCATGGGGAGGTTAGAACATGTTAGGCACTATCCATTGTCACAGTTTAGATATTTAACAAATTAACTAATCATATTACTTTACTAATGATCTCTGTTCAAACAGCTAAACAAACAAACCACATTAATTTTCTCTTACGTTGTATTTGATTCATCTAAAGGTATACTCTAAACACTTCAATGGCATCTTCATCGTCCTCTTCTCACTCTGTTCCTGTCTCTTCTTCTCTGTCGTGGAACTATGATGTATTTCTTAGTTTTAGAGGAGAAGATACCCGCAAGACCTTTGTAGATCATCTCTACTCTGCTCTTGAACAACGATTAATCCGAACTTATAAAGATGATATTACACTTCCCCGGGGTGAATCTGTTGGTCCAGCCCTGTTGAAGGCTATCGAAGAATCGCATTTTGCTGTCATAATATTCTCCAAAAACTACGCAGATTCTTCGTGGTGCTTGGATGAACTTGTACATATTATGAAATGCAGGGAAGAGATGGGACTAACTGTTATGCCAATTTTCTATGACGTGGATCCCTTTAAAGTGAGATATCAAAAAGGAGAGTTTGGAGAAGCTTTTTCCAAACAAGAGAAGAAGAATGTTACAAAAGCTGAATTGTGGAGAAAAGCACTTGTTGCTGCTAGTAATATTGCTGGATGGGAACCCAAGAACGTTGCCAACGGGTAACTTTTTTGTATTTTTAATCTTTTTATACTACTTGGACCAAATAAGTTCCTTCAAAAGTTATATCCTCTATGTAGACTTGAAAAGTTTAATTTGGATGATATGCATGTCATTTAGTACTTCTATATGTAATGGTCAACCCAAGTATTTTTGTGACACTGACTTTGTCACTTTGGCTAATAATAACTAAAGATATCCAATCGGCAGGCATGAATCAGCGGCCATCAAGGAAATTGTTGATAGGATTTTCAGTAGATTGTTTCCCTTTAATTTAGATGTTGATGAAAAGCTTGTTGGAATGAGGGATCGACTGCAAGATTTAATTTTAAGATTAAAACTTCGGTCAGGTGGTGTACTCATGGTTGGGATATGGGGGCTTGGTGGTGGTGGTAAGACGACTCTTGCAACATCTCTTTATACAGAAATCTGTAGCCAGTTTGAAGGTCACTGCATTATTGAGAGTATCCGTGAGGAATCACGTAAAAAACATGGTTTAAAAAGATTGCAAGAGGATATGCTATCAGCTGTTTTCAAAACGAAAGTGCAAGTACATAGTGTTGCAGAAGGAAAACATAAGATAAAAAGTATGTTATGCCATAGAAATGTGTTGGTAATTCTTGATGATGTTGATGATCTTGACCAACTAGAAGCGTTAGCTGGCTCACATAGATGGTTTGGTGATGGAAGTCGAATAATAATCACAACTCGAGATGTACATATGCTAACAACTCACAGGGTAGACGATGTCTCTCATGTGAAGTTATTGTCTCATGAAGAGGCTATCTGGCTCTTTAATGCTCATGCATATAACGATAAAAAACATATAAGAGATTATAAAAAACTTTCATCACAAGTAGTTTCTTATGCTGCTGGGCTTCCGTTAGCCCTTAAAATTTTAGGTTCTTTTCTGTACGACAAAGACGAAAATGGGTGGATGAGTACCTTGCACAGACTAAAAGATATTCCATAAGGTAAAATTATGGAGAAGCTTAAAATCAGCTATGATGGGCTTAAAAATGTGGAGAAAGAGTTATTCTTGGATATAGCATGTTTCTTCAGGCGGACAAGCGGAAACGGAAACGATGCAATAATGGAGTTATTTGACGCTTGTGGTTTTCACCCCGATATAGGGATCACGGTGTTGATTCAAAAATCTCTCATAACCATTGATTCAAATCAAGGTTGTCAAGATCGGGATCCTACCCAGGATCGTTTTCGTCTTTGCAAAATCGTGATCGTAAGATCGGATCGGGATCTTAAGATCCTACTCTAATGTTATTTCTTAATAATTTATGTAATTTTATACAAATCTACAAATTCTAATACATTATAACCATAAAATACTATGAATGTTTCGTATAAATGTTGTCCTAAATTATGATTATAAAATGTTTAAAAAGATTAACATGTTGTTTTTTGAATTCTACAAACAAACAACCCATAAATTTGTAGATTTTTAGTTTGTAATCCGAGAAAAGTAAGATCGGATCGGATTAGATCGTAAGATCGTATGGTCAAGATCGGGATCCTATAAGATCCTAAGCTTGCAAAGATCCTATGTAGGATCTGGATCGTTTTTGCTTTGCAGTATCGTAAAATCGTAAGATCCTAAGATCAGGATCGGGATCCTGACAACTATGATTCAAATGGTTTCAATATGCATGATTTGGTACAAGAAATGGGACACTACATTGTACGAGGGGAAAATCCTGATAATCCTGAAAAACATAGCAGAGTTTGGAAACATGAAGATATCAGTAACATGTGTATTGAGGCTTCAACATCGGTAAATGTTAAGCTGGCTTTCTTTTCAAAATATATATATATATATATTATATGTGCACTAAATGATCAGATACACACATAATGATAAAAGATAAACTATATGTAGTTCATCCTTAAATTATTGCAGGAAAATGACAAGATTGAAGCAATAAGTCATTACCAAAGTCCAGATTTGGTTCCCTCACAGTTCTTTAAGTTTGTTTCAAAATTGAAGAAACTAAGCTGGATTTGTGTGACTATGAGTAATGACAATAATGTTGAAGGGCCTAATTTTCTTTCAAATGAGTTGCGGTATATAAACTGGGAAAACTGTCCTGCAAGTCCATTCCCAGACAGTTTCCATCCAATGAATCTTGTTGTTCTACAAATGAAGGATAGCTTTCAAAAGGAACTTTGGAGGAGTCACAAGGTAATTCAATGGTTCCCTACTATAATACAACTGTTTACTTGTCGCATTGACTACTGGTATAGTTTTATAAATTACATTAGAAATTGAGCCTCAAGATTGTGATAAGAATGTGCCTGCCATGTAACATTTAAATCATGCCATTCATCTGTATCATATACCTGTCATAAACACTTATTTAACTTAATTTGGGCAAATATTAACTTGTGTATTTTTGTATAAATTAGCGTCTACCACAACTGAAAGTCCTTCAACTACATTATTCAAGAAAACTAGTTAGCACACTAAATTTTGATGGACTCCCCTGTCTTCAAAAGTTGGAACTCTGTGCTTGTGATGATTTAGAAAAGATTCACCCATCACTTGGAAATCATAGAAGTCTTAAAAGCGTAAGGGTTATTCGTTGTCCCAATCTTAGAATGTTTCCAACAATTTTCAAGATGGATAAACTTGAGCTTCTTGATATCCGTTTTTGCCACACAAGTTTAGAGTTCCCCGATATCCAAGCAAACATGGAAAGCTTGGTAGAGTTGTATCTGTACGGAATTGGAATAGAAGGCTTGCTGTCATCAATTGGAGAACGTTGTACCAGCCTTATTTCGCTACATTTGTGTTTCTGTTTTATTGGGAAAAGCATAGAAATCGACTTTGATGGGATAAAACATTTGAAAGATTTTCAAATTCAAGGTAACACACAACCTGGGAAGATGGTGTTAGATCTATTTACTCAGAAGGTGTTCCCTCAGTTAACACATAGCTTACAAAGGTTGGATCTCGGTGGCTGCTGTTTAGAAGATAGAGAAATCCCTTCTGCTATTGGAGAGATGTCAAACTTACAAGAGCTGAATCTAGAACGTAATAATTTCTCAAAACTACATTTCAGCATCTCGCAACTTACTCGACTCAAACTCCTCAACCTGAGTTATTGCAAAAGGCTTTTAGAACTGCCCCAGCTCCCATCAAGTATAGCTATTCTCCTAGCAAATGGATGCGACTCACTTACAGACGTGGGGGATTTTTACGTGGATTGTAAAAGGTTATGGTATACCTCACTTGTATGCTCGAATATGGTAATTGATGGGAACAGATTTCTACAATCTATGCTTCAGGTACGTATGGCTGTCTGCGTTTGAATATCAATCTTTATACAGATAATAGTAACGGCAATTATTATAAGCTAATGGATTTGGTTTCAATGAATTAGGGAGAGACTGCTGAAAATCACTGTGCGACTCTCCTACTCCAAGGCCTTCATGAGATTCCAAAGGGGTTCACACCTTGTCTTCAAGATGGGAACGAATGTACATTGCCACTTCCAGAGAATTGGTGCAGTGACTTCTGTGGATTCTTAGTGTGCGCTGTTCTTACAAAAGATTATTCGTTCTGGCCGTCATTTTTATATATAGCAATTAAACCGGTGACAGGTGGTTTACCGGGAATGGATTCTGAAGATGATGTGGTTTGGAGGGAGAGTGTTGGTGATAAAATAACATGGGTGGCGTATATTCATTTTGCTTCATTGAGACACACAAACTGGTGGGACTCAACGTACAAAACGCTTTCGTTCTCCATTAATGCATGTAGTGGGTTTGGAGTAAGACTCGTTCACAGAAAAGAAGGAAGTGGTCCAACAGAAACATCAGCAGCAGAAATATCAACAGACTCTTCTGATGGAAAAGATCATTACACACCTGAATTCGAGATTTCTCATGATTCAAAGTATAAACTATATATTAATTTTCCTATGCATTTATGAATAGAATAGATGCAGGTCCAAAATGAATTATAAGTTGAGTTCACAAAGTCAATCGGTGCAAACAACCACATGTGTATGTCTACAATGGGACACTGTGGAGGGAGGTGGCATCTCACTTCATTGCTTTGTCACCTACGTGTTCGTCACTCAAATACCACTCCTCTCTGCCTAACCTCTGTTTGTACTCTGAATTTTCTATTTGAAAAACAAAATTTGCTCACATTTATTCACCATACCTTTGTTTTATTTACTGTTATGAAGTTTTAAATCTAGTATGAAAGTTGATAATCATTTCACAAAATGTATAGTTTTTGGTTTATTTCTTATACATCTTATACTAGGCTTTACATGGACAGTTTCCTTAATAGCTAATTACAATCGTAAAACTGTGTCTAAGATTCACTATACACTAATTATAGCATTATGCATACACTTTGCGACATGTAATATTAAAGGAGTCATAAAAGAATAGCATAATGTTTCCGTTACGTGTCTAAGAAATCATATGTAATAAGAGTTAAAAGTATATATAAATTGATAAATGTGATTTGTTATGATTGTGTGTTTATATACTTTTCCGCTGTTAAAACTTAGTTTCAAATATGCTATTTGTCAAGACGCTTTGGTTTTCTTTATATGTTGTCCAAATTTGGTGATGATTCATGATTAATACTATGATTTATGAGATCGACCATTGGCAAATTTTCAAATATGAAAAATGGTTTACGTCCCCACTACGTTTTTAACAAGTCACCACTAAAAAGAAACAAATGATGGAGTGGGCGTGTCCAAAACTACAATTTACTAAATACTTATCTGATCGATAGCAATGATCTCCATTACAATTCACTGAGGAAATTAGTGAATGTGTGTTTGGACGAACTGAACTCACCAGGAGTCGTTATCCAACCTGAATAACACATGTAAATTTCCATGTCTAATACTGACTATACCTTTTGATCAAGGAGCACCAGTGACACACTTATTTCATTCTCACTTACCATTGTTACAAAGCCAAACCAACATGAACATCAACTTTCAAGATTGTATATGACTTTTTTTATTTACCACTGTCACTTGTTCATTGAAAACTGTAACATTTCATCATTAAGCAATTGTGATGCTATAAGTTCATAAGTGTCTTAGAGAAAGTCCCTACTAATCATTTCAAACTGTGAACCTCTAAAAGTGTA
Organism: Chrysanthemum makinoi; assembly: GCA_910596185.1. Taxonomy (NCBI): domain Eukaryota; kingdom Viridiplantae; phylum Streptophyta; class Magnoliopsida; order Asterales; family Asteraceae; genus Chrysanthemum; species Chrysanthemum makinoi. The sequence continues at coordinate 261,999,174 of OU343224.1, read as the reverse complement.
AATCTGTATACAATTAGAGTTTTTCCATTCACTTTGTCTTTATAATAATATAATACAAATATACCCTTGTTCAAATAAATAAAGGAGTTAGTCAAATGCATCTATAAGATATTCCCAATCTCTTTAAATGCCGATGACCATTACAGACCAACTATAATATAATGACCAAAAACCACTATCACATGTATTCATGTACGTACTCTTTTCTTCAATTAAAGAGTAACCACTATGCTTACAAAACTTATTTGGCTGTCTAAAAGTATCAAAGATTACCCTTCAGGTCAGCAATTCAGCAAGAAGAAGTGTGTGCCACCAACCCCATGTAGCAACTCTCGGGACACGTCCTTCTAAAGCAACTTGAGATGGTATGTTGTGGTCTATTACATCCCCCAGACCAAGCGGAAATGTGACGCTCTATATAACACAAAAATACACACACATAACATGTTTATAACAGACATTTAGATAAAACTACATTGATTTAATAACAAAATATGCAGAAACAAAAATATAAGAAGTTACATTGTAGCTGTTTAAAACAAGAAATTGCATTGTTAAGTGGAGCATTTATACGAAGTATGTTTGGTTTAAGGAATAGAGGATATTGTTGCGACTGAAATTGCTTGGTGAGGTCTGTGACTATGGGTTTTATGCCAATACTTGCACCTAAACCAGCAGACATGCAACCTCAATTACTTTTAATCCCATTTGGTCATTCACAAATCCATCAAACAAACACACCTTTTTTAAAGCCTGAACTTGTTCCTTATCTCATTTACAAACCACAGTTCAATGTAGTCTATCAAAAATATTTATAGGGATTTTAAAGATTGTTTATTATAACTTTTATGCTCTTTGAAATATTTATAGGGATTTTAAGGATTGTTTATCAAAGTGAAATGCAGGAGGTAGTATCTCGATGTTTTTCTGCTGTAACTCCATGAAAAAATCAGTTTTGTGGGTCATATTAAAACAGCAGATACTATTTAAGAAAATTCTTATTAGCTTCTAGCTATATCAAAACACAATATATGAGAAAATGTCTCGTTCACTTATGAGGCATCAAAATCCAATAAGCTAGAAAGCTGATTTTCAGTGTTTGGAACATTTTAATTATAAAGGAAAATAGTGCTGATGTGAAACAACTTACTGAACAGTAAACACCACTTACATAAAGTTGATAATAGTTGCCAATAAATCTTCCTACACACCCGGTGTTATTCGTATGATTTTTCCAAATGGATCATCCCAAGCTTTTAAGTAAGCCACCCACCAACCAACCTGGAATAAAAAGAAAGATGATACATCCTGGGTTTTAAAAAGCGTGATGCGCGTTGATGCAATAAGGGTCAAAAAGCCGAGGCGTGAGGGGCCGAGGCGAAAGTGCGCGCATCACGTACCCAAGGCGACAATTTTATAAAAAAAATACTTAAATTATATATAGTGCACAAAACACATTGATAACACGTTTATACCACATTTAATATTAAAAGATACCATGTGTTGACGTATATGGCCGGATGGCCCACGCCGAACGAATCACTCTAGCCGAACGACAGGTACCGAAAGGAAATATTACAGTTCCCGCCTAAAATGTTTCCCGCCTAAACTGTTTCCCGCCTAAATGGTTGCCGCCTAAATATGTCGCCATCAGGTATATGGACAAGGAAGTTTTCTTACACCTACCTCCTCCTCTTTCTATATATACTCATAGCATATACACATATAATATGGACATCTTATCTCTGATATCATCATATATATATACAACACATCTCATTTAGTTCAAACCACCACATCTCTACATCACAGATTATACATACCAACACATCAAAATGCATACATAACATGCTTATACCTAGATGCTAAATCCTCTACCTACGAGGTTCTGACTTGACCGTCGGAGGGTGGTTCCCGGGGCTTTGGCCTCGGGGCTCCTTCTAACGGGTTCTTTCATGTTTGTAGCATACTTCAAAGCTCGGGACAAGGACGAATGGCACGAGAGAGAGCCGTCAAAATCAACCTAGCGGAAAAATGCTTCAACATTTGGCGCCATCCGTGGGACACGTTATTCAGTCTACCAATAGCTAAGAATGACGGGTCACACTTTCAATCCGGTACGAGCGATCGGACGGCGGACAGTGTGCACCGACTAAGGGTTGTCCAGTATGACTTCCTTTGGTCTTTTTGTTCGAGTATACTATCCTGTTCGGATGTGTTGTTTCGTTCGAACACACTATCTCGTTTGGTATGGACGTTTGGTATAGACATCCGGTATGGACGTTGAGTTCAAACGGGACGGATCAACTAAGGGTTTCTCGGAGGTACTGTGTTCTTCGGGGGTACCGTCTCATTTGGATATACTGGTGACGGGTTTGGTCTGTTGGACGTGAAAAGCAAAATGGTAAGAGCTGACGTCCGGACCCTTGTGTCTTCACACCAATTACATGGGTTAGTACTGTATTTCTGGTACAATTTCGTTAACTTTTCCATGTCGCCATATCGGTATGTTTTCGATTCCTTTGGTCTTCGCCGGCTGCCATGCCAAAGCATAACTGCATAAGAAGATATGTTGAAAAACTATGGTATTATCATAATAATTACTACGTACTACACTTTCTGTCATATGCAATTTGGCATCTTTATCTTGCTAACTTTGACCATATGACTATCATTGCATATACTACCAATTATGCATAATATACAACTTCAACTATTATGATGCCTATGGTACAAGAATATAGTGCGCTCAAAGGAAAAATATGATGTTTAACAAAAAGATAATTTGTTTATTGACTGATCCCACTAGTAGGTAGTAAAGCATCTCGTTTTTACTTTTTGACCAAAGTACCAATCCTAGTGAATAATAATAGTTTATATGTACTTTTTTTTAACAAAGTTTATATGTACTTGATTATGCACCTATACTAAAAGATGGACCAGGTTAAGTTGCGCTAGTGATAGGTGACATTTTCCTTTGAAAGGCCTAAATTAAATGTTGTACAATATTTTTTTTACTTTTGTTTTAAAGCTAGCTTAGAGATGGTAGAAAAGGACATGACATGGTGTTTGTGGAAAAAAGAATCACTGTTCTTTCTGGAAATAAAGACACACACTTTTCTTTATGATTATGTTTTTATATAACTTTTTTAACAAATTACCATGTGAACATAAATACAACTAGTATCTGTGCGATGAAAAAAATGCACAACCTGTGAAGCCCATATTGTCACATGAGCACAAAAGTACTCAAAATACAACCAAGTGTAAATCGCCAAACTTTAAATGCGTACATATTATTATGCGTATAGCAAAAGTTCATACATCAAAATATAGCATGAAGAACAAGTAATACAACTAAAACTTTTGCGTATAATTTACAAGTCGATACCGGGGGGCTTGGTAAAATGTAGTTACACCATACGTACTTTATATACGAAATGGAAAAATATAAAGACAAGATTTGCTATAATATTACACAACAAGTATATTTTTTATTTTACTCAAAAGTTATGTTCCTACCTTAAAGGTTAAAGGTGCATATATGGGGAAATTAAAGTATGTGTACACAAAAGAAGCATGGTTAATGCCTAATGGAACTGTTATCTAAGGCCGCAATCATGACCCATAAATTGCAGCAAAAATGAAGAGGAGGGAAAGCTACAAAAGTTAAATTTACAGTATAATGGTTCAAACTTAGAAGGGAGACACGCGAATTATTTTATGCTCCCAAAGTCAAAAGTAAGCTGATATTGGCCTTTTGACGGGTCAAATAGTCAATTATAATATAAGAAAATACCAAATACAAATACCCGAGAGAATTACAAACCAACCCTTTAGGAAAAAGGTCGACACGCAAAACCCTCAAATATTCAATAAGTGATACCGGATAAGGATATCCGGGTCGTTTCCCAACGAGGTGTGAATTGAGAATTTCGTTTGAGGTTTGTTATTAAAATGCTCGATGTTACGGGTTTTTGTTTTTGGTTACGTTTTCTACAAATAAACTAAAGGGAAAGTAATTAAGGCTACGGGAACAAAGTAAATGATTAACTAACTATTACTAAGCATACGTAACAATAAAATTAAGTTATACTAAGTCCTAGAGTGATAATATGCAAAAACGTGAAAACCCGGGCTAATCCCGAGCCTCAAAAAGTGAAAATGATGCAATTTAAGGCCTACGGATGTGAAACTAATTTTCCTACGTTCTAAACGACTAAAAATAATTTTAGGAAAAACCCGGGTATTTTTTCGACTTTTAAATTATTTATTATGATTTAAAAACTAATTTAATCTAATTTAATTATTAAAAATACTAAACTAATTTAGAAAAATCTGAAAATTTCACAGAAAATACTATGAACCTAACTGATCTTGAGAAAAATAAAAAAGTGGTGCACTACTATACGAAATAAGCAACTAAAAAGCCTAAATAAGCTATAAGGCTAAAGACTGTTTTTGGTATTTAAATAAAAGAAGGTGCAAGTTTATGAACGAAAAGACCCTAGGGCGTGATGGTTTGAGGTGTTGTGTGTTGGGTATGCGAGCTAAAGGTCCCAGGTTCGATTCCTGTGGCACCCTTTTTTTTTCAAACTATTTTTTTTTCAAATTTTCTTTTTGCAACCAAATGATAAGATGAAAGTAAGCACTTTTTGTAAAGAACAAGTTTTACCAAACCTTGGAAATAAGCAGTTAAAACTGCTTATACCCAACAGTGAGTGGCAGAAGCCAAAACAAACACCCCTTAGCAGTTTTAAGCACCAAGGAAACCATGAATAAGTACTAGGAAATGGAAATAAGCACTTGGAAACTGGAAGCAAGCTAATAAGTATTAAGTTTAATAAGTTATGACAACTAAGAAGCTAATGGGATAAGCAGATAAGCACAAAAAAATCATGAGCAGTTTGTGATTCTTAAGCTAAACTAAAAGCAACTTAACTAAAAGGGTAATAAGCTAGCCTAAAAAGCTCTAATAAGCTGGATAACTGCTAATCTCACCTAAGGTACCTAATAAGCTCTAAGGTAAACCTAAATAAGCTAGAGGGGTTAACTAAAAAGTACTAGATAAGCTGGAAAGTGGGCAACAGTGGCTGCAAAAACAGATTCTGATGTGGTTTTGACAGACTTTAAACGCAATTTTAAGCTAAGCTAGATGGATCCTAAGTGCATATAAACTATACCTATGTCTAGAGTGGCATGAGGAGATGTAAGAAAAAAAATTGGGACGAATTTTAATAAGAAATAAGCCGTGAAAAAGGGGTGCAAACAGCAGCAGCAGCTGCTGTTTACGTGAGCTAGACAGAAAGCAGTTTTGCTTTTTTTTTTGTTATCAAACCTTGTACAACTTGTAAAAGCAGTGTCAAACCTTTTAAACTTTAACTAAAACCTTGAAACATGTTTGACTTGAAGAGTCAAAACGGGTAAAAATTGATTTTTAGTTCTTCAAATAAGCTTAAACCAAACACCCCTTTATGGGGTGTTAAATTTATAAAACTGAATTTTTAAAAACTAAACTAGGATTTTCTTTATAAAACTTTACTTAATAGCTTAAAAGAGAACTTTTGAAACTGATACTAAAGGCAATAAGCTAATAAGCACTAAAGTGCTTATTAGTAAAATAAGCAATAAGGTGAAAAAAACTTTTTCATTAAATAAAAAGATGAATTACAATACTGAATTTAAAACTAAGAAACTATTTTAAAACTAAAATCCTACTGCCTTCAAAGGCTTACAATGCTATTCTATTTATACTAGTGATGTCTAGGTCTTCAAGAGAGCTTGTGCTAGTTTGCTGAGAGGAATGAGACTAGGAGTCCTTTGTGTTTCTTTGAGAGTCATCTCAGCCCTTCATCTCAACTTGGGCACCAAGGGATTAAATCCAAGCCGTCCATCAAATGAGCTCCAATGGGTGAGTTTGAGATTGCCAAGGTGGCATAGGAGACCATGTGCTTGTGTTGGGTAAAAGTGAGCTGGGGACCAGGTCATGAGAGAGACAGGGGAAGAAGACAAGGGTTGTGTCTTGGTTTGGGTTCTTTGGCGCCAAGGGTTTAGCAGGGTATTGTTTTCTTTTCTGTTTTGGGTACAAACAGGGAAGAAGGTGGGTTATGGGTTTTTATATGGGGTAAATGGGTTTAGTTGGGTTCTTGGGTAAAAATGGTTTAAGTTTTAAAAAGGGTTTAAAGAAAAGGTTAAGTAAAACTTTTGTATTTTTAAAACTTTGTATTTTTTTTTTTTTTTTTTTTTAGAGAAAATAATTTAAATGAAATTGGTTTTTTAAAAAAATAATTGTTGTAAAATAAAAATGAGGTTTTAAAAAGAGTAGTTCGGGATTATGCAAAAAAGGGTAAAATGGAAATTTGGATTTTAGGGTTAGGTTTTTGATCTGATTCCCCAAGCTCACTCCCAAATGGTATCCCGGGCTCTGAAAATGTAGAAAACCATATTCCGGCTCCGTCTGCAAAGCACGTTTTCCATTCCGAGCTCAATTCAGTCCGTTTTGGTCCTGTTTTCGATCCTTTGTACCTGAAATACATAAAAACACATTCCAAGGATATCTGCAGCATAATTGGTAATATTTCCGTGTTTTTGGACATTTTTGTGGGCTTAGATGGGTAAAAATGATGAGTGAATAAGCACTCATCAAATCCCCCACACTATCAATTGCTAGTCCCTAGCAATCCGATCATATGAAGTAATGAATGGATCAAAAATACCAAGTATACCCCGTTTCGACTTTTTATTCACTACGAGAAATTTAAAACTTGAACGTAAATAAATAACATGCTTGATCATTAAAACATGGCATCATAGAACGGGATTCACACAAAATGGGTGTCTCCGGGGAATTATAATCGTCATCCTCTTTTTTTATACTCTCAAACCAAGCTTAAACTTATTGTGCAAACGTTTGTGTAAAATGCTAACACTACTTATATCAATAATCTATGTAAGTCGAGACTTAACTTTTTACTCCCGCAATTTATAAAATTTAAGTGAGTGTGCTCATTTTCAAAAGTTTGACCATTAAAATCGACATTTGTTATGGTTGTTATCCACTTAACCAAAGTACTAACTTACCGGAAACGATGAAAGTCTAAGGATCGAAAGGGCCTCTTCCATGTAGCGGCTTTTTTCTCGGCACATCCCAAAACATGAGTTTTAAGTGACCGGGCTTTTGACACCTCACAGAGAATAGTACCGGAATTAGCGGGAATTCGATTCCAAAGATTTACGAAGCTACCGTTAAGTTAAAACAAAACCTAAATGGATTACAACCGACGACAATTTAGAAATTCGAGATCCAAAGGTGAGATCACTCCATGTTGCGACTTTCTTCTCAGCTTGTCCTTTTGAGGAGGCTAGGTTTTCACCCTTGAGAATAGTATCGGAGCTTTCGGGGTCTTTGAAATCAAGGATTTCCAAATAACCGTCAAACTTTTAGACAACTTTGACGAATACGAGTTCAACTTCCGATTTAAATTTAAGAAAAAGCAAGTTTCGCACATTTATTCATAAGCAACTTAGTACTTTTATTCACGCAACTCATATTTTTCATTTTTCATTTTTCAACTTTTTTTTCACTTTTTTTTGACTTAACTTTAAACTTGCACTTTTGCATCATTCAAGCAACTTTACGATACTTTCATTTTGCAACTTTATTCAGATTTAAAGAAAGTATGCTTTCTCGGAAATTTAAATAAAAAGTTGAACTCGGACTCTAAATCAATTTTGCTTAAAAACTTTTTATTGTAACAAGACTATTTGAATGTTCAAAAGTTTGACAATGAGCACGTATTTAAGTCCAATTAGTTAGCTTATGGGAGAAAAAGCCATAGATTACTTATATAAGCTCTAAAGAGAACCAACTACTTCACGCTTAGCATTTTCATTTGCACAACGCGTAAAACCTTAGCCTAATTGTTAAGAGAGCAGCTAGATCAACACTCTAGCAGAGTCGGGATTCCCCTTGTTCTAGCCGAATCAAGACTAAACTACCATTAATACCGAAGCATCAACGCTTTATTTTTGTGCAAAGCACTTCTTGTAAATGTAAATACTTGACTTAAAGCGATAAAATTTTAAAATTTTTGGTCAAAACGGGGGTGCTAGGGTACTAGAAGGTACATAATGTGATCAAAATTCGTTTAGAATTCCCCCCCACACTTAGAATTGAATATTGCCCTCAATATTCAAAGTACCGGCCGTAGCCTAAACTATAGAACGGAAAAAGGTAATACTACTAGCCAAGTGTGGAAGCGAAATCTTTTTCACAAAAAGGATTAATAAGATATCCCTAGATAATCGTTAGCAAAAAGATCGGATATTGGCGGTAATTTGAATCGAAAACAGGCGCATCAATCATCACGATCTATGGGAATCCTGAAAACAGAGAGCAAACACTCAACAAGCAAACATCAGTGGGGGTTTCCCTCCACACTTAGTGTTAGAAAATAGAAAGAAGATAGAAACATGGGTGGACACCCATGGAATGCTACTGTTTTTGTTAACCGAGTCGCTAGCTTGACTCGACCCCGAATTCATTGGTCCATGGGGGAGCAAGTGGAAGAGAAAATCTCCATCGGACTTTCATTCAAATGGTTTGGATAAACATTGAATGTGCTGAAAGTTCCACTCCGATGAGATATTACCGGCTCAAAAGAATGATGATTGGAGATGCCGGGGTCGAAAATGAAATCCTCATTTCCGAATGAGGTAACACGGGTGGGTTGGGTGGGCAAAATTTTAGGCATGAGAACATAGTGTTCAAAATCTTTGCCCACCACCTTAGAGATACAAGTACCCGTATTGGGCAAAGATTTTGAACACTATGACCTTAGAGATACAAGTACCCGTATTGGGTTCAAAAACAAAGATGAATCCATCATCCGGCGGTTTAGTGGGAAGACGAGGGAATGATGGATCATTGCTTGATCTTAGTCATAAATAACTCCATAGAGAAGAGGAGTTCATGGTTAGGTCGAAGAGTTTGAAACATCACATCGGGTAAAGTACCCATTTCAGAAATTTGAGTTCTCTTAGAGTGAACTCCCTTGGAAGGTATTATACTGGGTTTGAACACTTTATCCTCGAGAGGCATGAATCGAAGTGTCAACCACGGTAAAATCCTCAGAGAAGGGGAGTCACTCGGTTAAAAAGAATGAAGAACATCTTGATCAACAAGTTCATCAATTGAAACTTTCAAGTTCTTCTCTTTTTTGGGAAAGAATGGATCATCAAAATTTTCCAAATGATCATTGTTCAAATTATCATTCTTGAATGGAATCGAGTCCGTGAGAGCAAGTTTATCGGAGAACTCCTTTTTGTCAATTGAAGGATCAAGTGACGGATCTCCATACAACAAATATTCAAGTTCACGTAAGTCGGCTTCAAAGTCAAAGACTTCATTGTCAATTCTCGGTGGGAGAGGACCAAGGCGAGCGAGTTCATCGGCGAACTCCTCGAGAAGTAAATCAATAGCTGAATCCTCGGGCTCGGGTTTCGAAGGATTTTTAGTCAAAAGCTCAACTTCTTTAATTTCAATTTCTTCCGAAGGGAGTGAAGACAACGGGTCTTCATTTTCACTAAGTAATTGTTCAAGACGAACACGGTCTTCCTCCGGGTCAGATTCATCGTCATCAATTCCTGACGGAAAATAATAAGCTTCGATCTCTTCCAAATTCAAGTTACTTTCCTCAAACGGAGTGAGGAAGGGAAGAGTCGGAAATAATGAGGTCGGAAGTAGGAGTGGGATTGCCACTCGAAGAAGGTTCAACAAGATCGATTCGATTAACCGAATGCGGAGGTGGGACAAGTGGTGTGCTCTTAGAGCTAGCAATTTCCACCACTTCCGTTATGGTCTCCGGTTTCTTGGTAATCGTTTTAAGCTCAACACGTTTACTCGAAGATCTCTTAACCGTAAATCGTGAAAGACTTTGATCAATCCTAGATGAAGAATTTTGGATAACCTTAGGTTGGACGTTTTCGGTACTTCCGTTATTAGTAGGAAGCACCTGGTCCTTTGTCACCTTGGTTTCACGGCTTTCAACTTTATCAATACCACAAATGGTAGGCATAGATTTCAAATCTTGGTTAACATTGAAAGTTACGGCTTCTTTGTTTACCCTCAAAGTGATTTCCCTTTCATCAACATCGATCAATGCACGCCCGTTTTAAGAAGCACCTCCCAAGGATGAGGGCACTCGAGGATCGCATCGAAATCGACGACAACAAAGTCTCGGGGAAATGAAATTTTCCTACTTTCACACAGACATCCTCGGCTATACCTAACGGATGAGAATTCGTTCGGTCGGCAAGCTCGAGGATCATACATGTAGGTGTGAGTGGGGGTAACGAAAGCTTTTTCCACACTGAGTGTGGCATCAAGTTAATGCTCGCGCCAAGATCGCCAAAGCGAGCATTGAACTAATCCTTGAAAATCACACGGGATGAGGAACTTTCCGGGGTCTCCTAACTTTTCAGGAAGTTTTTTAAGGATAACCACCGAACAATTCTCGTTCAAGGAAGTTTTAGCCAACTCGGAAATTTTTTCTTTGTTGCCCAACAAGCTTTTGATCGTAGGACCAAACTTGGGCATTAGAAGGAGAGCCTCCGCGAAACTAATCTCGAAGTGAGTATCTTCAAAGATTTGGATAAGCTTCTCCATTTGTTGATTAGTTTTGTCGCGGGCCTTTTGATCATTAAGCCTTGAAGGATAAGGAATTTAAGGCTTAATCTTCAGAACATCGGGCTCCGGAATGGGTATGTGGACTACCGGAGGTTGGACGTGTGCGGTACTTTGTGGGCTTGTGGAATGCACCTTGTCCTTTGTCACCTCGGTTTCTTGTGCTACCTCCCTCACCGGAGAGGGTGTAGGCATCGAGGGTCCATCATATGTCTTACCACTTCGGGTGGCAATAGCATTCAACTCTCCCTTTGGGTTAGGAATTGTATTAGCCGGAAGGGTTTTAGAAGTTGAAGCTTGATTCATTTGACACATGATACTATTGAACATATTTTCAATTTTGTATTGATTTTGATCAATTTTGTTGTTTGTTTTGTTCAATTCATTTTTTAACTCATTACCTTGTTTTGACATTGAAGTTTGGAATTCATTTCTCAAAGTAGTGATTTGGCTTTGCAAACCCCTAATTGTAACCTCATTAGACTTAATGTAGTTGTAAAGTTCAATAGAGGGCCACCGGGGTTGGTAATTAGGAGCTTGATAACCATGATTGAGATTACCCCCTTGGGAGGGTATTGGTTCATCGGGGCTTGATATGGAACATTTTGCCCTTTCACTTGATTTTGATTGAACCTATTTTGATTGTTAGGTTGAGGAAAAACGGGTGGTCCCATTTGATTAGCAAGGTATCCTTGATTCGGATTAGGATTGTGATTGTGATTAGCAGCTGCCACGGTGGCATTTCTGACGTCACCATCGGTGGCTTGACAATTGTAATATGGATGGGGACCACCGCAAATAACACAAGTTTCGTAACGGCTTTACGGGTTCCGTTTTGAATCTTTAACTCTTTTATCATGCTATGAATGGCGTCGGTAAGTCCTTCCAATTTTGACTCCACAACGGATGAAGAAGAATTGGTAGTGACTTTAGCAACAACTGCTCTGTTTCTAGAGGTTGGAACCTTTGATTTGTTCTCGATAATCGTTCTAATATCCCCGGGCATACGACTCAAGATATTACCACCGGCGGCCGCGTTAAGCGAATCTTGGTCGGATGGGGTTAAAGCATTATAGAACGTATCGATCTGATGAAGGTCGGAGAAGCCATGGTGTGGGCATTTTCGTAGAAGTTCTTTGAATCTATCCCATGCTTCACCGAAACTCTCGTCGAATCTTTTCGAAATTGGTTATTTCATTTCTTAACATTGTAGTTTTCGACGGAGGGAAGAATTGGTTAACGAATTTCTTAGAGAGGTCTTCCCATGTTGTGATTGAACGAGGGGTTTCTTTCTCAAGCCAAATCCGGGCTGCCCCTCGAGGAAAACGGGAATAACATCAACTTGATCGAGCTCATGAGGACGCCCGAAAGTTAATAGTGGAAGCCACTTGATTAAACCAACGGATATGGGCATGGGGCTCATCCCTATCAAGACCGCAAAAAGGTTTAGATGAAACCAATTGAATCAAATTAGTTTTAAGTTCAAAATTTTCTGTGTCAATTGGTGGAACGACGATAGCATCACCGTAGCCGTCTACGGGAGCTTGAAGTAACTCAGACATGGTACGGGTATCCGCCATTTCGAATGGGGTCGGATTAGTCGAATCTCGGTTCGAATATTGGCGGGGACGTCTATTTCTCTTCGCGGATTGTGGCGAGTTCAAGAAGAGGGGTAGAAGAATTAGAAGAACGAGTGCGCATGCACTACCAAAAACAATACTTTCAATTAAAACAAGACCGCAGGCAAACACAGTGAACTTAAACCAATAATCTCAAGTGAATAAATCACCTCTACAAGACAAACGCACAAGCGAGCGGAGAAGCTTTGTAGGTCAGCGCGAAGCTTATTAAAAACCCGCTTCTTTACAGCCGCAATTTAATGTCAGGCCGCCCTTATACCCACCACACAGTTTGTTTGTCCGATAGAACTAAATAAATCCACAAGCGACACAAAGGCAAGTTTTTGATCTTTAGTTCGGGAACTTATAATGATAACACCTCCGTTGAGAATGTTATATTGATTGTATCTTCTATTTTATTTAAAACAAAAGGGAAAATCTTTTTGTATTTTTAATCTTTTATATATATATACAAAATAAAAAGGAAAATATTTTTTTACTTTTTTGATTTTTATAAAAACAATAACTTCACGAAGGAAGGATCTCGAGTCACTAATCGTCAAACCTTAACGATATTGTCGCGACACAACCTCCCCGGCAGCGGCGCCAAATTGATATTGGCCTTTTGACGGGTCAAATAGTCAATTATAATATAAGAAAATACCAAATACAAATACCCGAGAGAATTACAAACCAACCCTTTAGGAAAAAGGTCGACACGCAAAACCCTCAAATATTCAATAAGTGATACCGGATAAGGATATCCGGGTCGTTTCCCAACGAGGTGTGAATTGAGAATTTCGTTTGAGGTTTGTTATTAAAATGCTCGATGTTACGGGTTTTTGTTTTTGGTTACGTTTTCTACAAATAAACTAAAGGGAAAGTAATTAAGGCTACGGGAACAAAGTAAATGATTAACTAACTATTACTAAGCATACGTAACAATAAAATTAAGTTATACTAAGTCCTAGAATGATAATATGCAAAACGTGGAAAACCCGGGCTAATCCCGAGCCTCAAAAAGTGAAAATGATGCACTTTAAGGCCTACGGATGTGAAACTAATTTTCCTACTTCTAAAAACACTAAAAATAGTTTTAGGAAAAACCCGTATTTTTTTTCGACTTTTAAATTATTTATTATGATTTAAAAACTAATTTAATCTAATTTAATTATTAAAAATACTAAACTAATTTAGAAAAATCTGAAAATTTCACAGAAAATACTATGAACCTAACTGATCTTGAGAAAAATAAAAAAGTGGTGCACTACTATACGAAATAAGCAACTAAAAAGCCTAAATAAGCTATAAGGCTAAAGACTGTTTTTGGTATTTAAATAAAAGAAGGTGCAAGTTTATGAACGAAAAGACCCTAGGGCGTGATGGTTTGAGGTGTTGTGTGTTGGGTATGCGAGCTAAAGGTCCCAGGTTCGATTCCTGTGGCACCCTTTTTTTTTTTCAAACTATTTTTTTTCAAATTTTCTTTTTGCAACCAAATGATAAGATGAAAGTAAGCACTTTTTGTAAAGAACAAGTTTTACCAAACCTTGGAAATAAGCAGTTAAAACTGCTTATACCCAACAGTGAGTGGCAGAAGCCAAAACAAACACCCCTTAGCAGTTTTAAGCACCAAGGAAACCATGAATAAGTACTAGGAAATGGAAATAAGCACTTGGAAACTGGAAGCAAGCTAATAAGTATTAAGTTTAATAAGCTATGACAACTAAGAAGCTAATGGGATAAGCAGATAAGCACAAAAAAATCATGAGCAGTTTGTGATTCTTAAGCTAAACTAAAAGCAACTTAACTAAAAGGGTAATAAGCTAGCCTAAAAAGCTCAAATAAGCTGGATAACTGCTAATCTCACCTAAGGTACCTAATAAGCTCTAAGGTAAACCTAAATAAGCTAGAGGGGTTAACTAAAAAGTACTAGATAAGCTGGAAAGTGGGCAACAGTGGCTGCAAAAACAGATTCTGATGTGGTTTTGACAGACTTTAAACGCAATTTTAAGCTAAGCTAGATGGATCCTAAGTGCATATAAACTATACCTATGTCTAGAGTGGCATGAGGAGATGTAAGAAAAAAAAATTGGGACGAATTTTAATAAGAAATAAGCCGTGAAAAAGGGGTGCAAACAGCAGCAGCAGCTGCTGTTTACGTGAGCTAGACAGAAAGCAGTTTTGCTTTTTTTTTTTTTTTGTTATCAAACCTTGTACAACTTGTAAAAGCAGTGTCAAACCTTTTAAACTTTAACTAAAACCTTGAAAAATGTTTGACTTGAAGAGTCAAAACGGGTAAAAATTGATTTTTAGTTCTTCAAATAAGCTTAAACCAAACACCCCTTTATGGGGTGTTAAATTTATAAAACTGAATTTTTAAAAACTAAACTAGGATTTTCTTTATAAAACTTTACTTAATAGCTTAAAAGAGAACTTTTGAAACTGATACTAAAGGCAATAAGCTAATAAGCACTAAAGTGCTTATTAGTAAAATAAGCAATAAGGTGAAAAAAACTTTTTCATTAAATAAAAGATGAATTACAATACTGAATTTAAAACTAAGAAACTATTTTAAAACTAAAACTCCTACTGCCATCAAAGGCTTACAATGCTATTCTATTTATACTAGTGATGTCTAGGTCTTCAAGAGAGCTTGTGCTAGTTTGCTGAGAGGAATGAGACTAGGAGTCCTTTGTGTTTCTTTGAGAGTCATCTCAGCCCTTCATCTCAACTTGGGCACCAAGGGATTAAATCCAAGCCGTCCATCAAATGAGCTCCAATGGGTGAGTTTGAGATTGCCAAGGTGGCATAGGAGACCATGTGCTTGTGTTGGGTAAAAGTGACTGGGACCAGGTCATGAGAGAGACAGAGGAAGAAGACAAGGGTTGTGTCTTGGTTTGGGTTCTTTGGCGCCAAGGGTTTAGCAGGGTATTGTTTTCTTTTCTGTTTTGGGTACAAACAGGGAAGAAGGTGGGTTATGGGTTTTTATATGGGGTAAATGGGTTTAGTTGGGTTCTTGGGTAAAAATGGTTTAAGTTTTAAAAAGGGTTTAAAGAAAAGGTTAAGTAAAACTTTTGTATTTTTAAAACTTTGTATTTTTTTTTTTTTTTTTTAGAGAAAATAATTTAAATGAAATTGGTTTTTTTTTTAAAAATAATTGTTGTAAAATAAAAATGAGGTTTTAAAAAGAGTAGTTCGGGATTATGCAAAAAAGGGTAAAATGGAAATTTGGATTTTAGGGTTAGGTTTTTGATCTGATTCCCCAAGCTCACTCCCAAATGGTATCCCGGGCTCTGAAAATGTAGAAAACCATATTCCGGCTCCGTCTGCAAAGCACGTTTTCCAATCCAAGCTCATTTCAGTCCGTTTTTGGTCCTGTTTTCGATCCTTTGTACCTGAAATACATAAAAACACATTCCAAGGATATCTGCAGCATAATTGGTTATATTTCCGTGTTTTTAGATGTTTTTGTGGGCTTAGATGGGTAAAAATGATGAGTGAATAAGCACTCATCATAAGCCTACTATGTATGTGTCACAATTCTCAATTTCCGGTCATTTCCTAAATTAAATATGCATCATATTAGTTCATTCATGGCATTTCAATTCACATTTAACGCGTGAATTTTATATTAAATAAACGTTATCGCGTGAGTTATTATTTTAAATATTTAATCCGTTACTTTCAAAAATGATCTCGACATATTTTTATACTTACATTTAGTTATATAAACTATAATTTGAGTTTACCTAGTGTTTTAAATTTATTTCGTATATAAATTGTTAAAGTTATATTATTACGACGCTTTTCTTAAAAACTATACGATAATTATTTTATTACTCAAATTTTACAAGGAAGGTATTTTTATAATTTTTATGATCTCATTATACTTTACTTTGATCCCCAAAAACTTATTTTAACCCATATGACTTTAACTTCACATCTTTTGTACAAGTTACATTTTCCTACATTTATAACATTTACTTACACATTTATAAAAAAAAAAAAAAGATATTTTGTGGACATATCTCCCCCAAAACCGGTTCTAGGGGGAGAGTATGCATTTATTGTTGGTGACTTTTTCCTTGATTGTATGTACATACACTCCATGTAATAATTTCAACTCATTTACTTCATTCATCACAATAATTCTTCAAGTGTTAGAAAGTTTCCTCTCTTTGTTTTCCTTCCTTCCATAACCGGCCTTCAAGGTTTTTTTAACAAGGGATCATCAAATTTTGCAAGATCAAGTTAATAAACAATCTAGATAACACTCTCATTAAGGTTTTGAAATAAAAACCTAGGGTGTTTAGGTTAACCCTTGTTCTAATCACCTCATCAAGTTTACTTGTAAGCATATCACTTCATTTTACATATTTCACTTTCATTTCATATTTATCTCTTCATTTTTGGAGCAAGTATGCAAGACTTGTGTTAGTTATACCATTTTTACATGATTTTTAGATATATATATATATAAAGTCATCCTATAATTATCCCCTTGGTATACTTTGGTCTTGATGATGTCTAGGAACCCATGACACCCTAAGAAGGTGTATGGTAGGATTAGATTAGTTTTGGAGTTGATTTGAAGTGATTAGAATAGGTTTTGTCCGAGAAAAAAACTATTTTTTCGATAACTATAAAAAGTGTTCTGTCCTTATTTTGTTTTTCTGAAAATCCCGACAGTGGGCACAAATTTTTGGCCTTGATATTAGAAAATATACTTTAAAACGAAAACGTGGCCGCTTGAACGGATTAAAACGGAGCTATAACGAAGATGTTATGAATTTTTCAAGTTTGACGACGAAATATATATTTTCTGAAATTTCAGCGAACCTATTTAGTTTTGTACTAGTCAAAAACGAGTTCCTAAGCTTTACAAATTATTTCGACTTATCAAAAATATATTAGTATACTTTGATACGAAGCTAAGGACGTATAATAAGTAGAAAACTATTTGAAACGCTAAGATATACAATTTGTTCATAAACTTGCCGTAACTAGTATTTTTTTTAAAAAACTATATATTTTTTACGAGATAATGTTACGGTAACTAAAATCACCATATTTAACCCCCTATTATCTTTTTATTCGAGACCTCTAGAACAAAACTCCGGAACTGAAACTTCTAGATTTCGATACAAACTTTCCAAAACCGCCGAAGTTCATTCTCTAACGATCGACGTACATTTTTACACTAGTTTTTCAAAGCTATTTTTGTCAATTTCATGAAATTTCCACGACATTGTTTTACTTACCTAAAAGTGATAATTTCACTATAAATCATTATTAAACCATTGTAGGATGACATTTTGACGTAAATACTTGTAAAGTAATTTAAGAATGGTCAAGACGTCAAACGAGTATCTTTCGACAATAAGTATTATTTTCAAAACTCACAAATGGTATAAATAACATACGAAATGCATGCATAACATTACATCATGACTTATTTCATATCATATCATTCATAATAGGTCAGCCGAGACTCACGCTACATTTCTATGTAACCACTTTGTCGTCAGATCTATTCATCAAGTGAGTATTCACGCATTCTTTTAAATGCTTTAAATTGTTTTGGGGTGGAATGCATGATTTATACTTGAACTAAACTATCTATGTTTTATGAACTTATTGAACATTTTATGCTAGTGAGTAATCACATCCCCTTTTTACCGTTTTACTATATTTTTGGGCTGAATGCATGAACTATACTTGAATTAAATTGATTCTTACTTTGTGAACTCTTTTTACTAGAACTTGTGAACCTAATCAAATCCTTGAACTAAATTACTAAATTACGACTTATTTGAACTTATTGAACCGTACGTGTTATGACCTTGTCCTAAATCCTCCCCGGTCCGGAGCAAAATGTCTCCCTATGGGAACGGAGCATTTTCAATTAAAGTCTCCCATGTTCGGAGCATCACTATAAAGTCTCCCATGTTCGGAGCATCAACTTAAAGCCTCCCCGGTCCGGAGCAAAATGTCTCCCTATGGGAACGGAGCATTTTCAATTTAAGTCTCCCATGTTCGGAGCATCTCTAAATTATTATATACTTGATACGCTATATTCTGTGCAATGGGTTGTGTACACACAGGTTGCAAGTTTTGTATGGGCGGAACTTGGAACCGAGGGATATACAATGCCTTTGCTTTGGGAACTATTCCACCACTTACATTTGACTACTTGTTACGCTTATCTTTTGAGCAATGGTTGTGTACACATGTGTTGCAAGTTTTGTATGGGCGAACTTGGAACCGAAAGGATATACAATGCCTTTGCTTTGGGAACTATTTTTTTCGCTGATCGAAATCTTTGAATATTCTTACAGTTTCTTATTTCACTAAACGTAGTTTACTCACCAACTATTTTCATAGTTGACCCGCTTCTCATGCATTTCAGTGATCGCTTGTAAGCTTTTTTCTACTGTGTCTTGCATAATGAAGTTTTCACTTGTCACTACAAATCATTATGTAATAGAACGCAATATTTTGGAAACTAAACTTTGTAATATATTTGTCGATGACGGCTAAACTGGTATTGTAATGGTGAACTCTTTCTTTTAAATATTAATGTTGGTATGTTCTATTATCTTGTGCTTATGTTCCCTCCGCTACACTGTTTCATCCTCCGGTAGGTGTATGATTGGTACGTAGAGCCAAAGGTTATAGAGAATGCCGATTTTTCAAAAATAAAAATCACAAATATAACCGAAAAAATTTTATTTTATTTTATTAAACATTGAACATCATTCGAAGTCATCTAGTCCTATCGCTAGAATGTTAATCATAAATTATACATAGCCCCGATCAACTATGTCTAATTTATGAAGAACCATGCAATGATAAGAAGAGTAAATTTTAAATCATGTTTAGTCGAAGTCTTTGAGTCCGTCACCCGTTGCATTGGTCGGGTGGGTATGCATAGTATGTTTTACGCTCACGCCTATATTACCGCATCTTTGTTCATATATCTTCTTTTCCATCTTTCGACTTGTTAGACATAGCATGTCCCCGATCCTCGCCATATTTCATTCAATCGTATAACACATTACCACCGCTCTACACCTCATCCGACTTCGTCAATGTCGCTTACTCAACCCGATGTTTTGGTCCTCTCAGAAGATCATGGCCGCAAGAAACACACGCAGAGGTAACAAATAATGCAAAACCGTAACAACAATGGCAATCCAAACATCAACGCTGCGAAGTATGGCGCATCGCTGACAAATGATGTGATCGGTCCGAGAACTAACAAAAGCAAACGACAATGGACTAAAGCGACAGAGGACCAGGAAACCGAGACCGAATCGCCATTAAAACAAGAGGCAAATAATAACCCGTAACTATGGGGCATCACCCGTTAAAGATATACCGTGTCCACATCCTTTGTGTACTGATGTAATTATCATCACTCCTGAGATCGCCGGCGTGCTACAAATGTGGATGACGGCCACTTCCAAATTGCTCAAACAGAACGGAAATCAAGGACGTAGAAAGGCATGTTACGAAAAGGAAGTCCAGATCACCTTCGCAATACCAGCCCAAAGTCGTTAACCCCCATCGCGAGGTAATCGCCCAACCTCGGCGCTGGTACACAGAAGGCCCACAAGACGTAACATTGAAATTCTCCCGCATCGGGTCGCAGCATTCTATCTGGGTACTGAGGAAGCCCGCAACGCGTAACGGGTACATTCTTTTGAGCAACCACTTTATTTCTGTGCAACATGATTTTGAGTGCATAACTTCCTTCCAATTCTTACCACGCTCACCTGCATTGATTAATTTGGAGACCTATTGATATCGACCTTAGTTGTTATTATATATATTTTGTTGATTGGATTTGATTGTAAGAATCTAATATCGAGCAAATCTTTCAAAAGACTTCATTCAAGGATGTTGATTCCTACCTTTCTAACAACTTGTTTCCTAGCTT
>OU343224.1:261788180-261978829 GCA_910596185.1 Chrysanthemum makinoi | reverse complement strand
GTATTTTCGGTGGCGCCATTCAACTTACGTATAGTCAATGCAAACACGCCATCCCGCAACCAATCGAGTTGGAATTAACTCGCTTTCTTTTAAGCATAAACAAGAATGCCACCCTTTTAGGAACACAAATGAATTGGGCTAACCAAGGACTATCTCAGATCGGGTAAATTAATCCCGCATCAAGAAGTTTGAGAACCTCCTCGCTTGATAACCTCATGAATCTTAGGATTCACCCTTCTCATGATGTTAATCACGGCTTGAAATCATCCTCCATCAAGATTTTGTGAGTACAAAACTCGTGGTTGATACCCTTAATGTCCGGAGAGTTTCCAAGCAATTGCTTGCTTGTGTGACTTAAAACCTTTATCGAAAGCAGTCTTTTCATCTTTACTCAAATCTTGAGCAATAATGACGGGTAATTTATCATCACCTTCAAGAAATGCATACTTGAGATGAGGTGGTAAGTCCTTAAGTTCTACCTCAGAAATTCTTTCGCTTTCAACTGACTTGACTTCATTATTATGAAGCTCGACGGGAGGGAGTGATGATGGATCATCATTGAGCAACTTCTCGATGAGAAGAATATCTCCTCGATAAATCGATAGGAGCGCGGATCAATTTCCCATGCAACCGAATCACTAGACAAGTATGCTTCAATCTCTTCCAAGATGAAGTCACTTTCCTCAAACGGAGTGAGAGTAGGAGTAGAATTGGCAATGATGGGTTGAGATGAATGAGTGAGATTATCACGCGAAGAATTATGAACATAACCGAGAACTTTGAGAGTACTCTTCGATAAACATCAATGATATCTATTCCGTTAACCGGCTCCTAATCATAGTTTTGGAGTACCTCAAGTTTGATCAAGGTTAAAGGTGGCCTTCATTAACCACGTAATGTGATTTCTTGCTCAAATACATCAATGAGAGCACGGCCCGCCTCGTGAATCCTCGCCCAACAATGAGGGGAACCCGGCGATCGCATCGAAGTCAACAACCACAAAGTCAGCCGGAAAATGGAACTTTCCTACTTTCACGAATACATCCTCGGCGATGCCAAGAGGACGCGATATTGAACGATCTGCAAGCTCAAGAGTCATGCAGGTAGGAATAAGTTCGGGAAGAGAAAGTTTCTTCCATATCAATAAGGCATCGATTGATGCTTGCACCAAGATCACGAGGGCAAAGCATTCAATCATTCCTCGAAAACACAAGGTAGAAGAAATTTTCCAGATCTCCAAGTTTTTCGGAGAAGGTTAACGTAATCACGGAGCGCTTTCGCTCGGAGGAGTTTTAGCCATTACAAACAGTTTTTCCTTGTTGCTTAACATGTGTTTGAGAGTTGATGCAAACTTGGGCATTAGTATGATAGCATCCGCAGCTTATGTCAAATGTAGTTCTTGGAAAAATTGAAAAATTTGTCCATTTGATGACTAGCTTTTTCGCGGAGCTTTTGCTCATTCAAACGTGATGGGTAAGGAATAGAAGATTTGGATTTGGGGGTTTTCAACGGAGCTACCGGAGGTTCAAAACAACTCCCGGATTGGATTTGGGTTTCTGGACAACTTGAGGATGGACATCGTTGGTACCTCCGTTATTAGTAGGAAGTCTTTGTCCTTGTCACCTCATGTTCATGTTCCACTACCTTAGAGAGGAAGAAGAAGAGGTAGTAGGAATAGCCGTCCATCATATGAAGCACCACTTCGGTTGTGATCGCTTTGCATCACTTCTCGGGTTAGCGATCGTGTTGCTCTAAGTTTTCCCGAGCAGGGTTGATCATTTAAAGACTTCTTAATGTCGAAACGGCTAACCAACAACTGCCTATTTCCTCTTGGGATTTCATGAATTGCTTCAAAAGCTCATGATGTTGATACGGAGGAGTGGAGGGAAATTTTGAGTCCGTATGTTTTGATTATAGCCTTGTTGTTGGAAATTCCCTTGGTTAGGATTCACATTTCCATAAAATTGATTCCCTCGATTGAAATTGTTTTGATTAAAGTTTCCTTGATGTTGGAAACCTTGATTTGGTCAGGGATAGAAATTACCTTGGTTTTGATAACCTTGGTTCATTCTAGGTTGGTTCTGATTCGGTTTTGCATGTTAGGATTCTCGTTAAAAACCGGGTGGTCCACGATAAGTATAGCACGATAGTTTGGTTCATTTTGAGGACGGTATTGATTACCTCCCTCGATGTGAAGTACCGCTATAGCATTGGCTTCAAACGGACTACCATCGTGGGCGCACAGTTGTAGTATGCATGAGGGCCACCACAAGTAACACAGACCTCGACTTTCTTCACTTCACCAGTGTGATGATGTCTCTGTGAAAGTGACTTTGGTTGGGGCAAGAACCAAAGCTCGAATAGCATCCGTGAGTTTGTCAATCTTAGCATCGTGCTAGATGTACTCTACGTGAGATGAAGTAGAAGGTCCTGCATTTGATCGAGACTGTATGTCTTTGTTCGTATTGTATGGACTGGACTTGTTTTCTATGATTTGCAAGGCTTCTTTTGTGGTCTTGCTCAGAAATTACCTCCCGCGGAGGCATTTAAAGAGTCTTGGTCATCTTGGCTCAGACCATTGTAGAAAGTATCCATTTGCATTAACTCGGAAAAACCATGATGCGGACACTTCGAGCAACTCTTGTAACGATCCCATGCCTCATCGAATGATTCATCAAATCTTTGAGTGAATTTCATTATCTCATTCTTAAGACTTGTAGTTCGGGATGGAGGATAGAATCCGTTAACAAACTTAGTGACTAAATCTTCCCATGTCTCAATGGAACGAGGGGTTGTTTCTCAAGCCAAATCCGGGCTTCTCCCTCTAAAGAGAATGGGAACAGAAGAAGCTTAATTGCTTCATGTGGGACATTCTTGTATTTGATGGTCGATGCAATCTTGTTGAACCATCGAATATGTGCATGAGGGTCGTCCGCCAAAACCATAAAATTGGCTTTGGGTTAAAAGATTAAGCAACCTTTTGAGCCAGGTAGCCTATGATGTGCTGGGACAACAATGGCATCTCTGTAACCCTCGATGGGTGCTTGGAGAAGCTCTTTCATTGGTTTATCTTCTGCCATTATGACAGGGGGTGGTGGTGCTAGACGTTCCTCGGTCACGCTGAGGAGCGAACGTCCTCTACGTACGCGGAATACTTGCAAGCTCCGAAAGTGGACTTGTGGAGCTTGGAAGAACGGCGCAAGCATGCACTAAGTTTAAAAATCAGCCAAAACAAATGCGAGGCAAAACGACATGTGAACTTAAACCAATAATCACAAATGAAATGGCTTTTTTTAAAAAGGTACACCAAATCACAAGGATACAAAGGCAAGTTTTGATCTTTAAGATTGGGAACTTATTAATGTTCACACCCACAGTTGGTAGGTGTTCTGCCTTGGTTTGCGGTGGTTGATTTTTATGTATTTATTAAGTACCACTAAAAAGACGTAGGTATGGATTTGTGCTAAGGGTTTAAATACTTTTGGACAATATTTTTGGTATCGTCTCGTTTAACCAAATCGTACCTCTTTAAGAATCACCTTAAAGAAAATACAGATAGAAAAGCGCATTGTTTTATTGTTTTATATATTTTTGGTGTTGTTAACACTTCAGAAAAGTGTTAATGAACTTTTGATTTTGATAACTTTACAAAAACTGTTACTAAAAAGGTGGTATATGTGCAAGTAGGTCCTAAAATGTTTAAACATACAAATTTCCCAATCCGGTAGGCCAAAATTTTGATCGCTTCCAAAATAAGAAATATTGACCAAAGATTTTAGTCAACAAAGTCAACTATTATGGACTCAATACCCTTGGAATTTAGTGGATTCCCGTCGTTAAGTCCGCTGAGGTTGAATGGTGTGTGAAAATGTTCAGACGTAGAATGATCACTAAGGATAATGACTGTAGGATTTTGGTTGATTATTACACTACGATTGTATTGAATTGTATTTGGATACTGAGCTATAAAGTTCAACAATCTATTAAACAAACGTATTGCAAGTAAATAAAAATGTAAATTAAAAACTACAGGGACTTAAAATGACAAGTTTAAAACTAAAGGGTATAAAATGAGAATTTAAAACTTTTTAAACTTAAAGAAAATTAAAATCTAAAAAGAAAATATTTTACTAATATTATATTAATTTAATATTAATTAATTAATCAAAACTATTTTAAACTTATTTAAAATCTAGTTTAATTTAATCTAAAAAGGATTTATAATACAAAACTAACTAAGAGAATTACAAATTTATTTTCAAAATCTAGAACAAACTTAAAAGATTTATAAAAATTAAAAACAAATATTTTTTTTTTTAGCTAAGGTTTTACAAATTAAAAACTTAATTAATAATTGAAATCTAATTAAACTAATTAAAGGATTAAAATTAGAAAATAAAAAGGGAAAATTATAAGATTAATTTTTATAGGTTCTAATTAAGTTAACAAAGCTAGGAAAAATATAAAAACATGGTTTTACTTAATAAAAATTATTTTTACTATTTAATACTTTAATATTAATTAATTATTAATTAAACTATTATTAATTATTAAAAATACTAGATGACAAAGGAAAAATCTTAGAAAATTCTTAAAAATACTATAATATGACAGAAACTTAAAAATATAAAAAAAAAAAACAGATAAGTCCTTAATAATAAGCTAAAAAGAAAATTAAAAAGCTAAATTATATTAAATAAACGCTATCACTATTTTTAAAATGATGTTTTTGTGATTTTTATTTTTTTAAACCTATTTAACTACTGATAATAAGCAACTTTAATGAAGACAAAAATTTGGAACTTGAAAATAAGCTCAGAATGAGCTTATAAGCTTAACAGTTTAAGCTTTTGGGCTTAAATTGATTTTTAAGCTCAAATAAGTGGCCAAATAAGCTAAACAAAAAGAAACAAAAGTGAAACAAGATGAAAATAAGCTAAAGAAACTAGTAATGAGTAATAAATTACAAAGAGTAGCACTGATAAGCTTTGAATAAGCTAATAAGCACTTTCACTAAATCTACCAACCAAAGCAGCCTCTGCAGTCATTTTGTAGGCTAGATTAAGCAAGGGGCAAAAGTTCAGAGGTAAAAAATAAGCCTTGATACAGAAGTCGGCTTATTGAGGTTCCCAAAAAGCCAAGAATCTCACACTTGGGCCCACTAATGAGCTTATGAAAGGCTTGAGAAAAAGCTTGTATACACCAGTATTCATGTTCACATGAAATGGGACAAACAAAAAGCTAGTAGCAGCCCTACCAAATAAGCTAGAAAGTTAAAAATAAGCACTGGACCTTTGAGACAGCTAGATGGGCTTTCCAAAAAGCTAAGTTTCAATGCCCTGTCCCACTAATAAGCTCAGTGAGCTTGTGAAATCAAGCATACAACCAACTCTATTGGTACAGGGGAGGTTTTTGAAAGTGCTTAAAAGAAACCAAGAAATAAGCAGTTTAACTAGCAAACTAAAAATTATAAAAATTATTATGATAAAGATGAGCAGTTAAATACTAATATCCCAAAAGCATAAAACATGAAACTCAAAATTAAATCCTATAGAAAATTATCTATTTTATTCAAAAACTAACTAAGTGAAAATTTAACTTTTTGAGTTATGAACTAAGGCTGACTTTTATGAGGTTTAATCTAATCCTAGTGATTGATAATGTAATAACAAGATTAAGTGAGACTTAAACTAGATAAATTAAGCACTGATGAACCAAATTGGATGATTATGCAAGCCACAATCTTAACAGTTAAGCTGAAATGAGATTCAAGGATCAATTTTGACTTTCTTGTAAACAAGGTCAGTTGCAAGTATTTAAGCGAGTTAATGGATCATATTGGGTGATACATCAAACAAGAACAACCACTCAAACACCCTAGAACACAGATTAAACATCAATACCAAACATCCCTTATTGAAGACAGTTTTAGAGTTTTAAGCTCTAAAACAACTTTTAAACCGTAAATTTTATAAATTAACTTACATTAACTATAATTAGACAGAATTGAACCTATTTGAACAAGATTTGATTACTTTTAAGCACAAAATGGTATGATGACAGATTTCAAGCTAATTTATGACAAAAAGTACAAAACAAGCCAAAATTGATAAAAACTATTCTAAAAAGCTCAAATATGATAAATTAAGCTAATGAGACAGAATTAAGCTAAAATTAACACACTTTAAACAAGTAAACTAGGAAATGCAAATTTTGAGAAAATTGCTTACAAATTGTTTCCAAATTCACAACCGAGAACCTGTGATCAAGAACACAACCTATTGCTTCCCAAGAAGCACTAAACCAAGGGCAATCCAAAATTTACCCTGCTCCAGCTGTGATCATCTTCTCCATTGATTTTTTTATTTATAACTAATTTTTTTGTATTTTTGGTATTTTTGCTTTTTGATACTAAACAGGATTTTAAAGTTTCTAAAAGCTTTAAAAAGCTTTATAAGGAGCTTACATGAGCTTATGAGTCCATAATAACAACTAATAACAACATTAAGCTAATATGAGAATTTAAGCTTGAAAATTTGCATAAACTGAAAATGAAACTGAAACTTGAAATTGCTTATTGAAAAAGGTTTACAATACACTGAGATTACTTAAAAAAGTACTTGAAAGCTTGAAATTACACTGGAAATGTAAAATTACACTATTCGACATACATTAACTAAAATTACTCTAGATATCTCCCACATTGCTTCCTCTCTTTCTTTATAATGATCTTTTAGACTCTGTCGACATCTCTGAATGTTTCCCACTTCATCTTGGCCATTGAATCCTTCAAATTCATCATAATCGTGCAGTTGGCATTTTTGGCGGCAAAAAGTTATTTGAGTGGGTTTTAACAATTAATGAACTTTGGGTGTTTGTGGAGGTGGAAGGGAGTGGGTAGACAGCTGGGAGACATGTGGTTGCAAGTGGTGGACAGGTGGTGGTGAAAACAGGGGTGGTTTTGGTGGAGCAGTGTGGGTGAGGAAGGGTGCAGGGGGAGGGTTTGGTTAAGTCAAACCCACACGGGAGATATTAATAACGGGGGTTCAAATTAGGGGGTCAAGGTTGAGTTTGGCAGGTTCAAAGTGGGTAGTGGGTTGGGTTAATGGGTTTGGGTTTGGGTTATTTATTTATTTTGGGTCCTTGGTTTTGTAGCTAATACACAAGGACCATTTTTGTAATTTCGATTTTTGAGGGATGAAATTGCAACTTTTCCAAAGTTAACACAAGGACCAATTATGCCATTTATGAATAGTACAAGGTTTACTTTTGATTCTTTTCACTTTTTAAATTCACCAAGGACTATTTTTCACAATTTTTAAACTTTAGGGACTAAAGTTGTCATTTTGTAATTTTTAAACTTTGAAGGGTTTGTTTTGACAAATTTTGAATCCCATGGACCTTAAATGACAATTTTCTTTATTTTGATTTACCAGGGACTAGTTTTGACAACTTTTGAAACTTGGGGGACTAAAACTGCCAATTATGCAAACTTGATACGTTTTTCACCTTCTTTTGGTATTTTTGCATTTGAAACACATAAAACACTTATTTGTAATATTTTTATCATTTTGATGCTTTGACAGGTGTTTTTGGATGTTTTTGGCAGTCTAAAAGGTACAAGAATGATGAGTATTTGCATACTCATCAAGGGTAGAACCATTCACTCATCCTTCCTTGAAAACACCAATCTCCGTGAAGAACTAGCCGCCATTCAATTCGATTGTCTTCTTGACATCGATGAACCAATTTGTCCTAGGTTTGTGTTAGAATTCTATGCTAGTGTGACCGGCTTTAGTGATGAAGATGATGATGAATTTTGTCTAAGGTTTAGAATCAATCAAAACGACTACACCATCACCTTAGCCAACTTTGCTCAAGTGCTAGGAATTCCCAACCGAGGGACTTGTCTCTACTCGGATAAATGGTCACTCACCGCTCTTGATGCTATCAATGACCGCACTCTTCCCTACCAAACCCGCAGCCGATAAGGATGTTATCCGTGAACACCTATTTAATCCAAGGTGTGATACAACCCGAGTTACCCGAAAGGGAAAGGAGGTAAACCGAGATCCATATGGAATGGAGCTAAATGAACTTAAGCCCGAATTTAAGAAATGGGAGGAGCTACTTAGAGCCAACGTCATTAGCACCATAGGAAATAGGGATCACATTAACGCTTGCCTTTGTCACATATGCTCTAACTTGTCCACCCACCAACCATTCAATTTAGCTTACTACATCGCTAGGAGAATGATTGATATTCCAACTCAAGGATCGGTTGCTCTTCCATACGGGATGCTCCTCACCCGTCTCTATAGAAACTTTGCACCAATTCGACCAAGTCCAAAAGGGATGTATCTACACTATGAGCTCATCCCTCACACCTTTGTACCTTTGAGTGATGCACGAGTTGCTAAGACAAAAGGCAAGAGAGCAAAACCTCCAACTCCATCATCATCATCATCATCAAATAGCTCCGAGGATGGTCTTCCAAGCTCTCGTCTTCCGCCTCATGAGTATTATGCGTCTCTTCCGAGATAGAGAATGAATCAGCGGAATTCAAGCAAACTACGGGAATGTTCAAGTGCCTTGGTAGGATGATGAACAAGATCTACAAGAAGTTGGACAAATAAAGGTCCATTAGGGAGTGTTTGGAACAATACATTATCGTTAATGTTTGATACAATTTTGGTGTTTTTATTATGTAGGATGATAATATAACCTGAAACAATGGTGAATGCTAACAATCTTATGCAGGGGATAGCGCAAGTATGCTATCAAATTTTTACCGTTTTCACTATAATATGAAAATCAATAAGCCTTGCTCAAAATACATGCTCCACTATGTTTATATATGTGTTATTTGCTTTTCCTAACTACAAATGTTTAGTATCACATGTTTTGAGAAAAATTTCAGATTTCGAAAAGTCTGGACACCCAAAACAAACTCTGTCTTGTTTTCTGCGATCACGATGACGCATTTACGACACCAATGATTTGGTATCGTCCATGTAAAATGGTGCCGCCTCAGATAGCGTGACCGCACGGCAGACCTTTTTGGGTTCCGTGACGTGTAAATTTTTTTGCCGTGGATCCTTCAGCAACTTTCAATTTCGACTATTTCGTGATTCCAAATTACAATCCAATGCTTATAAGTCAATCCTAACTTGCTTATACTCTTATTAGAAATAGTATAATTCACTTAGGTATATAAGAAATCCATTTCCCACCAAAATTCAAAAATTTGAAAAATCCACCCAAGGAGCCCTTTTGCATAAAGGAAGGAACCAAATTTTTGGTACCTTCAAATCCATGGGTGATCTG
Source organism: Chrysanthemum makinoi (assembly GCA_910596185.1). NCBI lineage: Eukaryota > Viridiplantae > Streptophyta > Magnoliopsida > Asterales > Asteraceae > Chrysanthemum > Chrysanthemum makinoi. Next base: position 261,969,502 of record OU343224.1, on the reverse strand, counting down.
AATATTAGGAAATTCCACTCATTAGAACACATTTATTGCAAATCATTTCTTCTTCACTCCATCTCTCTTGAATGGCTTGACTTGGGTGATATGACTAGCATTCAACCCACTTCCAAATCATTATGAACCTCATCTCTTCAATGGTTTAACATCAAATCAAACACATTTCTCCATAATTTTTCACTTCTATAAATTGAGAGGTTTTACCATGATCATCCTCACACCTTCTTCATTCTTACCATTATCTAGCAAAGAAAAACCCAAGTCAAAAATGACAAAATCCTCTCCTAAACCTTGCAAGAAAACCGCTAGTCTTCTCCACTCACAATCTCATCTCCCATCCGAGATGATACAAGCCTTACCTTGGCAACACCTACTCAATCACACATTGTGATCACCACTCCACCACCAACAAAAACACCAACTTCACCTCCACCTGCACCCATCCAAACATCCAAAACACCCTCACCACCTTCACCAAGGTCTCCAACTCTCATTCCTATGGAGTTATTTTCCACTCCACCAACTTCACCAAATCCTTTCTTGGAGGACTTGGATGACTTACCTCCTAGGCCAAATCATCCACCACCATTGCCATCCTTTGGCACAATTGAGCCGATTGCTCATGAGTCACCTCGGTCATCTTTTGACCCAAACGCCCGTTAGGGCCTAAACCTCTCTTCCACCTCATTCACAAAGACATCCATGGTCCTTTGTAGGGATCATTCACTCCCACATCAATGTCCCTCATCTAGAGGGACATTGAGGAGTGTCTGTGGGATGCCAATCCCACTAGAGAGGAGATTCAAGCGGAACTCCACAACCTCCACCACTTCCAAGGCATGGTGGATTCTCACTTGAGTGAGACAATGCAAATGCAAAATGCTTTGCTTACATCCATCATGACCACCCCAAACATTTCCACCAACATCAACACTTCTACCATTCCACCACCACAACCTCCCCAAACATACTACCCCCTAGGCATGGTTGCTCAACTTGTGAGCAAACGGGCCAAACCGTGGAAAGGACCCGGGTTATGGTCCATGACTTCCAAGAGGAAATGAGGTTCATCCTCAATCATATCCTTTGAGCTCAACGCCTTTCTCATCCACCATCAAATTAGGATGGTTATAGTTTAGCATTTCTAGTTTTTAGGATTTTTTCTTTTTTTCCCCTCATACTAAAACACATCATGTGTTCCCATTTCATGATCTTTATTCATGAAAATTTTAACTAATGAATGGTGTTTTTTATATTGTTGGTGCTTTTAAATAGTGTTTGGAAATGCTTGTGAATGATCATTATTACTAACATTTTTTTTGTAGCTTTTATTTTCACAATCCATGTATCTTCCCATTAAGCACCCAATTTAGGGGGAGCTTTGATCAAGGGGAGATAATGGCTCGCTCATTACATTCGCGATCGTCTCTACTTTTTGTTGAGACAAAAAAAGGGGGAGAAAATATAGAACTTGTTTATATTTGACTTTTCCTAAAAGTCAAACCGCATACATTGACTTTCTCAAAAGTCAAACATGATACTTAATTGGTAATACTTGACTTTTCTGAAAAAGTCAACTGCATACTTTGACTTTCTGAAAAAGTCAACATCATGCATCAACTAGTGAATACTTTGACTTTCTGAAAAAGTCAAACATCATACTCTTACATTATCATTTCCTTTTCAAGTTCTAAAACTAATATTTTTATAACTCTTGGACAAACTTTGTATCTTTTATAAAAATAAAATTTATATTTTGTCCTCAACAAAAAGTAGGAGATTGTTAATATAAATATCGTCATTAAACGTTATTTATACTCTTGATCTTTACCTAAGTTTTGTTAACGACAAAAGTAAATTTATTTTATATAAAAGCTTAAAGCTTGTCAAGTTTAATAGATATTAGAACAAGCTTTTTCAAACAATATATTCATCATTCATGCATTTACATTTATGATTAGTGACATCTTGATATGACTCTAATCATTATGTATGATAGTAGTTTTTAGAATGTGTTAGGTTCTTAAAACCAAACACTACTTAAGTACTTGCATATTTCTAAAAATAGAAATACAACATATGACATCATGTGATGCATCATGGAAATCATTGGAAGATTTCATTAGATATTTTGTGTGGATTTGTACTCTTCATATCTTGCACAATCTCACTTAGATGGAGTTGACTTTAGCAAGATTTGATATCTTGGCTGCCGACCCTACGGTACCAAATTGGTACACGGGCGGAACCCTTTTAAGGGTTCCTGTCCGCTGGACAATCCATTTTGGCTATAAATAGCAATGCCAAGCCAAGTAGTTTTTATCCCTTTCTATCATACTCTCTTACATATCTTCTCTCTAACCTTTCTAACTCAGTTCATATCATATTAGTGATCTCTTTTGTAGCAAAGAAGATCAAGTCACATTCAAGCTTCAAACGAGAAGTTGGAAGTCTTGTTTGTTTAGTGTTGTATGATCTAGTGTTGATTCATACTTCATTGTTATATTAAACCATCATAATCTTGTGAGTGGGAGTGGTTAGTATTTTAGTCCTCAAAATACATTGTGTGTGGGAGTAGTTGTACCTTTGGAAAGAACTCGACATCTAGCTTAGTGTCGGAAATAGTGTAAGCGAAGTGTAAAGGTTTCTCCTCCGGTGAAAGGAGCTTGTTGACTAGTGAAGTTAAACTCTCGAGTGTGAGACTCGAGGAGTGGAGTAGGCAAGGAAAAAGAGTCCTTGTAGACCGAACCACTATAAACAACTTGTTGTGGTTTGATCATTTCTTTCCTTATTTACTCTTTACATATTGCTTGCATATTTCATTAACATATCTAAGATCAATATCAATTGATCTTTTCAATAAGTTTCAAAACAAAGTTTTAATTGGTAAACTATTCAACCCCCCTTCTAGTTTTCTACAATTACATATCGTGACAAGGATAATGCTATCAATCCTGTCACACCCTCGCCGGAGGCGGAAATACGAGGTGTAACGGAAGGGAACATAAGCACAAGATAATAGAACATACCAACGTTAAGATTAAAAAGAAATAATACTCCATTACAATACCTTTAGCCACATCGGCAAATATATTACAAAGTTTAGTTCCCAAAATATTGAGTTTTATCACATAACGACTTGTAGCGACAAGTGAAAACTTCATTATGCAAGACCTGGTAGAAAAAGCTTACTAACGATCACCTGAAATGCATGAGAGAAAAACGGGTCAACTATGAAAATAGTTGGTGAGTAAACACGTTTAGCGAAAAGAAAACTCGTAAGAAATATTCAAAGCTTTCGGTCAACGAAAATATAGTTCTAAAGCAAAGGCATTGTAAATCCACTCAGTTCCAAGTTCCGCCCATACAAAAACTTGCAACCTGTGTGTACACAACCCATTGCACAAAATATAGCGTATGAAGTAGTCAAGTATAAGTGGTCATAATAGTTCACAATATAGCACCACATATATAATAATTCGTGGATGCTCCAACATGGGAGACTTTGCACTTGCTCCAACAAGGGAGACTCCTTTGTCACTCACCACCTAGGCGAATTATTGAGAACGCCCCACCAATAAGGCGAGACTTTGCACGCTCCACCCATAAGGCGAGACTTAGAACGCTCCACCGACACGCGAGACTTTGGGTCAAGAACGCTCCACCAATACGGCGAGACTTTGGGTCAAGAACGCTCCACCAAAACGGCGAGACTTTGGGTCAAGAACGCTCCACCAAAACGGCGAGACTTTTAGTTCATAACACGTACGGTTCAATATATTCAAACAAGTCATAAGTTCATAATTAAGTCCAAGAGTCTAAGTCAAGTTCAAAAGTTCAAGTCTAAAGAGTTCATAGAAGTAATAATCAATTTAGTTCAAATATGGTTCATGCATTTCGCCCCAAAATATAGTAAAACGGTAAAAAGGGGATGTGATTACTCACTTGATGAATATATGTGACGACAAAAGTGGTTACACCGAAATGTAGCGTGAATCTCGAAACTGACCTATTATGAATGATATGATATACAATAATTCACGATGTAATGTTATGCACGCAATTCGGATGATATTTATACCATTTGTGAGTTTTGAAAATAATACTTATCGTCGAAAAAAATACTCTTTTGACGTCTTGACTACTCAAAAATCACTTTACAAGTATTTACGTCAAAATGTCATCCTACAATGGTTTCGTAATAATTTATGGTGAAATTATCACTTTTCGTCGTAAAACAATGTCGTCGGAATTTTTCATGAAAGTGATAAAATGGCTTAAAACTAGTCGGTGGTGTACGTCGAACGTTAGAGAACGAATTCGACGGTTTTGGAAAGTTTGTATCGAAATCTAGAAGTTTCAGTTCAGGAATTTTCGACATAAAGGTCTCGAACATAAAGATAACAAGGGTTAAAGATGGTGATTTTGGCTAAAATGTTGGTTAAAAAATGAGTTTCGGCCAAGTTTAAGCATCCGTAATTAATATACTACAACTCCGCCATACAAACGGTTGGTTGTTTTTAAAAAAAATATGCTCGATGATCTTGATTTTATTAGTAGACATTTCGTTCCAAAAAGTTCCACATCATGGTTAAAAACAGCCCTCAACATGGTCGTTTCAGCTACCGTAACACTTGTCTCGTAAAATAATATAGTTTTTCTAAAAATAATAGTTACGGTAAGTTTGTAAAACGCGGTGTATCTTGGTCGTTTCAAATCCGTTTTCTACGATTATACGTCCTTAGCTTCGTATCGAAGTAAACTAATATATTTTTGATAAGTCGAAATAATTTGTGCAGCTTAAGGCTCGTTTTTGACTCTGCATAAAAATAAAACATGTTGCTGAAATTTTCAGAAATTATATATTTCGTCATCAAACTTGAAAAATTCATTCCTCCTTCGTTATAAGTCCGTTTTAATCCGTTCAAGCGGCCACGGATTCGTTTTAAAGTATATTTTCTAAATATCAAGGCCAAAAATTTATGTCTATATTCGGATTTTCCAGAAAATGATTTTAAGGACAGACCCTTTTATATACTTGTCGAAAATAGTTTTTCTCGTACTAAACTTATTCCAATCCCTTCAAATCAACTCCAAAGCTATTCTAATCCTACCATACACCTTCTTAGGGTGTCATGGGTTCCTAAACATCATCAAGACCAACATATACCAAGGGGATAATTATAGGATGACCTTATATATATATATAACTCTAAAATCATGTAAAAATGGAATAAATAACACAAGTCTTGCATGTTTGCTCAAGAAAATGAAGAAATATATATATGAGATGAAAATGAAAGATGTAAATGAAAATGATATGCTTACAAGTTACTATGATGAGGTGATAGGACAAGGATTAATTAAACACCCTAGGTTTTTATTTCAAAACCTTAATAAGTGATCTAGATTGTGATGACTTGAACTTGAGAAAAATTTTGTGATCCCTTGTGAGAACCGGTTTGAGGATGAAAACCAAGAGAGAAGAAAAATTTTATCAACTTTCAATTATGAGGATGTATGAAGTGAAATGAATGAAGTGAAGTTAAACCTTGGAGTATAAATCTATACAATCAAAGACAACAAGTACCAACCAAATAAATGCATACACTCTAGAACCCGGTTTGGGGATTGTGTCAACAAATATATATATATATATTTTTTATATGTATTTACTGTGTAATTAAAAATGTAAGTAAATGTTATAAATGTAGGAAAATGTATAAGTAATGGTAAATGGTAGCTTTTAGGTAAAAGAAATTTTTAGTAGATCAAAATAGAGTATAATGATATCATAAAAATTATAAAAATACATTCCTTGTGAAATTTGAGTGATATAAAAATTTTCGTGTAGTTTTTAAGAAAAACGTCGTAATAATATAAATTTAACGATTTGTATACAAAATAAATTCATAACACTAGGTAAACTCAAAATATTGTTTTTATCAACTAAATGTAAGTATAAAAATATGTCGGGATCATTTTTGGAAGTATCGGATTAAATGTTCAAAATAATAACTCACGCGTTTAATGTGAAATGTAAAGTCATGAATGAATCGTTATGAAATGATGAATATGGGGTATGAGAAATGACCGGAAAATGAGAATTGTGACATTCTTCCCATGTCAGCGGAATCACGTCCTCGTGATTCGATTAACGATACTATGGTCCGAACCTCGACAAGAGTTCTAAAAGTTCATGCTCGCATTGAACAGCCTAAGTGATCATATTAATGCCCATGCGTAATGTTCCCCATTCAACTAAGTACGCGCCTGATTAGATTTGATAGGGTAACCTTACCCAATATCGAACGTAGCTCTCAAAGACCTTTAGGTAGCCGATTCTAATTTAATCTCACAACTCATCAAACAAGAACTGTCATGAGATTAAACTAAACCGATTTGAGTAAACTTGTCTCTTAGCCTGATTTTCGCAACTCATCAAACAAGAACTGTCACTAGATCAAGCTAGGATACAAGTTGTTAGAAAGGTAGGATTCAACATCCTTGAATGAAGTCTTTTGAAAGATTCGTTCGATCTTGGATTTGCTTACACAATCAAATCAAATCAACAAAATATATATAACAACTAAGGTCGATATCAATAGGTCTCGAATTAATCAAGGTCGTGAACGTGGTAAGGATTGGAAGGAAGCTATGCACTCAAAATCATGTCGCATGAAATAAGGTAGTTGTTCGAAAGAATGTACCCGTTAAGCGTTGCGGGCTTCCTCGGTACCCAGATAGAATGCTCGACCACGCGCGGAGGAATTTCAATGTTCGGATCTTGTGGGCCTTCTATTGCCAATGCCAAGTTTGGACGATTACCTCCTGAGCGTGTGTTTCTTGCAGCCATGATCTTCGTGGACCAAAACATCGGGTTGAGTAAACGACATTCGAACGAAGTTAGATGAGGTGCAGAACGGTGGTAATGTGTTATAGTGATCGAAACATGACAGATCGTGGACATGCTATGTCTAACAAGTCGAAAGATGGAAAAGAGAAGATATGAACAAGGTACGGTAATGACGTGAACGAAAACATGCTATGCATACCCACCCGACCAATGCAACTTCAGGTGATCAGACTCAAAAGACTCGACTAAACATGATTTAAATTTACCCTTCTTATCATTGCATGGTTCTTCATAAATTAGACATAGTTGATCAGGCTATGTATAATTTATGATTAACGATGCAACGATAGGACATGACTTCGGATGATGTTCAATGTTTAATAAAATAAAATAAAAAATTTTCCGTTATAGTTGTGATTTTATTTTGAAAAAATCGGCATTTCTATAACCTTGGCTCGATATGCTACCAACTGTTACACTGAGGCGGAAATACGAGGTGTAACGGAAAGGAACATAAGCACAAGATAATAGAACATACCAACGTTAAGATTAAAAAGAAATAATACTCCATTACAATACCTTAGCCGTACCCAAGCAAATATATTACAAAGTTTGGTTCCCAAAATATTGAGTTTTATCACATAACGACTTGTAGCGACAAGTGAAAACTTCATTATGCAAGACCTGGTAGAAAAAGCTTACTAACGATCACCAATGCATGAGAGAAAAACGGGTCAACTATGAAAATAGTTGGTGAGTAAACACGCTTAGCGAAAAGAAAACTCGTAAGAAATATTCAAAGCTTTCGGTCATCGAAAAATAGTTCCCAAAGCAAAGGCATTGTATATCCACTCAGTTCCAAGTTCCGCCCATACAAAAACTTGCAACCTGTGTGTACACAACCCATTGCACAAAATATAGCGTATGAAGTAGTCAAGTATAAGTGGTCATAATAGTTCACAATATAGCACCACATATATAATTCGTGGATGCTCCAACATGGGAGACTTTGCACTGCTCCAACAAGGGAGACTTCTTTGTCACTCGACCACCTAGGCGAGAATTATTGAGAACGCTCCACCAATAGACTTTGCACGCCCACCCATAAGGCGAGACTCAGAACGCTCCACCGATACGGCGAGACTTTGGGTCAAGAACGCTCCACCAAAACGGCGAGACTTTGGGTCAAGAACGCTCCACCAAAACGGCGAGACTTTGGGTCAAGAACGCTCCACCAAAACGGCGAGACTTTTAGTTCATAACACGTACGGTTCAATATATTCAAACAAGTCATAAGTTCATAATTAAGTCCAAGAGTCTAAGTCAAGTTCAAAAGTTCAAGTCTAAAGAGTTCATAGAAGTAATAATCAATTTAGTTCAAATATGGTTCATGCATTTAAGCCCCAAAAATATAGTAAAACGGTAACAAGGGGATGTGATTACTCACTTGATGAATAGATGTGACGACAAAAGTGGTTACACCGAAATGTAGCGGGAATCTCGAAACCCGACCTATTATGAATGATATGATATACAATAAGTCACGATGTAATGTTATGCATGCAATTCGGATGATATTTATACCATTTGTGAGTTTTGAAAATAATACTTATCGTCGAAAAATACTCTTTTGGCGTCTTGACCAATCAAAAATCACTTTACAAGTATTTACGTCAAAATGTCATCCTACAATGGTTTCGTAATGATTTATGGTGAAATTATCACTTTTCGATAGTAAAACAATGTCGAGTCGAATTTTTCATGAAAGTGATAAAATGGCTACGAAAAACTAGTCGTAAAATGGTGTGCGTCGAACGTTAGAGAGCGAATTCGACGGTTTTGGAAAGTTTGTATCGAAATCTAGAAGTTTCGTTCAGAGTTTTCGACATAAAGGTTTCGAACATAAAGATAATAAGGGTTAAAGATGGTGATTTTGGCTAAAATGTTGGTTAAAAATGAGTTTCGGCCAAGTTTAAGCATCCGTAATTAATATACTACAACTCCGCTATACAAACGGTTGGTTGTTTTGAAAAATATGCTCGATGATCTTGATTTTATTAGTAGACATTTCGTTCCAAAAAGTTCCACATCATGGTTAAAAAGCGACCCTCAACATGGTCGTTTCGGCTACTACCGTAACACTTGTCTCAGTAAAATAATATAGTTTTTCTAAAAATAATAATTACGGCAAGTTTGTAAGCATGTGTATCTTAGGTGGTTCAAATCCGTTTTCATTATTATCGTCCTTAGCTTCGTTATCGAAGTAAACTAATATATTTTTGATAAGTCGAAATAATTTGTAAAGCTTAAGGCTCGTTTTTGACTCGTACAAAATAAAAACATGTTGCTGAAATTTTTGAAATTATATATTTAGTCGTCAAACTTGAAAAATTCATTCCTCCTTCGTTATAAGTCCGTTTTAATCCGTTCAAGCGACGCCAGGATTAAGTTTTAAAGTATATTTTCTAAATATCAAGGCCAAAAATTTATGTCTATATTCGGATTTTCCAGAAAATGATTTTAAGGACAGACCCTTTTATATACTTGTCGAAAATAGTTTTTCTCGTACTAAACTTATTCCAATCCCTTCAAATCAACTCCAAAGCTATTCTAATCCTACCATACACCTTCTTAGGGTGTCATGGGTTCCTAAACATCATCAAGACCAACATATACCAAGGGGATAATTATAGGATGACCTTATATATATATATAACTCTAAAATCATGTAAAAATGGAATAAATAACACAAGTCTTGCATGTTTGCTCAAGAAAATGAAGAAATATATATATGAGATGAAAATGAAAGATGTAAATGAAAATGATATGCTTACAAGTTACTATGATGAGGTGATAAGGACAAGGATTAACCTAAACACCCTAGGTTTTTATTTCAAAACCTTAATAAGAGTGTGATCTAGATTGTGATTACTTGAACTTGAGAAAAATTTTGTGATCCCTTGTGAGAACCGGTTTTGAGGATGAAAAACCAAGAGAGAAGAAAAATTTTATCAACTTTCAATTATGAGGATGTATGAAGTGAAATGAATGAAGTGAAGTTAAACCTTGGAGTATAAATCTATACAATCAAAGACAACAAGTACCAACCAAATAAATGCATACACTCCCCCCCTAGAACCGGTTTTGGGGGGATTGTGTCAACAAATATATATATATATATTTTTTTTTTATATTGTATTTACTTGTGTAATTAAAAAATGTAAGTAAATGTTATAAATGTAGGAAAATGTATAAGTAATGGTAAATGGTAGCTTTTAGGTAAAAGAAATTTTTAGTAGATCAAAATAGAGTATAATGATATCATAAAAATTATAAAAATACATTCCTTGTGAAATTTGAGTGATATAAAAATTTTCGTGTAGTTTTTAAGAAAAACGTCGTAATAATATAAATTTAACGATTTGTATACAAAATAAATTCATAACACTAGGTAAACTCAAAATATTGTTTTTATCAACTAAATGTAAGTATAAAAATATGTCGGGATCATTTTTAAAAGTATCGGATTAAATGTTCAAAATAATAACTCACGCGTTTAATGTGAAATGTAAAGTCATGAATGAATCGTTATGAAATGATGAATATGGGGTATGAGAAATGACCGGAAAATGAGAATTGTGACAAATCCCCTAGTTAAGTACTGGGGCAAAACCCCGAAGGGTTTGCCCCATAAAAACCTTCGACTCTTCCTGCCTTCTTCCTCTGCTCGTACAGTAGCCAAACAATATTCCCAAATTGATGATTTATGAATGACATGATTGTCATATATTTATAATGAGCAACTTTGCAACTTAAGTCCTCCAACTTGCGCAACATTTCATTTTGAGGCTTGTCTTAATCTTTTCTTTATTTACAAATAAATGTGTAAAAATCAACTTTTAATATTGACGACTTCTGCCCCTCTTCGTACTTCTTTATTTATTCTTTAGTCCTCGAAGTGAATAAAATTAATATAAACTTGCCGCTTTTAATCCCTGGACTTCAAAACTTTGCGCCCAAATTATTAATTACGGCGTAACTAAATACCCGAGTTACGCCGTAATCCTTCATATGCTCATGATTTTCCACTTCGAAATTATCTCTACGGCGTAACTAAATTGCTATGTTACGCCGTAATCCTTCAATAATAATTACGGCATAACCTTAAGAGGAGGTTACGCCGTATCCTTCATGGCTCATATTTACGCCGTAACATTATTAAGTAGTTGCGGCGTAATCTTCACACAAAATCCAAAGGCCCTCGTAGAGTGAGTTACGGCGTAAGTAAATTTTGCACTTACGCCGTAATATATCTTCAGAACATATAATTGGCCTTAAATCACATCTTTTCCGCTCCAACGTCTCATTTATCCTGAAATGCAATTATGAATGAATATGAACGAATTAAGTACCATATTAATACAAATGAGGCCATAAACACGGGAATTTGATATATAAAATATCAGGTTAATTTGATGTTATCAATAATCACCAAAGTACATAAGAGTATTGCAAGCCCAGTACTGGGAGGATAACCCAAAATTATTCAAAGACTATTACAAACGTGCATATCCGTTATAGCACTGCACAATTTAAAAATAGTATGCACAAAAGACTATTACAAACGTGCATATATGTATAACGTTAAAATAATAGCAACGCACAAAAAAATGTGCACAGAGGTTATTAAAAACATACATATCCGTATGACAAAAAGATAGTAGCATAGCACAAGTCAAAAACAACGTGCTGAAGCAAAATTAAAAAGGAAAAGTTGCACACAACCATTGTAAACATTACAAGACATAGAAGACTAAATATTGTTCAAAGGATTACAAACATCCAACAAAGTAAACTAGCTTTTCTCCAAGATAGTCACACTTGCTTCGGGCTCAGGCAGAGCTAAGGGGACCTCACTCATTTCAGGGTGCGGATCATCTGCAACATGAATAATAACACTAGACCCTCCAACATCATAATAATTGGTGGAAAGGGAGGGCCTCACAGAATAGTAGAGACACTAAGGGAACAAGCGCAAGTGGCAAGGAAGTAGTAGAAATCAAAGCCAACTCACCAGTTGAAGGTCCTTCCGCACCCATAACATTACGGCGGACAAAGGATCAATCGAAGAATTATAAACATCACAACAGTGGGTAGCGATGAGCATGAGCGTGAGCGCTTCCTAACTTGGTCAACCCTTCTTCGAACTACTCCCAAAGAACGAGACAATGAACCAGTGCCAATAATAGCACTAGTATCCCTATCATAGACAGGATCCATAAGCTGTTCAAGATCAGGTTGTAACCCATCAATCATAGGAGCATTCGCATGCGGTCCCTCAACCCGAAGAAGATCCATAATCTCCGCTATTCCAGCATCCTTGTTAGACTTAAGAGTGGAAAGCAAGGAAAACTCTACATCTGCAAGGGCCTTCACAGCGGAAAGGATAATAAGTTTCCGCAAAAGGGTCATATGCATCAAGATCCACAAGATCTCTTTTCTCCCTACCATGAATAATACCACCGCCACCCGACAACGCATGCCTTTATCATTAACGGCCGATAACTTCGCGCCAATCTTTGTAGAATACTCTGGAGAATTCAAACATTTGAACACAGCAAGGCTCATGCCATTAGTCAATATCCAACGCCGGTTGGATAACAAAGTAAGAAAGCGAGGATAAAACTCCTCGTCAAGGTGAAGAGCCAACACAAACAAATCGGCAACTGCCGAATCAACCTTCTTCATGATCGCAGCCGATTTCACATCTTGAGTTTTGCAAAACTCTTCCCTCAAAGCATCGAAAGAAGGAATTTGGCTACGAAGCTCCGAGCATGAGGACTCCAAAGTACGTATCTACAAACAAAAAAAAAGTCAAAAGACAACGAAAAGGCAAGCAAGTGGAACAACTGGCCAAAAAAGCACAAATACATACCTGTCCGGAAAGATTAGCATTCTGAGATTTAAGTACAGCAACTTCAACCCTCAGGGTGAATGACTCACAATATTTCCCATCAAAAGACGATCGAAGTTCTGCTAGCTCAGCCCGAAGAGAATCTTGTTCCTGCTCAAGGACAGAATTTTGATTCTTTAACAAAATAACTTCCGTATCAGGAGCTGCGGAAAACCCAACAATGGGAGCCAACTCAGAGGATGCAGCTTTAGCCTTAAGGGTCGAAATCTCCTTTTCCCTCTCCTCTAACAAAGATGATAGGCGTTTCCTCTCCATCATATTATACTCCAACCATACGAACTTGAACTAAAGCACATTTGTCATGCCATTGCAACATTGAACTCAGCAAGAAGTCGATCATACCCCATCTCACGAATGGAAGAAAAATTGCAAGGAGGAGCAAACTCATCCACCATACCACGACATTCGTCAGAATCATCAAGGAGTGAATTCTTGGCAACATTCCATTTGAACATAAATACCGCACGAAGAGCTGAAATCTGAATCATCAACAACACGGATATCTCCAACCGAGATATCACAATCGAAAAAGTCGTCACGAACGGGTGAACACCAGAGAATGAGAAGCCCCGCGTGAGGAAGGGAGGAAGGGTTATCTACTTGGTCCTTCTCCTTTACAGCAACGGAAAGGACAGTAGTAACGACAGCATCCGTCATTACTGGCACATGCGACCTGCCAAAAAACAAACAACAAACAGAAAGTTAGCAAAGGCGAGAGGAACAGAGGCATCACATAAAGACAAAAATCAAATAACAAACCTGAGAGGAGAACCATCAAGACGAAGCAAACAAGAATCAGACTCAGTAGGCGTCCCAGCTTCATGAATAGGAGTAATTGATAACAAAGGATAAGAAGAAGAATAAGTGGGTAAAGCATTCAAACAAAATTCAAGAGAGTGCGTACTTTGAGCAAACAACTTCTGAATAGATTCCGAAGACTTACCACCAGTAGAAGCCCTACCGGAATCCATATGGTCACTCCTTAACTTCTTAGGAGGATAAATAGGGTCGGTGCAAACCTTTCTTCTCTTTTTTCGAGAACCTGAAGCCACATCACAAGTAGACGCCGAAAAGGTCCCAAAAGCAGCCTCAGACATTAAAAGATCAGCTTCGGCAGCAGAATGAACAGGCTGTACAACATTCACATCCACAGAATCATCACATAACCGAGAAGCCCGGCTTCCGAGTCAGCACCCACATTTCCCTCAGCCCCCAATTCATCACCAGAAGATGGTGGGGCAATAGAAACAGTCCGGCCTTTGGTTTGTTCCAGCAATTGAGGCTCATCTTCTTCTCTCGGTCGAGCACCAACCTTTAACTTCATGGGATCCTTCACTTGAACTAACGATAGCAAATCCATCGCTGCAAAATGTAGAAGAAAAGAAACACAGTTTAGACTACACAAAAATAGAATAACAAGTGAAGAGGCATAAACATGGCTTACCCACCCCGATCATCTTCGTCATAAAACATAGGGTAAGAATCCTCATTCAAAGTGTAAATACGGCTTAACCCAACCAAGCAAATAAAGGGCTCCAGAAATTTGTGAAAGGGAGTAGCATGGGCAACAAGGGAAGCAACGTGCCCAGCATCAAACTCATCATCCCCAGGAGTAGCGTCCTTAGGAATGATTTTTCCATCATGAAAGGGATGAATAATAAGACAAGCAAAGGAATCGACCCAAAAGAAATGAGCATTCCAACTTTTAAGAGAGTCAATGGGTTTAGTATAGCAAACGCCAAAACTATCAACTCGTTTACTAAAGGACATCCAGCTATTGTTCTTAGATTGAACATAAAAACACCTAAATAACCCAACTGAAGGTTCGAGCCAAGAGCAAAACTGATGTGCTAAATGTGTACAAGTTTTAAATTTATAAAAGACGATTTACCAATTCTACCAATAACACATACGAGCAAGTGCACTCGTCCGTTATAGCAAGATTGTGATGGTAAGTCGGGATCGTGGGGATTTGTGAGTGAATCAAGAAACAAGTGTAAAATCTACTATAGCAATCCAAAAGCAAATATTAACGAAAATTGATATAATGAAATTCAGATGATTAAAACTACACTTGCTTAAACTAGTTTCTTATCCTTGAATAGTATGATTGTGTTAACCTCTTCTTAACATGTTGGTTATAATAATTAGTTGGTGTACTAATCTATTGTTCTTACAAGTTAAACATTCGTCAAGATTTTAGTTTATAAACACAAGCATTAAGTTTAACCAATCAATTCAAGATCAATTCAAGTTTCATAAGTTTACTTTCATAAACTTAAACACAAAAACATCCATTTGCCTTATCAAATTTGCTTAAGAAATGGTCAATACAAAAGGTAACCGATTATAGACAAAAGGTCACAATTGATTGTAAACAACTAATCTTACGACCTTTTAGATGTTTCTAATTAATCCAACTTGATAATCAAAAAGCGTTCTTATTACAACCACACTTTAGTTTCTTTGTTTAACCAAGATTAATGGGTAAAAACAATCATCCATAGACAAAATGATTATAACTAGTTGAATAACAATAAGTTCTTTCGACCTTTTACAATTACTAACAACTAGTAAATCTTGATTAACAAATGTCACTATGAAACTTAAGCACAATTGGATCTTAGAATCAACTTGAAATTGAATTAAAACATGTTAACACAATCATAAACAAATCATTAGATAATTAGCATTGTTTAAGCAAGTGCATAAAGAAACTAGCTACTCATAGCAAACATAAACATAAACTCAGAACTTTGAACATTAGAAAATATGATTAAGAGTCTTACAATGATTGGAAATAAGATTACAAATGATTGAGTAATGATTCCCAAAGTATTGGTGTTGACTTCTCGGGGGTTTGACCTCCAAATGTTGACTTCTTGGACCTCCAAACTTTCCTGGAATTCTAATGACGAATTTTAGAGCTATTAGAGATGGGTTTGATGAGTAGAGAGTTGTATTGAAGTGTGTGTTCTCAAATGCTCACAAGAGGCCTCTATTTATACTAATCCCAAGGCCTAGGGTCATAAATGTTGAACTTGGCCTCCAAGGAGTTTGGAAGGGACTAGAATACACCAAGGAAGGACCTAGAAACGTTTGGATACAATGAGGAATCTTAATGATGAAGAAATGGCGCACCAGGACTCTCCAGTGTCGGTTTCTTGTCCGGCCGATCAGCTGGTCTTCTTGAACAGACTATCCATAGCCGGGCGACCGATCGGTGGTCCTTCTTCCATAGGCTTCCCAACGCTTTCCAGCGAATCGGTTGCGCGAACAACCGATCGGTGGTCTTCTGTCGGATGGATTTTTGGACTTTTATGCTTGATTCTAGCTCGTGGCACTTGATTCTTCATCCAAACTTGATCTTACTCGATACTTGGAATGCTGAACCGTGCTTGACATGCTCTACTGAAACGAAAATCTTCTCTTATCTAATATTCTTTTACTTTTCCTTGCGTTTTCTGCACTTGGTTACATATACTAGACAAACGTTCTTTGATACGATTCAGCACTAAAAACATATGTATATAACCAAATAACATATATAAAAGAATGAATAACGCATCGAAAACATGTATAATCTGAGCATTATCAAAAACAAAGAATCTCAAATTGAGAAACTTTAGCAGCACCAACAACAGAAAGCTGCGATATGTGGATGCAATAGTAATTAAG
Source organism: Chrysanthemum makinoi (assembly GCA_910596185.1). Lineage (NCBI taxonomy): Eukaryota > Viridiplantae > Streptophyta > Magnoliopsida > Asterales > Asteraceae > Chrysanthemum > Chrysanthemum makinoi. The sequence continues at coordinate 261,952,991 of OU343224.1, read as the reverse complement.
GATAGACACAAGGAATACAGACAAAGGAAGACGAAAATTAGCATATTCAAAAAGCGGTATATACACCAATTTTCCCATCCGACACCTCTTTAATGGTCTGGTCAGGTCCAGGCAACTCCGGATGAACAATTTGCGGAATTGAATATTTAATACAAAAGCGATCAAGCGCCCCTTGTGAAAGTTTAGATTTAGCACATGCAAAAGTACCCATAACGGAAGAAAAAATGGAATTAGACCCTAACCTGGAAAAGGAACCTGGAAGACAGATGCAATCCGAGGAGATTAGATCGAAAGGAAGAGGAAGTAGCACATGCAAATGAAGAACAGTAAAAGGAAAAAGGGGGCAAGGGAAAATTGAAGAGTATTTATACAAAGAGATTGTTGACATCCAAAAAAAACCCTAAAGAAGGACATGCGTAAAAAAAATAACCCGATCCAACGGTGAGTAATCAAAAGGACAAAAGCAAGGCTAATGGTAGGACACATGGCCCACTGGGTCCAATCAGCCAGAGCATGCAAGGTCAAGAATTGCCCACGCTGTATAGTACGCAAAACAAGAAGGAAAGTGTCATAAAGACTCTCCAAAGGCGCGGAAAATAAAAGGCTCCGTCAAAACTTAAGTCTAGCAATATCCACCGCACACGATAAATGTCCACGTGCAATAAATACGCCAGAATGGGGGGACTTGATGACGTGGCACTTCCTAAAAAGGGAGCACCGAAGGACACTCAAAAAGCACGAAAGGAAGGACACTTAGTTAACTCAAGTATAGTAGTATCTACCGCGAGCGACAAGATCCGCACGCAATGAACACACTAGAATGGGGGACTTGATGACATATAGCACGTAGCGGCCCACGGGCCTAATTGTGCTATACACATCTGGGCCCAGGCCCAACAACGAGAATAACTATGAACACCGGACCAACAGTAAGCCCAATAAAGGCTATAGTCCGGACTAAAAGACGTACGCAGGATACTTAGCAGAACCTCGGCCGCGGAAGGTATCCTGTGTCCATCCGATTAACACGGAACCTTGTCGGAAGGGTCCGGATCCGCAGCTAACTACTATATGCGGTAACGGAAACCCTAGCGGTAAACCTCGCTTATAAAGGGGCTATAATCCCCATACAAGGTACAACTTTATCTCTCATAATAACACACACATACTCTTATTTCTCACGACAAGAATGTGTACTCACTCTCGCCAGTGTCGTGGGGTCCATCCCCGGTAAGGCTAATGGTTTACTCTTCTTATGTGGGGAATTCAATCAAACTACTTGGATTAGTACAAGATCAACCCACCAACAGCTTGTTAGCCCAATCCAACAAGCAACACTAACATCCATTACAACCACACACTTTTGTACTAACACTTAGAGTTTAAAATAAATCTTTGTGGCGAAGGTACCAAGAGTTTACAAAGTTGGAAACATGATGAAAGTAGGATAAAAAAAACATTGATTAACATGTTTGTTGTTGCTGAGTTACCTTTTAAGTTTGTTGAACATGAGGTTTTTGTTGAATATACTAAGGCGTGTATGAAGATTTGTGTTTCCATCTAGACATATGGTTGATGATATGGTTAAAAAATATAACAAGTATTGGGGAAAATTTGATGAGCTTAATGATTATATGTATTTTGCCACCATATTGGACCCGACTATGAAACAAAATCTTGTTTCACATGGGTTCAAAAAGATGTTGGAGTACAACATGTTTAGTGAAAGTCCTTTACTCGATGATGCTCTTAATCCCATGGTAAGGGAGATGTTAAAAGAAGTTGTGAAAAGGATGAGAGTTTTGTTTCAAACATACAAAACAAGGTTTGACACGGTTGTGTCAAACTCATCTAAAAAGACCAAGAATCAACAATCTTGTAAATCCTTCATTGGGGATAATGCATTTCTGGATGATTTCTTGAATTTGGAAAACTCCGGCTCCATTGAAATGGATACCGAGTTAACTAGGTACCTAAATGAGCTGCGAATTAGATTTACTAGTGATTTTGACATTCTCGAGTGGTGGAAATTAAATGCTCCAAGATTTCCAATAGTAGCTCGAATGACAAAAGGTAAATTACTACATTTTATGATGATTTTATTCCTTATGTTTTACATTATTTTTGTTTTACAAGTCTTTATTATTTTTTAGATATTTTGGCAATTCAAATAACCACCGTTGCATCGGAGTCGGCTTTTAGCACGGAGGTCGTGTTCTTGACCCATATAGGACTAACTTGTCTCATGCCGTAGTTGAGGCGTTGATATGTACCCAAGATTGGGTAAGAAAGTCCAAAAAAGCTATAATAGATGACATTGACGATCTATTAAATGATGACGATGTTGCAAAAGGTAATAGCTTATCTTGTATGTGTTTTTCTAATGTTTGTTAAGTTATTAACTTTGCTAATTTTTTGTCGTATGTATAGATATAGAAGAAGGGATTGCCAAGCAAAACGCTAAAGGAAAAGGGATGGGAGTTACACAAGATTAATTGTTTTGTTGAACATGATTTAGTTTGTTTATTTTGAACGATTTCATGACGATGTTGGTAGATTTTGTATGTTTTAGAACCTTTGTAACTTGTAAGTTACAAACTTGATTGTCTACCTGTTGCAAGTTATAATTTATATTGTCTACCAGTTGCAAGTTTGTTTATTTTGCTATTTTTATATTTATATTTTGCTACACAAGGTTGGTTAAATAAATATAGAAATAAAGCTCACAATGTGATGGTCTTTGTATTTTGATGCTTTCTCGTTTTCCACATTCTGATCTCTGAAAGCTTGTTTGGAATGCTAGTATATTTTCTTGCTTGCACATGTATTTGGTACCATCTACACTCAACATAAAGGACTTCTGATACAATTCTGGACCACATCATTTGTAAACAAGGTGACAGCAGTCGTGCCCACACTAGATTAAAATTACAAAATGTTTATAACTAAGCAGGTAAACTTTGTTGCTTTTCGAAATATTCAAGCCAATTTTTCTATTAAAAAAAACAAACAAACATGCATTACTTGTTTATAGAAGACAAGGTGTTAGTTCATGCGTTACATTTAGCGTTTGAAGTTATGTATAGGCTAAATTACAATATAGACATGATTTTACCATAAGACAACTTATGAGAACATTTTTGATGATATACCTATCGTTATCAAGGCCGCTTCAGAATTCCTAGGGGCCTAAGCGGAAACTCAAAATGAGGCCCTCATCAAATGTATTGATATTTTATAAGATACAAATTGTTTAACCAAAAACGGGAATAACCCGATAAGTACCGATTTCCGTATCTGGGTAACGGAACCGGTGCCGGTGTCGAAATCCCTTTGGTGCGCATATCGGTATACACACCTTTCAAGCCGGAAAAAATGGGACCATCAATTCGTGCGGGTTGGACGGGATTGGTACCGACTTTCATCCTAAGTATACATCAGGATAAGATGGCAATTCAACACATAAGAAATTCTTTCTTGCCGTATTGCATCCACATCATGTATTTTTATTTATTATTATTATTATTATTATTATTTATTTATTTTTTATATATTTTTATTCTATTTTTTGTTTTATTTTTCGTAACCATCGTTTCCAATATTTTGGCCGACTAATCAACGGGGTTTGAACTTTTAACAGTGCTCAAATCGTGTAAAGCTTTCCCTTTCGGGAGGTTGGAGTGACCCTTTCAAGGTTTTCTGCACCTAACATGAACTGAACTTGAGACCTCACACATTTTAGAGTGATGTTGCCACAAGCTTCCTAACAAAACATGACCAGGACTTAAGTCCAGGACATCACAAGACACCACATAACAATAGGCATTTCCAACAACAATGGAATTTTGCAAACCTCGTTTACCTTCACTTCGACCATTCTTTATCCAACCTAACTTATATGGATTAGGATGTTGTTCGTAACTTCAAGACCTTCAACAATTCCTTGGATGTTAGTTTTTGAAAATTTCCTCCATCAATGATCAACGAACAAACGTAGTATTCAACAAAACACTTAGTTTTAAAAATCTTGTGTCTTTTATGAAAAATCTTCAAACTTTGTTGAACACAAAGTATGTTGCACCATCAATTTCAGAGCCTCACCTTCAACTTGAGCAAATTCAATTCTCGTTTCACCTTCATGATTTTTTCACAAACATAGGCATTCAACTCCTTGTTAGGACACTCATTCGACCTATGACCTGAACTACACCAACAACATTTAGGTGGCATAGGTTGGACATACGGATTGAAAATCTGTCTTTTTAGCAAGAACCAGCATTATCACATCACTATCACTAGCCAAAATTGGAGAAGTCAAACTTGAAGATGTATTAGTTCCAACAGTCGATTGAGTTTGATTAGATTAGCTTAACCGAGTAGAATTCACTTACGAATTTTCTTCCAATGATCCCCTAAAACTCAAAGCTTGTTTGGATGTGGAACCTTCTACTTTCAGAGCTAAATTTCGAGCTCAATCAACAATCCAAAATGACAACAAACTTAACATCTCTTGGATTGATTGATTCAACCCACTAATACACCTAGCATCAGTTTTTTCTCCACATTCATTTATGTTACACCTAGCTTGTAACCTCAAGAACTCACTCATGTACTCTACCACGATTCTTTTCCCTTGAATACAAGTATGATATTGTTGATATAAAATTGTTTAGTTATAGGGGTAAAAACCTACCTTTGATCATCCTCTTCATCATTTGTCATGTATTGATTGGATACTTGCCTTGTCTCCTACAGTTGTCTTGCTCGTTTTGCCACCAAGCTCCAACTCCTTCACGTAACTTGTAAGCTACGATCTTGACTTGTTCTTCTTCATAAACATCCATGATGTCTAAATACTTATCAACCTCATACAACCAATCCAACACAATTATAAGGTCAAATTTCAAAGAAAATTAGGGATCTCGGCCTTACCACGCTACCTTTGTCGATCTCCATAACCACATCGACCCTCATTCCTCCTACTCATAACCCTAGGACCAATAAATCGTCCTCTAGGTTTTCCAACACAAACTCCATAGCCATCATCACTTTCCTCTTCTGAAGACCCGTTGTAATCAACATGTTCCCGGTTTTATTACGAGATTGGTGACGCACATGATCATCAAAGAATCCATCATTGTTAGGATGGAATATACGATCCTCATGATTGTTACCCTCGCGATTTGCGTGATTTACACCACCCTCGATTACAGATCGGATCTCTTCAAGAACAGTGGCATACTGGCAAATTTGGATACAAGATCATTGTCACACCCCCAAAATATCGCAGCGGAACGATAGTGTCATTGGGGTATAACGTCATAGCACAAAGTATGGATACAGAAAACGACCTCTATAATGAGACGTTTTGAAAAGTTTACCATTCGATAAATAAGTTAAAGTTTACACCACGAGAATTCACAAAGTTTGATAATACATAAAAAGTTTACAAAACATGTCGAATGGTAATTGTTAAAAGCATAAGACTCCAATGTATGCCATGCACCCAAAAGCTCCATGAAATGCTATCACATTAAGACCTGAGATAAACATGCTAAAAAGTGTCAACACAATGGTTGGTGAGTTCATAAGTTTGTAACAAAATGATTTGAAATACTTAGAGAAATGTTCACACAAAGAAAGGCATTGTAAATCCACTCAGGTTCCAAGTTCGCCCATACAAAACTTGCAACACTGTGTTGTTCACAACCCATTGCCAAAATATAGTATGTATATCATGAATATGCTAATATGATAGATAAAAGTATAATTGTCACCAAGAGGGTCTTCCAACAACTCATGTTGGGATGTTTGTAATTAATAGCCTTCCAACAACTTAATTTGGAGCCATTAATTCTTGCATGTTTGTAAATTAGTAGCCCTCCAACAACTTAATTTGGTGCCACTAATTCTAGTATGTTTGTAAGTTAGTAGCCCTCCAACAACTTAATTTGGTGCCACTAATGCTTGTATGTTTGTAAATTAGTAGCCCTCCAACAACTTAATTTGGTGCCACTAATTCTAGTATGTTTGTAAATTAGTAGCCCTCCAACAACTTAATTTGGTGCCACTAATTCTAGTATGTTTGTAAATTAGTAGCCCTCCAACAACTTAATTTGGTGCCACTAATTCTAGTATGTTTGTAAATTAGTAGCCCTCCAACAACTTAATTTGGTGCCACTAATTCTAGTATGTTTGTAAATTAGTAGCCCTCCAACAACTTAATTTGGTGCCACTAATTCTAGTATGTTTTGCAAGTATGCATATGAAATCAAATATAACCCAATCAAGTATAAAACGTAATCAAGTCTAAAGTATAAGTAATGTTGTTTGGCGAAAGAGTTTAAATGTTTGATAAATAAGCATGTATCTCGCCCCAAATAGTTTATAGGAATTTAAATGAGTAAAAGCGGGGTATGAACTCACGTGCGATTGATATGTTAACAAAATGAAATGCACGAAAGTGAGGACCGAAACTATCCGCGACCTAAAATGAATGTTATGACTTGAGTTATGATATGTTGTCGTGAATGCATGATTTTGAAAACGTATCACCCAATATGCTACTTGAAAACTAGTTATATAAAAATATTGTTACTTGAATGTGTGACGGTTTCATGTCAAAATAAATACTTTTTAGCTAATGGTAAAAATATAGTTAAAACTATGTAACGGTTTTAGTAATTGAAAATCGAGTTTACGTCGGACTTGACGTAATATATACATAGGAAAACTAACTCGTTTTTAACGTCCATTTCCCCCGAAACGTCCGTTTAGGCCCTCAAAACCTTGATTAAAATCCTGACAGCTTACTAAAGCTGTGAATAGTGTTTTCGGCACGTTTTTGACTCAAAGTTCGGTTAACCATAACTCACTCGTTTTAAGTCCGTTTTCAAGTTCTTTATATCCACGCGAAGGTAATGAAGAGTACTAATATATTTTTAAACTTAGGAGACTTCACAGAAATTTTAAGGCCACTGTTTGGGTCAGTTAAAATTCGGACAGCATAAACATTTTCCGGAAAATGGTAGTTTTAAATCGTAACTTGAAAACCATGTATCTTTTTCGTTATAACTCCGTTTTAGTCCGTTCAAAAGGCCACGTTCATAACTAAAAATCTATTTTCTAAAACTTTAATAAAACTTATAAAAATGACTAACTTTTCGGAAAATTATAAATTTCGACAGCTTGCGCTTATTTTAAAATTACAATTTTTCTACTTGTTTAACCACAACTTCACCACAAAAATCCCTTAAACTACACTTCACCAATCCTACTAAAAATAAAATGCTAGTCGAACCATATATGATAAAAAGACTATTTTTGAGGTTTATATGACTACTTATAACATATAATTAAACATAAACTACATCAAACCTTCACTAGTAAAAGATCAAAACTTACTTTGATAAATCATTTTTCAAACTTCTCATTTTCATAAACTTTTAACTAGCACATGATTGTTATAAATATTTATAGAGCACATATGGGTGATAATCTTTGATCAACATGAATAAAACTACAACTTGAGCAAATATGATCATATGGACTTCATGAAATGTATGAAAAATATATATGAAAAGTAAGAGATGAAGTTTTATGCTTACAAATTGCTTGATGAGGTTTAGTGAACCAAGGATTATCCTAAACACCCTAGGTTTTTATTTCAAAACCTAAACAAAGAGTGTATCTAGATTGTAAAGATCTTGATTAGAAAATTTTGATGATCACCTCCTTGACATCATGATAGTGGCCGGATTTTTGGTGAAGAATAGAGAGGAGAGAACTTGATCTTGACTTGCTTGAATTATTGGAATGAATGAGAAAAAGAAGGTGGAGTGTAGGACTTATATAAGTAAGAAAGAAAATCTTGCATATCTTGAAAGAAATCATGTAATAAATGATAATGCATGTACATATATGTAAATATATATATATGTATTTTTATTATGCAAGTAAATGTGTAAGTAAAGATAGTTAAGTAGAAATAAGTTGTAACTTGTAGTATTGTTAAGTAATATTAGTAAGTTGTATACACATTTGAATATTTAAGGTAGCGTTAGATAAAATAAATTTCACGGGTCAAGATAAAATATATTGAGGTCATAAAAATTATAAAAATACATTTCTTGAAAGAGTGGAGTGAATAATTATTTATCGGGTTGAATTTTAAGAAAACGTCATAATTTATATAAATATAACAATTTATATACGAAATAGATTTAAAACACTGGGTAAACTAATAATAACATTTTAAAATCTTAATATGAGTATTAAATATATTGGAATAATTTTTGGAAGTATCGGGTCAAATGTTCAAAAATAATGTTTACGCGATAACGTTTATTTAATAAGAAAATAACGTTTAATGAAAAATGCAAAACCATGCACGAATCGTTATGAAATGATGAATATGGAATATGAGAAATGACCGGAAATTGCGAATTGTGACATTCTTCCCCTGATAGAAGAATCGCGTCCTCGCGATTCAATCGCTGATACATAAGGTTCTACCCTAAGGTGCTCGGTGAAATCGAATGTATGGTCAAAGTGCTTATGCCAAAACTTACGCTTCTAGGTTTCTTATCTAAGGAGACTCACCGAATCTGAATAATACGGTGGATCACTTAATGGTCTAGGAAAAACGTACCGCCATTACGCATTGCGGGCCTCCTCGGTCCCTATATAGAATGCTCGACCTCGAGGTGGACTGATATTGAGTACAGGGTTCGGGTTATTTCCTTCAATTGCCATAGCTAGATGAGCTTGTATCGGTGGCTTATTCAACTGGGGACAATTATTCCTGAAGTGATTGGGCCGTTGCACTCGTAGCAAGTCCTTTGGTTATTCCTCATGTTGCCCGTATTAGTCGTTGTTATTGGTCTTGCACGTTCTTTACATTGCGCTTGAAAAGTGATTCGACCGATTGCATATTGTACATAAGCGCGTGGCTTGGTCTTCGGTGATGATAAGCACACTTAGCACATTTGGGATGTGTACCGCATACTCTCTTTGTTCATACCAGGTTGCCACAAAAACTCTTGCCCTTTTGTTGCCGCTACCGCTTCTATCCGCTTATTCACCCACTTGCTTTCTTCCTCTTATCACCGCTCTTCAACGCACCATTTCTAACCATCTCGTCTGTCCGGGTTCCGCCCTCAAGATCGCACTTTGTATTGTAGACGGCTTTGTTTTCACGGTTCCACAGATTTCAGGTACAAGACCATATATGTACCTCGAGATTCTCTTGGACTCAGGGGTAACTAGATGAGGAACTAGTCTAGCTAACTCATGAAATCGGTCACAGCGTGACCTCTATCATGGAGTGGTGATAAAATTCATCTTCTAGTTTCGCATTTCATTGTCCGGGCAAGACTTCTTTCAATAACTCCTTGAATTCGCCCCATGTCATACCTATAGTCGCTTCTAGCCTCAGTAGGTGTGTTCCACCATGTCAATGCCTTTCGATAACAAGCAAGCAAAGATACTTCACCCTCTCGATGTGGGCACAATTGCGATGTCGATCACGCCTCTGTCTTCTACCCATCGAGTATAAGCCAAAGCACCTCCTATACCATCAAACTCCACAGGTTTGCATGCCGAAAATTCCTTATATGTGCATCCAATTCGCTTTGTTGTTGTTGTTGGTGTTGTTGTTAATGCCAACTACATTGTTGGTGTCGCCATTCCCGCTTCCGTGGTTTCCGAGTTATTCATATGATTTCCAACTTGTGTGACAATAGTGGGAAGCAAGATTTGAAGTTGTTGAACGATGATGGCGGCAAAATCAGGGTTTCGCCGTGTTGTTGTCATTGTTACCCATGTCGCACCGCCCTCTACCACCACGCCCACTGTCATTCCACCCCTTGGTACCGTACCACCTCGCCAGATCTGCGTGTTACTCTCTTTGGTGCCATTATCTCTGCAAGGAAAGAACCGTTGAATTCCGGTCTATACTTAACGTCCTCAAACATAATACCACGCCACAAATTGGTTCCTAAGGTGTCCACATCGATCTACGTATGCGTGGTTGCATATGTCCACGTGAGTTGTGACGCATTTATAATTATGTTGGCCACCATAATTATAATTGCCTCATTTCACACTGTACATACCACCAAGCATACATGTCCCGGCGATTGGTGTTACTTACATAGGTAGCCACCTATCATCCGATTCTAAACGGTGAAGGAGGGATTTAGGGTAAGTATCTAGGAAGAGTCGCACTTAATGTATAGGAAATTCCGTTAGGTGCTAAAGTCACGATGAGGTTTGGTGCAGCAGCTCCCAAAATATCCTCAAGAGAACTCCCATCCTCGGGCAAAGTCATCAAATCTATCCAGCTTTATAGTAACACTTATTTAGCTCGATCTCGCATCTCATCAAACAAGAACTGTCACGAGATCAAGTTAGATAAGTGCTTGTTACTGAGCTCCATATCTTTGATGACTCAACTAGATTTTGGGACTCCCCTATTGGTACAAGGAAACTACGTTACCTAATGAGGTGGTTCTAGAAGGAATACTTAAGAAAACATATGCATCTAAAAGTGTGTAAGGCAATAGGAAACGAAAGGATCGACGTGAGAGCGGTTATAGTCTAGGAACAAAAATGCAACCTAGTTCTCTATAACCAAGGCTCTGATACCAATCTGTCACACCCCCAAAATATCGCAGAGGAACGATAGTGTCATTGGGGTATAACGTCATAGCACAAAGTATGGATACGGAAAACGACCTCTATAATGAGACGTTTTGAAAAGTTTACCATTCGATAAATAAGTTAAAGTTTACACCACGAGAATTCACAAAGTTTGATAATACATAAAAAGTTTACAAAACATGTCGAATGGTAATTGTTAAAAGCATAAGACTCCAATGTATGCCATGCACCCAAAAGCTCCATGAAATGCTATCACATTAAGACCGGAGATAAACATGCTAAAAAGTGTCAACACAATGGTTGGTGAGTTCATAAGTTTGTAACAAAATGATTTGAAATACTTAGAGAATGTTCACACAAAGAAAGGCATTGTAAATCCACTCAGCCCAAGTTCCGCCCATACAAAACTTGCACCCTGTGTGTTCACAACCCATTGCCAAAATATAGTATGTATATCATGAATATGCGCAATATGATAGATAAAAGTATAATTGTCACCATCGGGGTCTTCCAACAACTAATGTTGGGATGTTTGTAATTAATAGCCTTCCAACAACTTAATTTGGAGCCATTAATTCTTGCATGTTTGTAAATTAGTAGCCCTCCAACAACTTAATTTGGTGCCACTAATTCTAGTATGTTTGTAAGTTAGTAGCCCTCCAACAACTTAATTTGGTGCCACTAATGCTTGTATGTTTGTAAATTAGTAGCCCTCCAACAACTTAATTTGGTGCCACTAATTCTAGTATGTTTGTAAATTAGTAGCCCTCCAACAACTTAATTTGGTGCCACTAATTCTAGTATGTTTGTAAATTAGTAGCCCTCCAACAACTTAATTTGGTGCCACTAATTCTAGTATGTTTGTAAATTAGTAGCCCTCCAACAACTTAATTTGGTGCCACTAATTCTAGTATGTTTGTAAATTAGTAGCCCTCCAACAACTTAATTTGGTGCCACTAATTCTAGTATGTTTTGCAAGTATGCATATGAAATCAAATATAACCCAATCAAGTATAAAACGCAATCAAGTCTAAAGTATAAGTAATGTTGTTTGGCGAAAGAGTTTAAATGTTTGATAAATAAGCATGTATCTCGCCCCAAATAGTTTATAGGAATTTAAATGAGTAAGAGCGGGGTATGAACTCACCTGGTGCGATTGATATGCTAACAAAATGAAATGCACGAAAGTGAGGCCCAAAACTATCCGCGACCTAAAATGAATGTTATGACTTGAGTTATGATATGTTGTCGTGAATGCATGATTTTGAAACCGTATCACCCAATATGCTACTTGAAAACTAGTTATATAAAAATATTGTTACTTGAATGTGTGACGGTTTCATGTCGAAAATAAATACTTTTGAGCTAATGGTAAAAATATAGTTAAAACTATGTAACGGTTTTAGTAATTGAAAATCGGTTTACGTCGGACTTGACGTAATATATACATAGGAAAACTAACTTCGTTTTAACGTCCATTTCCCAAACGTCCGTTTAGGCCCTCAAAACCTTGATTAAAATCCTGACAGCTTACTAAAGCGTGAATAGTGTTTTCAGCAAGTTTTTGACTCAAAGTTCGGTTAACCATAACTCACTCGTTTTAAGTCCGTTTTTCAAGTTCTTTATATCCACGCGAAGGTAATGAAGAGTACTAATATATTTTAAACTTCGGAGACTTCACAGAAATTTTAAGGCCACTGTTTGGGTCAGTTAAAATTCGGACAGCATAAACATTTTCCGGAAAATGGTAGTTTTTAAATCGTAACTTGAAAACCACGTATCTTTTCCGTTATAACTCCGTTTTAGTCCGTTCAAAAGGCCACGCTCATAACTAAAAATCTATTTTCTAAAACTTTAATAAAACTTATAAGAATGACTAACTTTTCGGAAAATATATAATTTCGACAAGCTTCAAGCTTATTTTAAAATTACCATTTTTCTACTTGTTTAACCACAACTTCACCACAAAAATCCCTTAAACTACACTTCACCAATCCTACTAAAAATAAAATGCTAGTCAAACCATATATGATAAAAAGACTATTTTTGAGGTTTATATGACTACTTATAACATATAATTAAACATAAACTACATCAAACCTTCACTAGTAAAAGATCAAAACTTACTTTGATAAATCATTTTTCAAACTTCTCATTTTCATAAACTTTTAACTAGCACATGATTGTTATAAATATTTATAGAGCACATATGGGTGATAATCTTTGATCAACATGAATAAAAACTACAACTTGAGCAAATATGATCATATGGACTTCATGAAATGTATGAAAAATATATATGAAAAAGTAAGAGATGAAGTTTTATGCTTACAAATTGCTTGATGAGGTTTAGTGAACCAAGGATTATCCTAAACACCCTAGGTTTTTATTTCAAAACCTAAACAAAGAGTGTATCTAGATTGTGTAGAACTTGATTAGAAAATTTTGATGATCACCTCCTTGACATCATGATAGTGGCCGGATTTTTGGTGAAGAATAGAGAGGAGAGAACTTGATCTTGACTTGCTTGAATTATTGGAATGAATGAGAAAAAGAAGGTGGAGTGTAGGACTTATATAAGTAAGAAAGAAAATCTTGCATATCTTGAAAGAAATCATGTAATAAATGATAATGCATGTACATATATGTAAATATATATATATGTATTTTTATTATGCAAGTAAATGTGTAAGTAAAGATAGTTAAGTAGAAATAAGTTGTAACTTGTAGTATTGTTAAGTAATATTAGTAAGTTGTATACACATTTGAATATTTAAGGTAGCGTTAGATAAAATAAATTTCACGCGGTCAAGATAAAATATATATTGAGGTCATAAAAATTATAAAAATACATTTCTTGAAAGAGTGGAGTGAATAATTATTTATCGGGTTGAATTTTTAAGAAAACGTCATAATTTATATAAATATAACAATTTATATACGAAATAGATTTAAAACACTGGGTAAACTAATAATAACATTTTTAAAATCTTAATATGAGTATTAAAATATATTGGAATAATTTTTGGAAGTATCAGGTCAAATGTTCAAAAATAATGTTTACGCGATAACGTTTATTTAATAAGAAAATAACGTTTAATGAAAAATGCAAAACCATGTACGAATCGTTATGAAATGATGAATATGGAATATGAGAAATGACCGGAAATTGCGAATTGTGACAATCATTGATCGCATGATCCTTGTCATTGGTCGACCGTAGCCCACTTACAGTACAGGTTTTGGGATCTTCTACACCATTCACCATCAGATACTAACAATCTCTAAATAAAGTAAAAACCGAACTAAACATAAAAAAGATAAAATGCATTCGACGCCTTACGACCTAAATGTATTAACCTCGTTACAACGTAACCACTTTATGGCCGACATTAAATCCTATTCGAGAGCTCTAAGGATAAGAAGATTTAAAGTGTTACTGAGAGAAAATAAAGTTTATTGCTTTTGGTCTCGACTCTTGTCCCCATCATGGTATCATTAACGACTACGGACGTGCGTTGCTAATACCAATTATCACGACTAACCACTATTTGTTACACTCTTACTAATGTCGATGCACGGGTTTACTCCTACTTAAAATCATACTCTCTCTGTCTCAAAACGAGAGTCCGCAAACAAAAATGGATGAATTATGATATATGTAATTAATGCTAGTTTTTATTTAAAAAAAAAATCATTTTTACCCTCATAGTTAATAATTAATATAGAAATAAAAAATGAGCAATTAATGCATTAAAAGGGTAAAGTAAGAAAACCAGTCATAATTACTGTCCATATATAAAAAACTGAACACTAATTTTATGACAAACATAAATAGTAAGGTGAACACTAATTTTTAGCACGGGAGAGTAATAACTTTATATTTTACGCTTCCTGTAGTATTTTTTTAACACGCATAACTTCAACTGTCCTTTTTGATTGATATATCTGAGAACTTGTTAAACATGTTGTTCTTTCTTGAAACTAAACGGGTATTGAAAGATACACTATCACAAGTATAAAATGCCACTCTAAAGTAGATAAAAAAGAGAAAAGGAAAAACCTTTAAAATACGACGAAAGGGTACAAATACCTCTTCATATAGAACCTTGTATAATAATTTTCTTTGAAAGTCAAATGTGTATTACTAGCTTCTCAAATAGAACATTTTTTTTTCTAGGAATCCAAAATAGGTATACTACTTTGACTTTCGCATCGGAGAAAAAGTCTACGAAGATGTTAGAGCATGCACAACAATAACACCATAACATCAATAACACCGTTCACGTCAGCGTCATATCAGCGTTAACATTTCACCTTAACATCCCTAAAAAAACACTAACAACAATAATATCTCAATAACACTAATAACATTTCATATTTTCAATTTCAACCCCTAAACTAAAACAAACGCTTCATTTAAACACACAAAAGTAACTTTTTTGACTATATATTCTACCAGCTACCTCACTCCTTTTTTAATATATACCAAAGCCACCAACAACCTCACTCCTTGAAAATACCCCTTGAAAATACCCTGATAGCCACCAACAACTTTGCTCATCTTGATCGATAACCCCAGTTGACCAAGTGTCCTAGTTGCATTGCATAGGATAGAACATGAAAAACGCGTTAACAAATACCAAATCACTAATTCACCAAGCCTCTTCTGGATTTTTCTTGTAGTAATTTCTTACAACTATTTTTTTCAACCATGGGGTTTTCAAACTATTTGGTTTACACCCACCATAATTAAACTTGAGACTTGACACGCTTTAATGTGATAGTCAAATACCTTTTATATCTATATCTATGGGATAATATCTTAATCGCATGTTGTATAAATTAACTAATCATATTGTATAAGAAAAAGTCGTACCATGGGGAGGTTAGAACATGTTAGGCACTATCCATTGTCACAGTTTAGATATTTAACAAATTAACTAATCATATTACTTTACTAATGATCTCTGTTCAAACAGCTAAACAAACAAACCACATTAATTTTCTCTTACGTTGTATTTGATTCATCTAAAGGTATACTCTAAACACTTCAATGGCATCTTCATCGTCCTCTTCTCACCCTGTTCCTGTCTCTTCTTCTCTGTCGTGGAACTATGATGTATTTCTTAGTTTTAGAGGAGAAGATACCCGCAAGACCTTTGTAGATCATCTCTACTCTGCTCTTGAACAACGATTAATCCGAACTTATAAAGATGATATTACACTTCCCCGGGGTGAATCTGTTGGTCCAGCCCTGTTGAAGGCTATCGAAGAATCGCATTTTGCTGTCATAATATTCTCCAAAAACTACGCAGATTCTTCGTGGTGCTTGGATGAACTTGTACATATTATGAAATGCAGGGAAGAGATGGGACTAACTGTTATGCCAATTTTCTATGACGTGGATCCCTTTAAAGTGAGATATCAAAAAGGAGAGTTTGGAGAAGCTTTTTCCAAACAAGAGAAGAAGAATGTTACAAAAGCTGAATTGTGGAGAAAAGCACTTGTTGCTGCTAGTAATATTGCTGGATGGGAACCCAAGAACGTTGCCAAGAACGTTGAAGCAAAAAGGAGAGTTTGGAGAAGCTTTCTTCCGTTTTTTTATGTTTTCGTTTTTACGCCGCCGATTTTACGCTTTCACGTTTTCAAAGCACGCCGTCAGATTTTACGCTTCAGTTTTCTTTTTACGCCGTCCGTTTTAACTTTTAATTCATTTTTTTACGCCGTATTTTTACGTTTTTTATGCGTTTTTCACGTTTTGCTGTTTTAACTTTTAATCTCATTTTTACGTTGCTCAGCACGTTTTTTCACGTTGTTCTTAGTTTTTCGTTTTTTACATTTTCGCCGATTTTTTAAAGTTTTCGTTCTTCGATTTTTTACGTTGTTTTTCGTTTTCCCGATTTTAAAAATCTAAGAAAACGTGAAAAATTGAAGAAAACTTTAAAAATCAGTTTAAAATGTAAAAACGTTTTTAAAAACATTTCATTAAAACGTAAAAATCGATTTTAAAACGTTTTGAAAAAACGTATCTAAAACGTGAAAAAGGAAGAAAACGTGAAAAATCTCGATTTAAAACGTGAAAAAATCGGACAAAAACGAAAAAAGACTTAAAACATAAAAACTAAGAACACGAAAAATCACGAAAACGGAAAATGAGATTTAAAGTTAAACTCTGACGAAAACGAAAAAATCCAACGAAAACGAAAAATCGTAAAAACGTAAAAACGGACTAAAACGAAAAATCGGAACGTGAAAACGTGAAAAAATCTGGACTAAAACGTAAAAAATCATCTAAAACGAAAAAAAAACAAAACGTAAAAAACGGACTAAAACGTGAAAAATCGAACGAAAACGTAAAAATCGACGAAAACGTAAAAAAACGGAAGAAAACGAAAAAAAAAAACGTAAATAATCGGACGAAAACGTAAAAAAAGAGACGAAAACGTAAAACTAAGAAAACGTGAAAAATCAATTTAAAACGTGAAAAATCGGACCTAAAACGAAAAATACGTGAAAAACGTAAAAATCGGACGAAAACGTAAAAATATATACGAAAACGTAAAAAATCGGACAAAACGTAAAAATACGATCATTAAAACGTAAAAATCGCACTAAAACGTAAAAATACGCATCAAAACGTAAAAAATCGTACGAAAACGTAAGAAAACCAAGTTTTAAGTTATTTACTAACGGTCGTTAGTATAAAAGGACTAACGATGCAAATATAATAGATGAAGGTGTGAAGAAGTACCCATTATTGCACATATTTGATCTTTGGTTTAGCATATTGATACATAAATGACTATGTTTATCATATTGGTACATTTAAGATAGTATGTTTATCATTTTTGACTTTTACCCTTTATACTACTTGGACCAAATAAGTTCCTTCAAAAGTTATATCCTCTATGTAGACTTGAAAAGTTTAATTTGGATGATATGCATGTCATTTAGTACTTCTATATGTAATGGTCAACCCAAGTATTTTTGTGACACTGACTTTGTCACTTTGGCTAATAATAACTAAAGATATCCAATCGGCAGGCATGAATCAGCGGCCATCAAGGAAATTGTTGATAGGATTTTCAGTAGATTGTTTCCCTTTAATTTAGATGTTGATGAAAAGCTTGTTGGAATGAGGGATCGACTGCAAGATTTAATTTTAAGATTAAAACTTCGGTCAGGTGGTGTACTCATGGTTGGGATATGGGGGCTTGGTGGTGGTGGTAAGACGACTCTTGCGACATCTCTTTATACAGAAATCTGTAGCCAGTTTGAAGGTCACTGCATTATTGAGAGTATCCGTGAGGAATCACGTAAAAAACATGGTTTAAAAAGATTGCAAGAGGATATGCTATCAGCTGTTTTCAAAACGAAAGTGCAAGTACATAGTGTTTGCAGAAGGAAAACATAAGATAAAAAATATGTTATGCCATAGAAATGTGTTGGTAATTCTTGATGATGTTGATGATCTTGACCAACTAGAAGCGTTAGCTGGCTCACATAGATGGTTTGGTGATGGAAGTCGAATAATACTCACAACTCGAGATGTACATATGCTAACAACTCACAGGGTAGACGATGTCTCTCATGTGAAGTTATTGTCTCATGAAGAGGCTATCTGGCTCTTTAATGCTCATGCATATAACGATAAAAAACATATAAGAGATTATAAAAAACTTTCATCACAAGTAGTTTCTTATGCTGCTGGGCTTCCGTTAGCCCTTAAAATTTTAGGTTCTTTTCTGTACGACAAAGACGAAAATGGGTGGATGAGTACCTTGCACAGACTAAAAGATATTCCATAAGGTAAAATTATGGAGAAGCTTAAAATCAGCTATGATGGGCTTAAAAATGTGGAGAAAGAGTTATTCTTGGATATAGCATGTTTCTTCAGGCGGACAAGCGGAAACGGAAACGATGCAATAATGGAGTTATTTGACGCTTGTGGTTTTCACCCCGATATAGGGATCACGGTGTTGATTCAAAAATCTCTCATAACCATTGATTCAAATGGTTTCAATATGCATGATTTGGTAACAAGAAATGGGACACTACATTGTTAGAGGGGAAAATCCTGATAATCCTGAAAAACATAGCAGAGTTTGGAAACATGAAGATATCAGTAACATGTGTATTGAGGCTTCAACATCGGTAAATGTTAAGCTGGCTTTCTTTTCAAAATATATATATATATATATTATATGTGCACTAAATGATCAGATACACACATAATGATAAAAGATAAACTATATGCAGTTCATCCTTAAATTATTGCAGGAAAATGACAAGATTGAAGCAATAAGTCATTACCAAAGTCCAGATTTGGTTCCCTCACAGTTCTTTAAGTTTGTTTCAAAATTGAAGAAACTAAGCTGGATTTGTGTGACTATGAGTAATGACAATAATGTTGAAGGGCCTAATTTTCTTTCAAATGAGTTGCGGTATATAAACTGGGAAAACTGTCCTGCAAGTCCATTCCCAGACAGTTTCCATCCAATGAATCTTGTTGTTCTACAAATGAAGGATAGCTTTCAAAAGGAACTTTGGAGGAGTCACAAGGTAATTCAATGGTTCCCTACTATAATACAACTGTTTACTTGTCGCATTGACTACTGGTATAGTTTTATAAATTACATTAGAAATTGAGCCTCAAGATTGTGATAAGAATGTGCCTGCCATGTAACATTTAAATCATGCCATTCATCTGTATCATATACCTGTCATAAACACTTATTTAACTTAATTTGGGCAAATATTAACTTGTGTATTTTTGTATAAATTAGCGTCTACCACAACTGAAAGTCCTTCAACTACATTATTCAAGAAAACTAGTTAGCACACTAAATTTTGATGGACTCCCCTGTCTTCAAAAGTTGGAACTCTGTGCTTGTGATGATTTAGAAAAGATTCACCCATCACTTGGAAATCATAGAAGTCTTAAAAGCGTAAGGGTTATTCGTTGTCCCAATCTTAGAATGTTTCCAACAATTTTCAAGATGGATAAACTTGAGCTTCTTGATATCCGTTTTTGCCACAAAAGTTTAGAGTTCCCCGATATCCAAGCAAACATGGAAAGCTTGGTAGAGTTGTATCTGTACGGAATTGGAATAGAAGGCTTGCTGTCATCAATTGGAGAACGTTGTACCAGCCTTATTTCGCTACATTTGTGTTTCTGTTTTATTGGGAAAAGCATAGAAATCGACTTTGATGGGATAAAACATTTGAAAGATTTTCAAATTCAAGGTAACACACAACCTGGGAAGATGGTGTTAGATCTATTTACTCAGAAGGTGTTCCCTCAGTTAACACATAGCTTACAAAGGTTGGATCTCGGTGGCTGCTGTTTAGAAGATAGAGAAATCCCTTCTGCTATTGGAGAGATGTCAAACTTACAAGAGCTGAATCTAGAACGTAATAATTTCTCAAAACTACATTTCAGCATCTCGCAACTTACTCGACTCAAACTCCTCAACCTGAGTTATTGCAAAAGGCTTTTAGAACTGCCCCAGCTCCCATCAAGTATAGCTATTCTCCTAGCAAATGGATGCGACTCACTTACAGACGTGGGGGATTTTTACATGGATTGTAAAAGGTTATGGTATACCTCACTTGTATGCTCGAATATGGTAATTGATGGGAACAGATTTCTACAATCTATGCTTTAGGTACGTATGGCTGTCTGCGTTTGAAAATCAATCTTTATACAGATAATAGTAACGGCAATTATTATAAGCTAATGGATTTGGTTTCAATGAATTAGGGAGAGACTGCTGAAAATCACTGTGCGACTCTCCTACTCCAAGGCCTTCATGAGATTCCAAAGGGGTTCACACCTTGTCTTCAAGATGGGAACGAATGTACATTGCAACTTCCAGAGAATTGGTGCAGTGACTTCTGTGGATTCTTAGTGTGCGCTGTTTTTACAAAAGATTATTCGTTCTGGCCGTCATTTTTATATATAGCAATTAAACCGGTGACAGGTGGTTTACCGGGAATGGATTCTGAAGATGATGTGGTTTGGAGGGAGAGTGTTGGTGATAAAATAACATGGGTGGCGTATATTCATTTTGCTTCATTGAGACACACAAACTGGTGGGACTCAACGCATAAAACGCTGTTCTCCATTAATGCTTGTAGTGGGTTTGGAGTAAGACTCGTTCACAGAAAAGAAGGAAGTGGTCCAACAGAAACATCAGCAGCAGAAATATCAACAGACTCTTCTGATGGAAAAGATCATTACACACCTGAATTCGAGATTTCTCATGATTCAAAGTATAAACTATATATTAATTTTCCTATGCATTTATGAATAGAATAGATGCAGGTCCAAAATGAATTATAAGTTGAGTTCACAAAGTCAATCGGTGCAAACAACCAGATGTGTATGTCTACAATGGGACACTGTGGAGGGAGGTGGCATCTCACTTCATTGCTTTGTCACCTACGTGTTCGTCACTCAAATACCACTCCTCTCTGCCTAACCTCTGTTTGTACTCTGAATTTTCTATTTGAAAAACAAAATTTGCTCACATTTATTCACCATACCTTTGTTTTATTTACTGTTATGAAGTTTTAAATCTAGTATGAAAGTTGATAATCATTTCACAAAATGTATAGTTTTTGGTTTATTTCTTATACATCTTATACTAGGCTTTACATGGACAGTTTCCTTAATAGCTAATTACAATCGTAAAACTGTGTCTAAGATTCACTATACACTAATTATAGCATTATGCATACACTTTGCGACATGTAATATTAAAGGAGTCATAAAAGAATAGCATAATGTTTCCGTTACGTGTCTAAGAAATCATATGTAATAAGAGTTAAAAGTATATATAAATTGATAAATGTGATTTGTTATGATTGTGTGTTTATATACTTTTCCGCTGTTAAAACTTAGTTTCAAATATGCTATTTGTCAAGACGCTTTGGTTTTCTTTATATGTTGTCCAAATTTGGTGATGATTCATGATTAATACTATGATTTATGAGATCGACCATTGGCAAATTTTCAAATATGAAAAATGGTTTACGTCCCCACTACGTTTTTAACAAGTCACCACTAAAAAGAAACAAATGATGGAGTGGGCGTGTCCAAAACTACAATTTACTAAATACTTATCTGATCGATAGCAATGATCTCCATTACAATTCACTGAGGAAATTAGTGAATGTGTGTTTGGACGAACTGAACTCACCAGGAGTCGTTATCCAACCTGAATAACACATGTAAATTTCCATGTCTAATACTGACTATACCTTTTGATCAAGGAGCACCAGTGACACACTTATTTCATTCTCACTTACCATTGTTACAAAGCCAAACCAACATGAACATCAACTTTCAAGATTGTATATGACTTTTTTTATTTACCACTGTCACTTGTTCATTGAAAACTGTAACATTTCATCATTAAGCAATTGTGATGCTATAAGTTCATAAGTGTCTTAGAGAAAGTCCCTACTAATCATTTCAAACTGTGAACCTCTAAAAGTGTAAATCTGTATACAATTAGAGTTTTTCCATTCACTTTGTCTTCATAATAATATAATACAAATATACCCTTGTTCAAATAAATAAAGGAGTTAGTCAAATGCATCTATAAGATATTCCCAATCTCTTTAAATGCCGATGACCATTACAGACCAACTATAATATAATGACCAAAAACCACTATCACATGTATTCATGTACGTACTCTTTTCTTCAATTAAAGAGTAACCACTATGCTTACAAAACTTATTTGGCTGTCTAAAAGTATCAAAGATTACCCTTCAGGTCAGCAATTCAGCAAGAAGAAGTGTGTGCCACCAACCCCATGTAGCAACTCTCGGGACACGTCCTTCTAAAGCAACTTGAGATGGTATGTTGTGGTCTATTACATCCCCCAGACCAAGCGGAAATGTGACGCTCTATATAACACAAAAATACACACACATAACATGTTTATAACAGACATTTAGATAAAACTACATTGATTTAATAACAAAATATGCAGAAACAAAAATATAAGAAGTTACATTGTAGCTGTTTAAAACAAGAAATTGCATTGTTAAGTGGAGCATTTATACAGCATTTATACGAAGTATGTTTGGTTTAAGGAATAGAGGATATTGTTGCGACTGAAATTGCTTGGTGAGGTCTGTGACTATGGATTTTATGCCAATACTTGCACCTAAACCAGCAGACATGCAACCTCAATTACTTTTAATCCCATTTGCTCATTCACAAATCCATCAAACAAACACACCTTTTTTAAAGCCTGAACTTGTTCCTTATCTCATTTACAAACCACAGTTCAATGTAGTCTATCAAAAATATTTATAGGGATTTTAAAGATTGTTTATTATAACTTTTATGCTCTTTGAAATATTTATAGGGATTTTAAGGATTGTTTATCAAAGTGAAATGCAGGAGGTAGTATCTCGATGTTTTTCTGCTGTAACTCCATGAAAAAATCAGTTTTGTGGGTCATATTAAAACAGCAGATACTATTTAAGAAAATTCTTATTAGCTTCTAGCTATATCAAAACACAATATATGAGAAAATGTCTCGTTCACTTATGAGGCATCAAAATCCAATAAGCTAGAAAGCTGATTTTCAGTGTTTGGAACATTTTAATTATAAAGGAAAATAGTGCTGATGTGAAACAACTTACTGAACAGTAAACACCACTTACATAAAGTTGATAATAGTTGCCAATAAATCTTCCTACACACCCGGTGTTATTCGTATGATTTTTCCAAATGGATCATCCCAAGCTTTTAAGTAAGCCACCCACCAACCAACCTGGAATAAAAAGAAAGATGATACATCCTGGGTTTTAAAAAGCGTGATGCGCGTTGATGCAATAAGGGTCAAAAAGCCGAGGCGTGAGGGGCCGAGGCGAAAGTGCGCGCATCACGTACCCAAGGCGACAATTTTATAAAAAAAATACTTAAATTATATATAGTGCACAAAACACATTGATAACACGTTTATACCACATTTAATATTAAAAGATACCATGCATTTTCATAGTTCAAGATTCCATATCGCTAAAATACATATATAGTTGAAAACTAAGGTCAAAAGTCTTATCGTTTAGAAGGAATTGGTCAAATTGGAGCCACATCTTAAAATTAAAGCCCATGAGAAGAAGCTCAATACACATTATTAAGTCCAAATTTATGTTATAAGGCCAAAAGTACATGATGCGCAAAAAAAACGCTGATGCATGCCTCAGCTAATGTGTGCCTGATGCGCGCACATCACCACGCACCCCGTGATTGCAACGCATTAGGGTGTCTGATAAAATAGGGTCATGCATCGCAACACATCAGGCCTCTGGTGCGCCTGATGCGCGCTTTTTTAAACACTAATAATACATCATTAACAAAAGAAACTAGAATCAAAAGGAAGATAGGAAATGCGATAATTCACTTTTTGAAGATAAACTTACACATAGTAAGGTGGACCTGGTGGATGTCCCAATTTTGGGAGGATCTTGTTTGACAACTTCCATTTTCAATCTTTATAACAGTACCGACGTCTGTAGTAGCTTCTGGTGTAGCAGATAAATACTCGGTGTCTTTTAATGGTTTCGAATACAAAGTAACACAGGTTCTGTATATTGAAGTAAAACAATAATAACAGATTGAGTTAATTGCAGAAATCGTCCCTAAGGTTTGGCCAAATTGCAGGTTTCGTCCCAAATAGTTTAAAATTGCAGAAATCGTCCCAAATTCAAACCTTTTTGCAAATTTTGGTCCCTGGCTTTAACTGCCGTTAAGTGACTTTCGTTAGAATTTTCACGTTAGCCCCTTTTGGCCAAAAACTCTTGCACCATTGATCCTTTTGGCCAAAAACTCTTGCACCATTGATCCTTTTGGCCAAAACTATTACAACGTTTATCCTTTTGGCCAAAACATTTGCAGCGTTCATCCTTTTAGCCAAAAACTCTTGCAGCGTTCATCCTTTTGGCCAAAACTATTACAACGTTCATCCTTTTGGCCAAAAACTTTCAGCCGTTTCATCCTTTTGGCCAAAACTATTACAACGTTCATCCTTTTGGCCAAAACCTTTGCAACGTTCATCCTTTTGGCCAAAACCTTTGCAGCGTTCATCCTTTTGGCCAAAAACTCTTGCGGCGTTCATCCTTTTGGCCAAAAACTCTTGCGGCGTTCATCCTTTGGCCAAACTCTTGCGGCGTTCATCCTTTTGACCAAAAACTCTTGCAGCGTTCATCCTTTTGGCCAAAAACTTGTATGCTTCATCCTTTTATACATTTTCATATGTTTTTAATCGTCTTCATCAATTTTTATGCGTTTTTTTAGAAATTTGAAAAAAAAATTGAATTTTTCACAATTTGAAAAAAAATCCAAAAATTTTGAAAAAGAAAATTGGAAAAAATCCAAAAAGAAAATCCAATATTTTTTCAGAATACTTTTTTCGAAATTCTTAAAAAAAGTATTTACTTAAAATATTATTTACGAAAAAAAAAATGCGAAATTCTTTACGAAATTTTTTTTTTCGAAATACTTTTTTTTTTACGAAAAACAATTCAATTTTTTTTCGTAAATACTTTTTTTTTTTAGGAAAAAAAATTGAATTTTTTCCTAAAAAGTATCTAGGAAAAAAAAGTATTTAAAAAAAAAAATTCATTTTTTTTTCAGAATACTTTTTTTTTTTAGGAAAAAAAATTGAATTTTTTCCTAAAAAGTATTTACGAAATTTTTTTTTCGTAAAAAAAAAGTACTTACGAAAAAAAAAATTGGATTTTTTTTTCCAATTTTTTTTTCGGATTTTTTTTCCCAATTTTCTTTTTCAAAATTTTTTGGAATCTTTTTTCCAATTTTGTTTTTCAAAAGAATTTCGAAAAAGTATTTACTAAAAATATTGGATTTTTTTTTCTTTTTTCGGATTATTTTTTCCAATTTTCTTTTTCAAAATTTTTTGATTTTTTTTTTTTTTCGGATTTTTTCCAATTTTCTTTTTCAAAATTTTTTGATTTTTTTCTTCGGATTTGTTTTCCAATTTTCTTTTTAAAATTTTTGGATTTTTTTCAAATTTGCGAAAAAATTCCATTTTTTTTTTCAAATTTGCTAAAAAAACGCATAAAAATTGATGAAGAGGATTAAAAACATATGAAAATGTATAAAAGGATGAACGCTGCAAGAGTTTTTGGCCAAAAGGATGAACGCTGCAAGAGTTTTTGGCCAAAAGGATGAACGCTGCAAAGGTTTTGGCCAAAAGGATGAACATTGTAATTGTTTTGGCCAAAAGGATGAACGCTGCAAGAGTTTTTGGCCAAAAGGATGAACGCCGCAAGAGTTTTTGGCCAAAAGGATGAACGCCGCAAGAGTTTTTGGCCAAAAGGATGAACGCCGCAAGAGTTTTTGGCCAAAAGGATGAACGCCGCAAGAGTTTTTGAAAAGGATGAACGTTTTGGCCAAAAGGATGAACGCCGCAAGAGTTTTTGGCCAAAAGGATGAACGCCGCAAAGGTTTTGGCCAAAAGGATGAACGTTGTAATTGTTTTGGCCAAAAGGATCAATGGTGCAAGAGTTTTGGCCAAAAGGGCTAACGTGAAAATTCTAACGAAAGTCACTTAACGGCAGTAAAGCCGGGGACCAAAATTTGCAAAAAAGTTTGAATTTGGGACGATTTCTGCAATTTTAAACTATTTGGGACGAAACCTGCAATTTGACCAAACCTTAGGGACGATTTCTGCAATTAACTCTAACAGATTTGATATAAACTAATGATACTTTATTGATAATTGTATTATTTGTTACAGACTCTAGACATATATATACATAATGAATCGTTGCCTTTTTGTGGCAGTTATACCGATTCAACAATACTAAACGACACAACCTAAATAACGTTATATCCATAACAACCCAAACGACCCAAATTGACCCAGCCCATAACCCAATTGTTTTTACAGGCTTTACATAAAACTTAATAAATAATATACACTAACTATCCTTATATTTGCTTCTATAACATTAATGGTCCAACATTCACCCCCCTAATGTTATAGACGGCAAAGTCTTCAATTCTTCACAGTTCTTTTATAACAATGGTTCATCATCTTCGTACTGAATCAGGTTTGCTTCCATCTTTGGACATTCGCCTTTGTAGTGTCCAAGCTCTTTGCACTTGTAACATCTTATCTGACTTAGGTCTTGATCACCATCTTTTTTCTTCCATGGTTTCCAATTCTTGTCTTGCCCATGTCCTGGTCTTCCTTGACTTGAATTCACATGACCGCAACGTTCACACTTGTGTTCCTTGGTCTTCTCCTTTTCATCTACTTTGCTGAAAAGTAGGCCACTGGATCCATCTTCTTCTTTGACTGCCTTTTTCATTCGTTCTTCGAAAGCTTTTAATCTCCCAATGGCTTCTTGAAATGGCATCGTATTAAGATCGCAAACCGCTTCTATTGCTGCAACAATTTGCATAAACTTCTCCGTACAAAACTTAAAAGTTTCCTAACCAAGCCTTTTATCATCCATCGTATGCCCCAAACTGCTTGCATGTGTTGCAATCTCACTTATCTTCTGGCATACACATCTAGCGACTCATTGTCTTTCATCTTCAATTGTTCAAACTCCGACTCTAGTGTTTGAACACGCCTCTTAACTCTATCAACTCCAACATGTCGAATTTTCAACGCATCCCAAATCTCCTTTGCCGATTTAAGGTTAGCAACTTGCAATACCATACTTTCTGGAATTGCTTGATATAGCATTGCAATTGCCGAGTTATCTTTCCTTTGATCGACTTCGCCTTCGTTGGTTCAACCGCTTCCCAAATTCCATGGACATTAAAGATTGCTCTAATCTTTACAGCCCAGATTGTATAATTCGTTGAATTGAGAACCGGGCATTGGAACGTCATTGATGTTCCATTATCCTTTGTAGGCTCGTTCTTATTTTTATCGCCTGCCATTTGCTTTTTCTTCCTTCCTTTTCCAATCTTGATCCGATTGAAAAATTCACTTTCTACTCGGGTTTTTCAAACTACTAATCCTGGTTTCTTATTAACCAACTATCCTTTATCCTCCTGGTTTCACCACAAAACCAACACAACTTCCTGGTTTCACCACAAAACCAACACGACTTCCTGGTTTCACCACAAAACGAACACGACTTCCTGGTTTCACCACAAAACCAAAACAACTTCCTGATACAAATCTACTATTCTAATCTTTTCTAATCATAATAATTCTTAATTCCAACACTAGATACTCACAATTCGAAATTGAAAAATAATACTTATCTCACTGTGTTCGGTTTATTCTGCCTTTGGTTCCTTTTCTGCGAATCTTTTCAAAAAACGAAATTCTGGGTTTTCTTTCCAATCGATGGCCACTTGCACTTGTTCTTCCCTGGATCGATTAACACTTGCTCTGATGCCAATTAATGTTTTCGAATACAAAGTAACACAGGTTCTGTATATTGAAGTAAAACAATAATAACATATTTGATATAAACTAATGATACTTTATTGATAATTGTATTATTTGTTACAGACTCTAGACATATATATACATAATGAATCGTTGCCTTTTTGTGGCACTTATACCGATTCAACAATACTAAACGACACAACCTAAATAACCGTTATATCCATAACAACCTAAATGACCCATATTGACCCAGCCCATAACCCAATTGTTTTTACAGGCTTTACATAAAACTTAATAAATAATATACACTAACTATCCTTATCTTTGCTTCTATAACATTAATGGTCCAACATCTTTTGGTATCCATTTGGTGACAGGGTTGTAGAGGTCGGTGGTTTCAGGTTCTCATAACTGTCAATAAATAAAAACCAACATTGAGCTACCACCAGATGTTTAGATATTGCAATTTTGACCCATCTACAAATGAATGGGTCAATTCGGGTTACTATTCATCCCTGTACTGGAACTACTTGTCTTATAAAAAACCATGAAGTATATAAAAAAATTGATGAATGTAGCTAAAGAGCATAATGACATAATATCCAACATCAATTAAACAATTAAAGGAATGAGAAATACCTTAAAACGCCTGATGTAATTGCTTCCTTTCCTTCACTTTTTTTGCTAAGAGTTCTTGAACCTTTTTCCCTCAAGTTGTAGGTGATAGCATATAAAAAAGATTGATATGCAAGAACTTCTGACCAAAAGGGCTACTTAGTAAAGCCAAGAATCCAAGTCCTCCTAGGATCTTCTGCCAATCATTCCTAGAGATTTGTCATGTAATCACTATCTAACGTCAGTATGTCACTGCAAACATTGTTTTAACATGTATGTTTACTTGTGATCAGTGGCGGATCTAGGATTTTAAAATAGGGTATGCACGATTTTTAAGAGAATTATTATTAATAAATTTTGTTTTCCGGGTTCGGTTTTTTCGGGTAGGGTTTTTAGGATTCTGTTTAGGCGTGATTGTTTTGTTTATGGATTCGAAGTTATCAAAGCACATTTGAGTTGCCAACTTTGGTTTATGCAATATAGAACACTTTAGTCACGTTAGAGTATATTAACTAAATAATTATCAACAATCACAAGTATGTAAAATTACAAATAAAGCTAACTTGGTCGGATCAGGTAATAACATAATAAGTCACTCACAATTTCATATGTAAAAGTCTAAAAAAGCAAAAAACTTTTGTTTCGTTTCTAAAAATCGGAGAAACAAAAAATCTTTCTGCAAAATGAAAATCATAATTTCATATTTTAATGGCATTGAAAGTAAACATAACCATAAAGTTCAAAAAAAGTAAACATAACCATGAAACAAATTGAAATAGACTATATGTGCTGTAAGTTGATTGGGCCTTAAATTTCTTTACATCACGAAAAATGGGCCAGAGAAAAATATAACTCATTGACCTATTTGACATTTTGACTTATATTTCAAGATTTATTTGGATCTTCTTTTTCAACCTTGCCGTCTCTTACACTTCTGCTACAAAATTACAATGTCTTTTCTTTTTTCTCCTTTCAAGCAACGGTTAGCTTGATTAAGGTATGCACTAATAATTTTCCATCGATCTAGAGGGTGTGCACTCATAAATTCATAGTGTATTTTTTTGTCACATCCGAGAAAAAACAACTTTTTTTACACTACTATAGATTTACGCAGGGTATGCACGTGCATACCCTGTCATCAAGCTAGATCCGCCCTTGCTTGTGATGCCAAATAAGAATTCATCGTCATGATTATATCCAATCATTTCATATTTAGACCAAGTAAATATGGCAATAAGAAGTTGAGATCCATTTGAAAACCAAGAGATTCTCATGCCAATCACATATAGAGGAAAGATTTAAATTCTTCATATATTAGCATTAATCAACGTACCAACACATAGATAATTACTGAATTACGAGCGAGTAAATGAAAATGGTAAACCTAAAGAACTGTGTGATACCATGTGCATATATCTACTTAAGGTTACTAAACACCATGTACTCCTTCAAAAAGTCCCATATGTCCTATGGGGTTTTACATACTACGTAAGTATAACAGTATCAATATTTTCATTAACTGCTGGCTTAGTTTTTAGACACCAATATTATACGTAGTAACTCTTATGAAGTGTTAGGTAAACTCACAACATCAAGATCTCATTAATTATATGCTAGGTAGATGACCTTAATATGATGAATAATGCATATAACAGCCAAAAAAATTCACTAAATGCTTAACTGCAGTATGATAATATTCACTGCAATAAATATATGTATATCAAGATCATATGAATGATTTTACCATTTAAACCGTTAAAGCGTAGACGTAACCCAAATTGACCCATTTACATATTAATAGATTCAACTTTTCCATATAGTTAACAATACAATTTTATGGAACTGCATGAATAGTAAACTTACCAGTTGCTATCGTTGATGCAACCATGAGCTTCAGTCCTTGAGTCAGACTTTCGGAATATGAGAAAATGATGATGACATTATTTGCCTGACAAAAAATTATAGATAACAAGTTCAAATGGATACTATTATATTAGCATAAAATAAGAAAATTTTTTAACTTTAGAAAACATAAAATTCTTATGACAATGCCTAGACCAAAGACGAGAGACAATAAGACTTTTATAACTTTTTGAATCTGAGATAATTCATCAGTAGAAATATACATAGTGGAAATTCTAAAATAGCTAAAAATGACCAAAATCCTTAGTTATATGAATGGACCCGTTCCGCAAGTTATATATAATAAATAAGAAATCGCTTATAAATCACTGCAGCTCGTACTACTCTAAATACATATTGCAAAAACATGCAATCGAACTTACTGATATTATTGAAACTGCAGCTCGTACTACTCTAAATACATATTTAGTCAGACATCGTCTGATTAAGTGGACAAAGGATTGTATACAAGGTAAGTAAATTGTGAGGGTCCAACTCAAGGATTGGCTTGTTCTTGAAAGAATTATCATAGTTGTAGTGAACAGGAATGCATAGAACTACAAAAGTGTGAAGTACTCATCTATTGCTAAAGTACACAACTTTAGTTGTTATTAAAACATCATAGTTTGTTCCGATATAGTTTTAATGTCAATTCTAAATATTATAAACAAAAGTTTATCTCCTATGCATCAAAATTTTATGTATATCTTGCAACAACTATTGAAAATAGCAAAGGATTCACTGATATACTTTTATAAAATAGAAGAGTGGAAATGAAAACCTTGCTTTCTTAGCTCCCACCCAACTATCCCATGTCATACTCCACCATTGTTTCGTATTATTTGTTGTTTGTTAACAAAGGAAATTCAGAAGCAAATGATTGATAATTTCATACAAAAATAAGAAAACTTTAGGCTTATTTTTATCAGTTACACATTTAATCAAACACTTGATATGTATAATTTGCAAAACTCTGTTGGAATAGATAATTTCTTAAACAAAGACAATTTGCAAGAAATTTCTCCTAGCATTGAATTGTTTATTTATCATTTTCTTTTTATCATTTCTTAAATAAAGACAACTTGCAAGAAATGGACAAGTGGACAAGTGGCAATCAATGTGTACGTAGATATGACTTTGAATGTAACCTATGCACCAATGTTGACCAATCAATTAAGTATCATTTACCAAAACTATATTTACTGCACGTAAAACAAAACAAATAACCAAGTACGCTTTATCATTTTCAAATCATAACAAACCACACAATGTTTATCACTTCCTCCCTAAAAGGAAAATTGCCAAGCACAA
Source organism: Chrysanthemum makinoi (assembly GCA_910596185.1). Lineage (NCBI taxonomy): Eukaryota > Viridiplantae > Streptophyta > Magnoliopsida > Asterales > Asteraceae > Chrysanthemum > Chrysanthemum makinoi. Next base: position 261,921,093 of record OU343224.1, on the reverse strand, counting down.
TTGTGGTGACAACAACATATATCATGTGTAATTTTCTTTCAAAAAGGTATTATGGACGTTTACTTATGCTATAAAACTTTGTATTAAGAATGACACATTTTAAATCATGTTAATATAAGTAGTGACACAATATATTTTCTCTTTATTAGTTTTTTAGAAATTTCTGACATTAATTGTCATGAAGAAGACAACTTGCAAGATGTTTCTCGGTTGTTTCCTTGCATTTATTTAGGGCTAAACTATGCAGGTACCCCACGTTCTCCTTGGCAGGCACCTCAAGTAGGGTGGGTCCCTGTCCGCACGGCGGCCGATTTTTTTTTTTTAATTGTGTGTGTAGTGTTTAATTTAGATATCAGATAAATATTTAATTGTACAGTGTTTTTATATGTGATAGTGTATTTAATCAAGTAAATGTTTTTATATGATATTTATTTTACGTTATGCCTTTTAATTGTGTGTTTGTTTCCATTTAATTAAACAATAACAATAAAACATTAAACAAGTAAAACAACAAATGTTTTCAATATTAAAATGGAATCTACTCCACATGAAGATTATTAATGTCATCTATAAGCTCATAGAGTATTCCACTCTACCGACATGCGTGATCAACTGATTTCTTGCCAATTCCAGAATGCCTCCAACGCCTTTATTTTTGCCTGCAACAAATTTTTTCACCAATAGCATGTTGATCGTCAGATCTTTAGGCCAGTAGCTTGAGATCGCTGTTGAAGAAGAGGCTTTACCAAAGTACTTTTGTTGAAATATTTCCTTCCACATGAAGTATCGACACCCATAGTCTTTAGTCCCTGCTGTTACATGACGAAACAATTATAAGAAATGTATTCTAAACAAACAAGTTATTGATATATTTACGCAAATAAGCAAACGTTTAATTATTTACCTTTGAGAAATGACATGCATAATACTTTAGACCACAAGTTTTGGACTTGTGGGATGTTCTTTCAATTATTAATCCACGTTGACAACGACACAAGTAAGGATTTTGTTGTTGCATCTAGCCAAAAGAATTTGTATAATTATTCACAACATAAATTAGTAATATCATGGTTCACAAAATTAGAAGCTTCAAATACATAAATAACCAATCTTGTTATAGATTAATAGTTGATACATGGTTCACAAAATTACAATATAACTAGAAACTAAGATCAATCACGCCCAGGCGTAGTCGCCCAATGATGCCGCCATCCTGCCTCACACGAGACTCTAACTCAAATGAGTCTCCTCAACTGTCAATCTCTGCCGTACTCGCAACGCGAGACTGTAATAAAAGATGAGGAAGAACCGAGGACGGTGTATAAAATTGTCCTCATCCGCACTGGAGATATAGCTGGAGAGGGAGGCACATAAGATTGTGAAGAAAGCACATAAACACGAAGCGGTGTGTGGTTGACGTTGACACAATGAATGTCCCTCCATCAATGTCATCCGATTCCTCTAACAAAAGATGAGGAAGAACCGAGCAGAGCGTAAATCTGTAACAAAAGATGACGAGTCGCTTGCTATAAATCAAGAATCGCCTATACGTGTTTTGTCATTTACAATATAAATCGAATCGTCCTATACATGTTGTGTCATTTACAATATAAATCGAATCGTCTATACATGTTTTGTCATTTACAATATAAATCAATAATCGTCTATACATGTTGTGTCATTTACAATATAAATCAATAACTGTTTTCTACGTATATCTAAACATCCTCCGTCGTTGAGCAAACACATGTTCCCATGGCTCGGCCTCGGCATTTCTAAAATGTCTCCATTGTGGGTGATTATACGGGAGTGGTGAGTCTTCATCAAGAACCGCAAGAACGGTGAGCACAATCGTTGTTCCCACACGAAGAATCACAACCGGACAATATTTCGCTGAATCGGGAGAACCTCTCAACGGAAGACACAAAATAGATTGTGAATTGGTTATACATACAATAGGACGGTTAAGAGTCAGTAGCAATAACCACTCCCATTTCGCATACTCATCCAATAACGCCGGTGTCGCACCGTTAAAACCAATTCATCGAAGTTACGTGTAGATGTAAATAAATTACCCCACAATTCCCTGTAAACTTGCTCGTGATTGTCTACCTCTTCCCTGGCAAGAACTCGAATTCTGGGCCACATTTCTTGCTGATGGCCAAGACCTACGGCAAGAGCTCGATAGCCACAATTTCCATCACCCTCCACGTTAAAGATCCCCATGATCCAGCGTCGGAAAATAGCCGGAATTTCACCATACAATATTCGCTAAAGTAATCTGGAACGCATACAGTGGTGTCTTAAGTCGACCTCGCTAGGTCCTTCGTTTAAGTCTGGGACGTTAGAAGGCTCTCCCACATAAGAACTGTGTCTCGCAGATTCTTTATTTACTGGGACTTTTTAGGTTTTGTAGCTTCATGCGGTGCCTTGTGGGGTTCTTCGCTCAAATCCGGAGATTTGGTTTAGACTTGGATTTGTTGTCCTTGCGCCGGACGCCCACGATTACTTTCTTTAACAAAGAGGTTGTCGACACAGATTCAGAGCGTATATACCTCGAGCATGTTTAACATATTTTTTTGACAAACGACGATGCTCGTATAAACACTTTGGAATTTCTGACGTCATCTTGACAAGAAAATATTCAGCTCTTCGTGCCCTTGAGGCTCTTGAGGATATTCAGGCTCATCAGCTCTTGAGTATTTCGGACAACGGCCGTGGAACGCTTAGTGTTTTCCAAAAATTATCAACAAAATCGCGGAATTGGCAACTCAGTATTCGAAAAAAGGAACTTGTTAAAATTATCGGTATTGACGGGAAGAATAACTTGATAGGCATAAATTTTAAAATACATACCGCTTGCTTGAAGCCAGACAGTTGGTGATAGCATTGTAAACCATACACTAACCGCATCTGATGACCACATGCATGTGGGTCAACATCCCGTTTACTTTCTCATGAGTATGAGCCCTAAAGCATCCATTGAAACATTATACCGCAATTCGTTAAATAGAGTGCTCTTACAAGCATGCGCTTCTTGATTTTGCTTATATTCAAAGAGGCTCGTGATCGCAGCTTTCTTGCAGCCTATAATCTTGTCGAACCGAACACAACAACGTGTCTAAGTTGGACTGTGTGGAGCCCAAGTATAACTTCAACAGCGCTTGTTGACCCTCAACTCTACATGTTGTTGTTTGGCCGAAGCTGCGATATTGATCGGTAATGTACGACACAAACATGCGATCGTAATCTCGCAGCCATTTAAAATACTGGAAAACATCTGAGAAAACAAAGAATTACTAAAGTGAGAAAACAATCCGAGTAGTTATTTATTAAATAATAATAAAAAATGTATTATTAAATAACAATTCGAAAACCATTTTTGGACCAATAAACCATGTAGGTGCTGATAATAATGCCTGAACACTTCTTCGGTTGGAGCTGTAATCATCGAATCCCATGTCAATCTAACGGACTCATACTCCTTTAACGTATCGAATCTGTGTCTGCAATGCTTTACCACATTTTGATTGATATGCCATCGGCAGAGTAATCTGTTAGCGTTGGGAATTCTTCTCGCATGCCCCAAGCAACGCTAAATCTGCTTCGGTGACGATAACCTGCGGGTAGTATTGTTCTTGTATCACCAACTTAACACATTCCAACACCCATTTGAAATTTGGCTTTTTTCCTTGTCCAAAAAGCTAAACGCCATTGAGAATGTTGTGTTTGTTGGAGTAACCCCAACAACTGTAAAGAATGGCGCTTAAACATGTTGGTGTTGTATGTGGAGTCCATCAGATGATTTCCTGGATATGTTGTCCACAGGCATATGACGCCGGGTGAACAAAAAATAATTCATCGAGCTCATTTGTGTGGTCATTTATCCTAGGGTAATATGTATAACCTTTACGTCGCAAATGTACTAAAAGCAGCTTGTATCGAGTCAAATCACCACGACTGTCGCGACGTATCTTTTCTTGTGCATTATACACCGCTTTAATGGTAGACACGTTATTAGGATCCATCTCTTTTATTGAAGAAAGTATAATTCGTGGGGCTACACGCTGTTTTGTCATCTGCCTCACAAAAACTAACTCACTTTTAATCGCATCGCCTGTGAAAAACCATGCAACGAGTCCGAAAATTATGATTATGCCCCGGACACTTAACCTTCAATATCCAACCATTAAAACATTTTATAAATTTAGCTAGTAATCTGAATGGGCAATTACATTTGTCGGTATTAGTCCAAGTTCATCTTCTAAACCTTCACGGGAAGACGTCCCATGTCTAGAACACAAAAATTCGATAGAGTACTTATAGCCTCTATCTGTTTTACTTTTTCCAATAACAATAACAAAACCAATCGATTCAGCAGTAGATCGCACCCAATTAATTAAATCAACTTCAGTACCGAACACCTATACAATATAAAAACACAACAACCTTTATATTAATACATTTTATTAAAAAAACTTTTACTTTTAAAAAAAAGTTTATTAATACTTTTACTTTTAAAAAAAAGTTTATTAATACTTTTACTTTTAAAAAAAAGTTTGTAAAAAAAAAGTTTTCTTATAAAAAAAAGTTTTCTTATAAAAAAAGTTTTCTTTTAAAAACTTAAAAAAAAAACGTTATTAACTCTTTTTTTTACTTTTAATAACTTTATTAATACTTTTACTTTAAAAACTTATAAAAAAAAACGTTATTAGCTTTTAAAAACTTATAAAAACTTTTAAAAAAAACGTTATTAACTTTTAAAAACGCGTTTTTTGTTATTAAGTGTAGACGCGTTTTTTGGTGTATAATGCGTGTGTGGTGCTTAAGTGGTTTACGCGTTTCATTTTGAAACCGTGTGTGCGCACATGGTTTCTCTGTCTTTTGCTGGTGATATTCGTCCTTCGCTGTCATTTTGAAACCATCTATCTCTCTCACTTGGTGGTATTACCACTCTCTCTCTAAAAAAATTTTAGATCTTATGATTTTTGATCTAAAATCGTTGATCTAACAAGTGTAAAACTTGTTAGATCTTGAATCTGAATGGGCATATTGTTAATACAAAGACGTGTTTGTGTTTTTGTGTGTATACGTGTGTGGTGCTTACGTGGTTTACGCGTTTCATTTTGAAATCGTTGTTACAGTTTTTTGATCTGAAATCTTTTACTTTGTTAGATCTAACAAGTTTTACACTTGTTAGATCTTGAAGCTATGGTGGTTTTGTGACTCGTATATTATTCGTAGTTAAGTTTTTAGATCCTGAAATCTTTTTAGATCTTGAAGCTGTGGTGTTTTGGAAATTAACTTGAGGTTGGTAAAAAAAAATTTACTTTTTTTTGATTATTTGATAAGATTTCAGATCTAAAAACTTTGATCTAACAAGTTTTACACTTGTTAGATCAACAAGCTATGGTGGTTTTGTGACTCGTATATTATTCGTAGTTAAGTTTTTAGATCTGAAATCTTTTTTAGATCTTGAAGTTGTGGTGTTTTGGAAATTAACTTGAGGTTGGTAAAAAAAAAATTTACTTTTTTTTGATTATTTGATAAGATTTCAGATCTAAAAACTTTGATCTAACAAGTTTTACACTTGTTAGATCTTGAAGCTATGGTGGTTTTGTGACTCGTATATTATTCGTAGTTAAGTTTTTAGATCTGAAATCTTTTTTAGATCTTGAAGTTGTGGTGTTTTGGAAATTAACTTGAGGTTGGTAAAAAAAACTTTACTTTTTTTTATTATTTGATAAGATTTCAGATCTAAAAATTTTGATCTAACAAGTTTTACACTTGTTAGATCTTGAAGCTATTGTGGTTTTGTGGCTCGTATATTATTCGTAGTTAAGTTTTTAGATCCGAAATCTTTTTAGATCTTGAAGCTCGTGTGTTTTGAAATTAACTTGAGGTTGGTAAAAAAAAACTTTACTTTTTTTTTATTATTTGATAAGATTTCAGATCTAAAAACTTTGATCTAACAAGTATTACACTTGTTAGATCTTGAAGCTATGGAGGTTTTGTGGCTCGTATATTATTCATATGTTTCGTTGTTAAAAAAAAAACTCTTTTTAAGTTTAAAAAAAATCATCATTGCCTTTTAGATCTAAAAATTGTTTTCTTATATGTTTGTATGTTTGTTTTTCGTTTCCTCGCATAGGAGAGGACCCTTTTGTGGGCAAAGCCCATGTTATACTTGGCAGGCACCCCACGTTTTCCTTAGCATTACTGGATGGTAAAGTGATTCACTTTACAACTGTAATGAAAAAAACTTTGTTTTTATATAAAAAAATTTCATTACTGGATGGTAAAGTGACCATTCAAGGTCATTTTGCAACTTTAATGAAATAAAAAGGCAATGATGATTTTTTTTAAAAAACTTAAAAGAGTTTTCATGGCGAAAACTGAATTTGCAGCCCACATGAGCTATAAAGCTAATAATCTGAGCCTTTGATAAGTTGTTTACCTCTTGTGTGTTAAATGGTGAATTAGTACATGGTGGTGATTGTTGTTGTTGATCCTGGACCACTATTGTTGATCCTGACCACTTGATTGTTGTTGTTGCTTTCACCGGATTATATGGGGTGCCCGCCTAAGGATTAAGTTGTTGTTGGTGTTGTTTCCTGGACCACCGGTATTGTTGTTGGTGTTGTTGCTTTCACCCTGGTATTGTTGCCTAGGATTATGTTATTGTTGGTGTTGTTTCTGGACCACTGGTATTGTTGTTGGTGTTGTTGCTTTCACCCCAGTATTGTTGTTGTGTTGTTGCTATCACATGGGATTGTTGTTGGTGTTGTTGGTGTTGTTGCTTTCATATGGGGTGGTAATCATGGTAGAATCTTAAGACTTGTGAACTTTGAGAATCTTAGTACCGAATGTGAACTTATGCAGTGGTAACTTGTGAGAATCTTGTTCAAAACGTGTAACTTGTGTAACTTGTGTAACTTGTGAAACCTGTGAAACTGGTGAGTCTTGTGCTTGGCAGTTTTGTGAGGCCTTGTGCAGTTTTGGAGGCTTGTGCAGATTTGTGAGGCTTGTGCGTTGTGAGTGCAGTTTTGTGCAGTTCATGTGAACTGGTGACTTTGTGCGCTTGTGACTAAAACTTTTCCGAGGCGATGATGATTATTGAGCCTAAAAACTTTAAAAACTTTCCGAGGCGATGATGATAAAAACCGAATGGACGGTAAAGTGAGATCTAATCTCACTTTGCAACCTTCGGGTTTGAGCCTAAAAATTTTCCGAGGCGATGATGATTTTTGAGCCTAAAAACTTTCCGAGGCAATGATGAAAACCGAATGGACGGCAAAGTGGGATAAAATCTCACTTTTGCAACCTTCGAACCGAGCTTCAAAAATTTTTCCGACTACTTTTTTTAAAAGTTTTAAAACTGAATTCGCAGATAAAAAGAACTTGTATAACCAAAAAAACTTGTAAAATTGTAAACCAAAGAAGTTGTAAAAAGTGGTATAACTTATAAAAAACATGTAACAAAACTGTAAAAGAAACTATGTTAAAAAAGTGTATAAAAACTTGTAAAAAATAAGTGGTATAAGTGGTAAAAAAATAAAGTTGTAAAAAACTCGCACGGAAATCGAAAAACCAATCATTGATACCAATGATTGGATACTAATGATTGGCACGGAAACCGAGGCAAAAATTCAGCACCCCCTACCCATGGGTGCCTGCATAGGAGGACCCTTTATTTATTTATTTTTATTTTTTTTACACGAAATGTCTCTTTAAGCCATAACAACCACACTTTTTGTACGCTCTTCCTCTAACTACCACACAAAAAGGCTAAGATAACACCCGAATTCCAGTACCTGGTTTAAGTGTCCAACTCGATCTGTTTCTTAACTTTGTTTCAACTTATCCAAATCTTAAACACATCAATGGCATCTTCATCGTCTTCTTCTCGGTCATTTAAGTATGATGTATTTCTTAGCTTTCGAGGGGAAGATACCCGCAAGACCTTTGTAGATCATCTCTACAAGGCTCTTGAAGACCGACTGGTTCACACTTACAAGGATGATATTACACTTCCAAGGGGTGAATCTGTTGGTCCAGCCCTGTTGAAGGCTATCGAAGAATCGAATATTGCGGTCGTAATATTCTCCAAAAACTACGCAGATTCTTCGTGGTGCTTGGACGAACTTGTACATATTATGAAATGTAGGGATGATCATGGACATATTGTTATGCCAATATTCTATGACGTGGATCCCTCTGAAGTGAAAAAGCAGAAAGGAGAGTTAGGAAAAGCGTTTGCAAAACAAGAGACGAAGAATGTCACGAAAGCTGAAGCATGGCGAAAAGCACTTGTGGATGCTAGTGATATTGCTGGATGGGAACCCAAGAATGTTGCCAACGGGTAACTTTTTGTATTTTTAAATCTTTTTATACATTTACTTGTACCAAATAAGTTCCTTCAAAAGTTATATTATATATCCTCTATGTAGGCTTGAAAGGTTTAATTTAAGAGATATGCATCAGTCATTTAGTACTTCTATATGTAATGCAGGTCAATAATTGCCAACCCAAGTATATATTTGTGACACTGACTTTGTCACTTTGGCTAATAATAACTAAAGATTTCCAATCTGCAGGCATGAATCAGCGGCCATCAAGGAAATTGTTGATACGATTTTCAATAGATTGTTTCCCTTGGATTTAGATGTTGATGAAAATCTTGTTGGAATGAGGGATCGACTGCAAGATTTAATTTTAAGATTAAAAGTTCGGTCAGGTGGTGTACTCATGGTTGGGATATGGGGGCTTGGTGGTGGTGGTAAGACAACTCTTGCGACGTCTCTTTATACAGAAATCTCTAGCCAGTTTGAAGGTCACTGCATTATTGAGAATATCCGTCAGGAATCACATAAACATGGTTTAAAAAGATTGCAAGAGGATATGCTATCAGCTGTTTTCAAAACAAAAGTGCAAGTGCATAGTATTGCAGAAGGAAAACGCAAGATAAAAAGTATGTTATGCCATAGAAATGTGTTGGTAATTCTTGATGATGTTGATCATCTTGACCAACTAGAAGCGTTAGCTGGCTCACATAACTGGTTTGGTGATGGAAGTCGAATAATAATCACAACTCGAGATGTACATTTGCTAAGAACTCACAGGGTAGACGATGTGTCTCCTGTGACGTTATTGTCTCATGAAGAGGCTATCAGGCTCTTTAATACTCATGCATATAACGAAAAAAAGCATATAAGAGATTATAAAGAACTTTCATCACAAGTAGTTTCTTATGCTGCTGGGTTCCCATTAGCCCTTAAAGTTTTAGGTTCTTTTCTATATGACAAAGATGAGAAAGAGTGGATGAGTACTTTGGCTAGACTTAAAAATATCCCAGAAACTGAAATTTTGGAGAAGCTCAAACTTAGCTATGATGGACTTAAAACTGTGGAGAAAGAGTTATTCTTGGATATACATGTTTCTTCAGACGGAGAAGCAGAAACGATGCAATAGAGATACTTGACGCTTGTGGTTTTCACCCCGATATAGGGATCACGGTGTTAATTCAAAAATCTCTCATAACCGTTGATTCAGATGGTATATTTGATATGCATGATTTGATATAAGAAATGGGACACTTTATTATCAGAGGGGAACATCCTGATAATCCTGAAAAACATAGCAGAGTTTGGAAAGATGAGGATATCGAAAAGATGTGTATTGGGGATGCAACAACGGTAAATATTATTAAGCTGGCTTTCTTTTCAAAGTATATATTATATGTGCACTAAATGATCAGATACACACATAATGATAAAAGCTAAACTATACATTGTTTCTCATTAAATTATTGTAGCAAAATGACAAGATTGAAGTGATAGGAGATCCCAAAAGTGCAGATTTGTTTTCATCACAGTTCTGCAAGTTTGTTTCAAACTTGAAGAACCTAAGGTGGATTCATGTGACTATGAGTAATGACAATAATGTCGAAGGGCCTAATTTTCTTTCAAATGAGTTGCGGTATATTAACTGGGCAAACTATCCTGCAAATCCATTCCCAGACAGTTTCCAGCCAATGAATCTTGTTATTCTAAAAATGAGGAACAACTTTCAAAAGGAACTTTGGAGGAGTCACAAGGTAATTCAATGGTTCCCTAATCTAAACTACAAGTATTTGGGATTTAAGTCTTAAAAAAACATTACTCTAAAAGAAAAATTAGAAAATTAATGTAAAAAATGAAAATTTAATTCTTATTTAAACCATTTAGTAACCCCTCTAATAATGATATATTTTAATAGAATTGGTTATAAGAAAAACTTACTAAACTTATAACCACCAATTTAATACTAAAATTAGAAAAAATTACATGTTTGGTCCCTGTGGTTTGCTCATATTTCAAGTTTAGTCCTTAAGTCGTTTTAATTACACTAGAGATACATATTTTTGAAACCTTGCACTCATTTAGTCTCTATTTTGGATGGGCCGTTAGTTTTTCCGTTAAGTGTTTGCACCGTTAGTCCCTCCGTTAATACTTTTTGCACCGTTAGTCCTATTTTTTCAAATAATAGTTTTCACCAATTAGTCCCTCCGTTAATAATAATTTTCACCCGTTTTTTACGTTTTTGTCCATTTTTGTTCGTTTTTCTTGCTCGTTTTTTACGTGCCCATTTTTCTTTTTCGTTCGTCGTTTGTTTTGCGCCGCCGTTTTTTACGTTATTGTCCGTTTTATCCGCTTTCATTCGTTTTTTGATCCTTTTTTGCACGTTTTTACATTTTTATATGTTTTCGTCCGTTTTTTTACGTTTTTGTCCGTTTTTATCCGTCTTCGTCCCTTTTTTTACGTTTTCACTCGTTTTTTATGGTTTTCTTACGTATTTTTACGTTTTTATCCGGTTTTTTATCCGTTTTTTACGTTTTTATGGTTTTTTTACGTTTTTGTATATTTCTGTTCGTTTTTTTATGTTTTTATCCGTTTTATCTTTTTCTCGTTTGTTTTTTATCCGTTTTCGCCCATTTTATTATATTTTTCGTCAGTAAAAAACGGATGAAATCATATAAAAATGGAAAAAAACATATAAAAAATGACGAAAATGTAATCAAACGGACGAAAACATATAACAACAGATGAAAACGGATAAAAAACGAATGAGAATGGATAAAAACGGACAAAAACGTAAAAAACTGATAAAAAACGAACGAAAACGGATAAAAATAGACAAAAACGTAAAAAACGGGCGAAAACGAAAAAAACGGACAAAAACCGGTCTAAAACATATAAAAACGTAAAAATCGTGCGAAAACGGATAAAAAAATTGAAAACGGATAAAACATAAAAAAAAATGGGCGAAAACAGATAAAAAACAAACGAAATCGGATAAAAACAGACAAAAACGTAAAAAATGGTCGAAAACGAATAAATAACAGACAAAATACGGGCGAATACGTAAAAACGTAAAAAAAAGGTCGAAACCGGATAAAAAACAGACAAAACCGGATTAAAAAGTTGAAAAACGTAAAAAAAAACTGACGAAAACATGTAAAAACAGACGAAGACGGATAAAAACGTAAAAAACGAATGAAAAACATAAAAAACGATGGGAAACGGATAAAAAACGAGCGAAAACGGATAAAAACGTGAAAAAACTGGCGAAAACATATAAAAATGTAAAAACGTGCAAAAAAATGATAAAAAACGAATGAAAACGGATAATAACAGTCAGTAACGTAAAAAAAAGGGGCCAAAACCGATAAAATACGAACGAAAAAAGAAAAAAAAAACGGGCGAAACCGTAAAAAACGGATAAAAACGTAAAAAGTTGACGAAAAAATTAAAAAGAAAAGGGGAAAACGGATAAAAAACGAACAAAAATGGACAAAAACGTAAAAAACGGGCGAAAACTATTATTAACGGAGGAACTAACTGGCGAAAACTATTAATTGAAAAAATAGAACTAACTGGCAAAAAGTATTAACGGAGGACTAACGGAATTGCAAACACTTAACGAAAAACTAACGCCCATCCAAAATAAGGACTAAATGAGTGCAAGGTTTCAAAAATAGGTATCTCTGGTGTAATTAAAACGACTTAGGGACTAAACTTGAAATATGAGCAAACCACAGGGACCAAACGTGTAATTTTTTCTAAAATTTAAAAAGTGCTAACTATTTACACTATTAATAATTTAGACGTTCTATTCTTGAAAATCATATATCGAATACGTTATAAAGTATTTGAGACATGCTGAATAAGAAATGTTTAAAATGAAAAATATTTCTTTTCGTCACAAAAATAGTCACCGGATATCAGCCGCCACATTGCGCGAGTACCTTTCTAGTCTATACTACATATAACGGAGAGAACACCCTCTCTTCTCAAAAACATAAAATTAATATATACAACCTACAGAGCTTTTATTACAAACTAATTAAACACGCATTTCAAAATCTAAAAATTTAAAAAATACAACATTAAATGCACTCAAAACTTAAAATTAAGATATACAACTTATGGAGCTTTTGGTACAAACCAATTAAACACACATATATGGTACAAGTATAAACTAATTAAACGCACTAATTAATGTTATTTTTAAAACACCCCTAAAATAAAAAAAAAATCTTATCATACACATTGTACAAACCAATAAAACAGACAAAGATTTATACAATTTATATGCTAACAAGTTGATTGTACATATGATTTTGAAAACCGGACCGGACCAACGGGTTCGATCGGAGCCAGAGTCGCCATGGGTTCGGCTAGCCAATAAAAGTCGTTCAAAAACAAAACAGATATGACGAGTTGGAACCGGTAAAAACGGGTGAACTGGGTCGGACTGAGATCATTTTTTTTCAAGTTAATCAGGTCATCATTGTTATTTTGTTGGCACATAAACTTTAATCACATGGTATCCGCAGCTGCAACGCGCGAGTACCCTGCTAGTTATATTATATATAAAGGAAAAACCCTCAAAGTAGAAAAGTGGAAAAATTAAGTAAACTATTTATGAAAAGCATGTGTTAGTGTTTAACCAATGTTTTTGAAACTGGATCTCTAATCGACCCGGTCGAGTCACCAGGTTACCGGTTCGACCAACGTCCCTGGTCTTATACAAAAATTAAATTTATATATATATATATATATATATATATATATATATATATATATATATATATATATATATATATATATATATATATCCGGTTCCATGGAAGCTTTTTATTTTCGAGAAGATTGAGAAATCTTCGTTTGAAAAATTGATTCATGTTTTGATTTGATTCACAAGTAAACATCATTTTATTGTGAATCAAACTATAAATCACAAATTTGATTCACAAATCATTGTTAAAATCGAGTTATGATGATAATTCATTAAATTTGTATTTATGATTCAAGATTATTCTACATATATTGCAAAATCGAGAGATTTATGACATTGATTCGAGATATTTTTTACAATTTTGAAGTTTAATCACACTAAAATGAGTTTTACGCTTGAAAACATGAATCAAAGTTAAAAATCTATCGTTTTTGAAAACCTTCTCAATCTTCTCAAAATAAAACCTTCTCAATCGATCCGGATTCTATATATATATATATATATATATATATATATATATATATATATATATATATATATATATATAGAGTAGAGAGAGAGAGAGAGAGAGTTAGGATCAAATGAAGAAATATTAAAATAAGAATGATAAGAAGAAACCACAACCACTATCATTTCGATGCATCTACAAAAATAGATGCATCTCCCCTTAAAATTCTCTCTCTTATTTAAAATGTGTGGTTAGAAATCCTTCTTATTTTTCTCATTTTAGTTTTTCTTCTTACTGGATTCATTCCCTATATATATATATATATACATATATATATATAGGACCTTTATTTTGAGAACCCTGTTAACTGCGAGAACCTTTTATGTACTCCTAGTAATGCATATTGTGCAACATATCAATGCAACAAGGCAATTTTGAATTATTAAACATTTTTATTTAATCCAAAAGGGTATAATAGTAAAAGTCAATTTTATATTATTTTTGATTTTTTAAAATAAATCCTGTTTTTTAAAAACATTCAATTTACGTTTTTTTTTCTTTTTTTTATATTCTTTTTCCTTTTTTTTTTCTTTTTTTTTAACATGCATGTTTTAAAACTTATTTAGTGCATATGTGTTTTTATGAATTAATTTTGTTATTTTGGTTTTTGGAATATTTTTTTCGACGTACATGTTTTTCAAATGAAAATGTGCATATGTGTTTTTAGATCATGTAAATTTATAACAACCAAGAACATAATATTAAACACAAAATTGGATATGGATTAAAATATAATTAAAAGTATAAATTTATAATAAGAAGAAATACATGAATATAATCTATCTTTACACTTGTGTACTAACAATAATTAACGTAAACGGACATATGTACACAAAACATATGTGTTTGAAGTTTCTCATCAGATTATTTTTGAACATGTGTCCATGTCTTCCAAAAACATACATGCACGCCTTCCAAGAACATATATGTACTTTCAGTATGTGCGCACGCCTTCAAAGAACGAAACGCCTAAAAAAATAATGGGAATGTCTAACCAATGCCCTAAGGGCATTGGATAAGATTTGTCTTTTTGTGATTTTTAAAAACTATTTATGTGGGTCCCCGCTCAAATATGCAACTTTACACAACTACAGGACCATTTATGTAATAAATAACCACAAGAAGACAAATCTTAACCAATGCCCTTAGGGCATTGGTTAGACATTCCCAAAAATAATAGCCAAAATTAAATACTTTTAAAGTAAAACTCAAGATAACATAAACACATGGACAAGCTTAAACTAACAAACACAAATAAAATCATTGCAACATTTATGTTGTTATAAAAAACATTTATGTTTTCCCATGTCCCAGTTTTGAACATGGAAACATTATTGTTAAATACTTAAATAAAAAAATAATGGATATAATAGTGACCAAATATAAACGAGTCTAAGCCTCTCTTTGGCATGTATTCATAGATCAGCAACTTTTTTGCCCTTCTTCTAGCATACTCTAAATATCACCAAATTTTTAATGTGAAAAAATGTACTAAATGCAAAGGTAAATTCCATCATCTAACATAGACGCTTAACTAGTATTTCTTGCCCTTCTTCTAGCATACTCTAAATATCACCAAATTTTTAATGTGAAAAAATGTACTAAATGCAAAGGTAAATACCATTCATAACTTTTTGTATCTGTGGCATACTTACAGATATACCATATATTCATGTTCTTGTTATGTACGATGAAGTAGAGCGTGACTTTAACAGTTTTAGTCAAATACACCCTCTATATTATATTTAGAACGCGATATATAAGTCTTACTTATAAAACTGATTGAGAACAAATTATTTACTTACCTTATAAACCGCTCCAAATTCACCCTCTCCAAGTTTATTATCGGGTGAGAAAAGAGCAGTAACTTTAGCTACTCTAGAGAAGCTAATCAATGGTAGCTCCATGGATTATGTATGGCTTTCACCGACATTCAACAGTACCCTTGTGCATTCATTTGGCAAATAACTTCAAACTGAAAAACTATGCTCCTCAAGTTCAGACTATTCATAACTATTTAACATAAGAGTATACCTTTATCACTTAATTGTGCAATTTTCTTTCCTTCCTTGATCGGTTGTGAATGATATTTTTTTCTACAAGCATATAATATCCATGTACCTAAGGCTATCATAAGAACCCCGGGAATAACTCCAATTAAGATGACTTTGATGTTTGTTCCTCCCTCCTTTCTGAAAACTGATTGAGCAACTACATATATAGTATGAACATAGTAACAACACCATTAATTAATGGGAAATGACAATACACTGAACTTGACACTTCATGATTAGCATTAACTATTTTTTATATTGGTGTACAACTTTCAATTTCCTCGATCATGTAGATTTTGTGACCATTTTACCCTTCATTTTTAAAAATTTTGAAGGGTAAAATGGTCATTTTACATGGCAAAAAAGTTACAAAATACATACAATGATCGAAAATTGAAAGTTCAGTACACACAATAAGAAAAAAAATAGTTGGCTATATACAATCACAAAAAGTGTCAAGTTCTATACATTTTTTTGTCATTTGCCCTTAATTAATTTATCGATACATAAAAAACATGAGAGCAACTAGCAAAAAACAATTATGTTTTTAAACACCCTAGATTACATATATTCATATTCATGTTTTAAACATAAAAACATTCATGTTTTTAAACTAAAAAACATTCATGAGAGCAACTAACAAACATGAGAACAACAGTTATGTTTTTCATCATTCATGTTTAAAACATAAAACATTCATGTTTTTAAACTAAAAAACAATTATTTTTTTAAACACCCTAGATTACATGTAAGGCTATTGTTGAACATGTAACGAAATAACAAAACTTACAAGAATTTCAAGTTCTTAAGATCTCCCAAAGAACTAGGCAGCTCACCGCTAAATTGATTCCCCCAAAGATCAAGTGTTTGAAGTTTCCATAACTTCCCAACATAACTTCTCAATCGCACTTGGAACTGGACCAAAAAGTGCATTATTCTGTAGCGTACTAAAACAAGTAGCCAAACAATCAACCGTCAACACATGACATCTAAAAAACTAAAAATAAAACTCACAAAGTTGGGTAAAATAAGGAAAGTTATGGATCAGCTAATCACCTTTTTCACATATATGTAGCATTTTCTAAGATGACTTATTCCCGTACAACTATGTAGCATTTGCTAAGAGCATAACCACACAAACAAATTACAAAGAAAAAAATAGAACCTTATCATCATCATCAGCGATCATCTTTTATAGACCAAGAGATAAAATTAAAGATGTGGGGCGTTGGTTTTTTTGTGTCCAGAGAGAAAAAAATTAACAGATCTGAAAAAGATGATCATAATTTGTTTTGAGCGGCTAGGGTTGAGGGAGGCGTTATGTGAGATAGAAAGGAAGACGGATTTTGTTTTGTAACTGATCCAGATTTAATTAATAATAAAAAAAAGGAGATAATTTGTAATTCCTGAACTACCCTTTGTGTTTTACAAATAAAAACCAAATCTTTTAACTAATTACATTAATGGCACAACTCATCTCATCCATTAATTAAATGATCTAATGGTCATAGATTTGCTCGCAGCTTCTCGACTTAAAGATGCTCAAAATAAAGATACACTATATATATATATATATATATATATATATATATATATATATATATATATATATATATATATATATATATATATATATATATATATGGAATATATTGCTACATTTATTGTAATTTAATAAGTACAATTTTATGTGTGTAAATGTACCCGATTATTTTCCTGAGCCCTGATTACCTAAGCATGTGATTTTATATGAAAGATTGTAGATAAGATATCCCATATATATATATATATATATATATATATATATATATATATATATATATATATATATATATATGATCAAATAAGAAGATTAATTATAATAAGAATGATGAGAAGTAATCTAGACCAATCATTTTTAAGGGTACTTTTGTCCAATAATTAAAATTTTACATTTATTGATTCTTAAAATTCTGGTGAGCTTATCATTTGTTTTAATACATAAAATAAAAATAGTAAAAAAAATCGATAACATCACATCCGAATACATGTTGGTGATGTTCCTTATCAGATTGACGAGACGAGACCGCTTCGTCATGCACCTAATTTAGTTTATTTTATTAAACCATGCATCAAAGATGAATCTTAATTAATCCCATCAACCCAATATAAATTAATACAGTAGTTAACTAATTAACACATGATGAGTACCATGCATCTAACCTATTTTATTTTTATATATAAACGCATCGAATTATATATGAGTTAAAATTTAAGCTTTACACAGCTTCAAATAAGAGTTGGGTTTACAAACATGTTAAGATGCAAAAATGATCAAATTCAGATTCATAAAACGAGTTTACGCATCTGCTTAGACGAAAAAGATCCACGATTTTAGATGCGTAAAATCGATCAAGTTAATATGCTTAGATGCATGTCGAAATATTCTAATTATTTGTTAGATAAATGGATGCATACGTGATACACCGATCATGCATCATAAATGAGATAAATTAAGAAGCTAGTTTAGATGCGAAATCAACAAGATGCATGATATGGAGGTTTATAAAGACGTTATTTGTAACCATGGTAGTATTAGTAGCTAGATGCATCTATGACCCGGCCCATGCATCTAAATCATTATAAAAATATGCATGATGATTGATGAGTATCGGTTATAAAAAATTAAATGAAAACCCACACCTTTTGTCTGATATGAGTGCATATTGAATTATCGGACATTGATTAAAAACCAAAAAAATTATGGTTGAAAGTCCAGGAGAGTACTCATGGTTTTTGTGACAGAAGATAGAGATAAACTAAATTTACATTTGTACCCTCCAGCTTCTTATAAAATATGGTTAAGTTGGTTGTTTATTACCAATATGCCATTGTTTAATCTTATCCGTTGATTCAAGATCTAATGGATGCAATTACTTCTTATCCTTTCTATTTTAATTAATATTCTTACTAGATCCTTACTTTTTATATATATATATATATATATATATATATATATATATATATATATATATATATATATATATATATATAATATATTAAAATGAAAAGTTTTTATAAATAAAGAATGAGAAGGCATGCAGATTACATGTGTCACCTCACACATCACCATGCCAATGTGACATTTGTCACCCCACCCACCCTCCTCAAAAAAAATTTTCCGCCAAAAAAAAATTCTTTAAAAAAATTCTTTTGGGCAAAAAAAAAAAAAAAAAAAAAAAAAACCCGCCAAAAATCCCATAAATTTATTATCAGCATCACAAGATAAAAATACTGCATCATAATTATCATTGTGATGCAAGTTTATAACCCATGCACTAAAATCATGATTATGATGCGAAATTTATAATGCATAACTTATAACCTTAATGCACTAATAAGTTTTGGTGCATCTTTATTATAAGTTAATAGTTCAATGCATCAACTATGATGCACTAAAATCAAGATTATAACCTTAATGGACTATAATCATAATTGTGATGCAATAACTTTATAACTGTGATGCATTAATTTATAACCTTAATGCACTAAAATCATAATTGTGACGCAGTAACTTATAACCTTAATGCACTATAGTAGTCTGCATCTTTATTATAAGTTATCGTGATCATAGTTAATAGTTAAGTGCATCAACCATGATGCACTAAAATCAATGTTATAACATTAATGCACTAAAATCAAGATTGTGATGCAAGAACTTTATAACTCGTGATGCAGTAATTTATAACCTTAATGCACTAAAATTATGATTTGTGATGCAAGAACTTTATAACTGGATGCAAGAAAATTTGGCGGAAATTTTTTTCTGGGGTGGGTGGGGGTGGGGTATGGTGATGTGGCATGATGATGTGGCAAAGGTGACACATGTCACCTCTACATGCCTTCTCATTCTAAGAAACTTTTCATAATAACCCAAACCTATATATATATATATATATACATATATATATATATATATATATATATAGAGAGAGAGAGAGAGTAGTGATCTAATGGTAAGAAATTAAAATAAGAAGGGTGAAGTGACTAAAACCACGATTCAGATGCAACGACTTGCATTAGTTGCATTTCTATTCATATAAAAGCAACATCTTGAGTTTCTCAAAGTTAAATTGATGTATAGATGGTGCAAATTGATTTTCATGATTCTACACGCAGAGGAACAAAACAAGAGAAATTATGAAATGCATCTAATATAATGATATGCATCCTGAAAAAGCTAGAAAACACACTATGGTGCGTGATAATGCATCTAAGATTATAGGGATGCATCTAATTTAGGTCCAGGTATCTCGGATTTGCGGTTATAGTTCTTCTTATTCCTTCTTATTTTAAGTAATCATCTTATTTGATCCTAACTCTATATATATATATATATATATATATATATATATATATATATATATATATATATATATATATATATATATATATATATATATATATATATATATATATATATATATATATATATATATATATATATATATATATATATATATATATATATATATATATATATATATCCCAAACCGGGTTGATCCGTCATTCAAACCTCGGTTCTAACGGGTTTCAAAATATAAAACCGATCGAAAAAGGCTTTTTAGGCGCTTCCTCTTCAGCTTCTGAAGTAGTCAAGACTTTCTAAAGCAAGCCCCAAAGGCACGGTCGCGGCTAAGCCCTCACTTAGATGAGTCGCGCCGCTTGAAAGAGAATTCCCACCGCCTTCGATGAAAGCCTTCATGTCAGCCTTCTCGCCCATTGCTTTAATTTGAACCGTTTTTTCGACTGGAACTGGTTCAACCGGTAGAATCGGGTGGTCGAACTGGGTTATTTTTCGTTTATAACTCATAAACTTTTTTTTATTACTACAACTATCTGTTGTTATAAAATCTCGTTGCTATGCACATATACTCGTCTAGTTATAATAAATGAGTGGATCACATAATTTATTTCATTTTAATCAAAAATCTACATATTAATACAAGTGTTTACTCGTGGCGTTGACTATTGTTATAGTTTTATAAATTATAATGATCTCTCTCGTCTGATTCTTTATATTAGGGACCCGACCGATGATTCAAAGAGTCATTAACGAGCCTGATTGTTATGAAATTTCCGAGATCCGAGTTTGAAAGAACGCTCGATTTTTATCTTATTGTTGACCATGATTGAAAGCGATTTCAGCATCGATGCCGAAAGAGCGATGCGACTATCAGTAAACGCCTGAATAAGTGATCGATGATGAAAGAAAAGAGTTCGTTATTTTCATGTCTGAGTTTTTTATATTCAGCGGATCGTTCTTTATTGTCCGCTTTACCGATTTCCGATGGTCTTATTTTTGATTGTGCCAATTATTTTCGTCATCTGTTTATCGCTTTGTCCGCCAGACTTTTGTCCTGCTTTTCACTGCTGGTTCTTGAAACCGCTTTGTCCGTTTTCGACCGTTTACTTTTGATATTTCACTGACACTTATTTATATCTGATATAAATCGGGAAAATATTTATCTTCATCTATGAGCATCACACTTAACTGGTGATCGATAGAAAGTACATTTGCGGTTTGTTTTTTGTTTTGATGATATTATGAAATATTGAAAAGTTTTCAATCGAAAACAAGAGATGCTATGATACTTTTTTTAGACTTGTGGTGGATTTTTCTATTTAATGGATACATATGATGAGATAGTTTATAGCGGGATTTGAAAATATCTATGGTTTCATCAACTAAATAAGCTATGGTTGAAGATAGCACACATCTTTATAAACAAACTGATGAAGCTCAAACACCTGTGATATCACAGGTGATATCACCTCACTTGTGATATCACACGTGATATCATATGTGATATCCTGTGTGATATTACCGGCGATAGCATGTGTGATATAATAGTTTATATCACTTGTGATATATATCACAGGTGTTTAAGCTTACTCAGTTTGTTTTTAAAAATGCGTGTTTTCTTCAACCATAGCTTATTTAGTTTGCTAATTCAACCATAGATATTTTTAAATCCCGCTATAAAACCTATCGAAACATGCACAATGTATCCATTAAATAGAAAAATCTACCACAAGTCTAACAAAATTTTCATAACATCTCTTGTTTTCAGTTAAACACCTTTTCTAATATTTCATATTATCATAAAACACAAAAATCTTCCTAAATATTTTCAAAAACACAAATAAGAAAGATGAACAGAATCATCATAGTAATATAATAAGTGATGTTTATTATCATTTCTTTCATATATACTTGGTAAAATACTAAATTCTTATCATATTTGATATGAATTTAATATTTCACATTTTTAGTTGAGTATCACAACTGATAACACATACATGATGAAGAGTGTAATACTCTTCATCTTTCTTACAGTGTTATATCACAAGAGATAAATAAATGTCACTTAAAAATATCAAAATGAATAAAAAGGAAGCAAACTAGGAAAATAGAGACTTAACATATTCTTAAAATCAAACAAGTGTTAAATTAAATTAGCATTTTTTTGAACAAAATAAGAATTTACCTAAAGAGACTTTAACACTTTTATTTCTATTAAGAGTATAATATCACAAGTGATAGATAACATTGGTTCCATTAAAAAAATATGCGCTTGCCAATTGCTATGAAAGGCACAAAAACTATCTTGAAACTGAAAATTATAAAAATATTATAAAACACATAGGTGATAATATATAAAAATATACAGAGCAATGAAATATCCCAGATGATATTAAAGGTTAAAAAAACATACTTGTTTGTTTATGAAATAGCACAAGTGATATTAGACATTAATTTTTTTTAATAAAATATCACAATTGATATTAGACATGTAATATAATAAAGTTTAATAGTAAGCATGCAAACGTCTGAAAATAGACGAATACGTATAAAAACGGACGAAAACATATGAAAACGGACAAAAACGTATAAAATTGAATGAAAAGCGTATAAAAACGTATAAAACGGAAAAAAGCGTCTGAAAAGGGACGAAAACGTATAAAAACGGATGAAAATGGACGAAAACGTATGAAAACGGATGAAAACGTCTGAAAACAGACGAAAGCGTCTAAAAATGGACGAAAACGTAAAAAAATGGATGAAAGCGTATATAAACCTATGAAAACGTAAGAAAACGGACAAAAATGTAAGAAATTAGATGAAAACGTATTAAAACGGACGAAAACGTAAGAAAACAGACGAAAAGGTATAAAAATGGAAAAGAACGTAAGAAAACGAACGAAAACATAGGAAAATGAACGAAAATGTAAGAAAACAGCGAAAACGTAAGAAAACTGGACGAAAACATATGAAACGGACAAAACATATGAAAACGGACAAAACGGACGAAACGCATGAAAACGGAGGAAAACGGAGAAACCGATAAGAAACAAGGAGAACGTAAGAAAACGGACAAAACGTAAGAAAACAGAATGAAAACGTAAGGAAACAGACGAAGGTAAGAAAATGAACGAAAATGAAAACATATAAAACGTATGAAAACGGACGGAAGGTATGAATGGACGAAACGGATGAACGGACGAAAAAGCGTAAGAAAAGCGTAAACGTTATTTAAACGTAAGAAACGGACGAAAACGTATGTAAAACGGACGAAAACGTATGAAAACGGATAAACGTAAGAAAACGGACGAAAAACAGACGGAAACGTAACAAGACTGAAAACGTAACAAAACGGATAAAACGTAGAAAATAGACGCAACGTATGAAACGACAAAAACGTAAGAAAACAGACGAAATGTAAGAAAACACGAAAACGTATAAAACGGAAAAACGTGTAAAAACGTTGAAAACTCCGAAAACGAAGAAAAAAAAAAACGTGAAATTGTAAAAAGTGATTAAAAAAAAGACAAATAATGAGAAAATAAATAAGAAAGATAAAAATAAAAGAAAAAGACAAGAAAAAAACATGGACTTAGGTTTAGACATATTAAATCTTAGGTTAATCACAACCATTAGATCAAATTAGATGGAATGTGGGGATTTATCCCTTAGTATGTAAGGATTTTTGAGTATGCAATTGTGATAAGAATCCCGTTATTTATTTCATTTAAATCAAGAATTCAAAAAAAAAAAAAAAAAAAAAAAAAAAAACCTATTATATTTATCCTCAAGATTGTGATAAGAATCCCATTATATATTCTTGAATTCCTCTCCGCAAGAATATGGTGCCATGTAACGTATTAAATCATGCAATTCATCAGTATCATACTTGTCATAAACTCTTATTTAACTTATATTTGGGCAATTTTAACTTCTGTATCTTTGTATAAATTAGCGTCTACCACAACTCAAAGTCCTTCTACTACATGGTTCAAGAGTAGTCAGCACACCAGATTTTGATGGACTTCCCTGTCTTCAAAAGTTGGAACTCCTATTTTGTGATGATTTAGAAGAGATTCACCCATCAATTGGAAATCATAGAAGTCTTAAAGTCGTACAGGTTTCTTTTTGTCCCAATCTTAGAATGTTTCCAACAATTTTCAAGATGGAAAAACTCGAGCTTCTTGAAATCTGTTATTGCCACAAAATTTTAGAGTTCCCCGATATCCAATCAAACCTGGAAAGCTTGGTAGAGTTGTCTCTGAAGGGAATTGGAATAGAAGGTTTGCTGTCATCAATTGGAGAATGTTGTACCAGCCTTATTTCACTACATTTGAATGACTGTTTAATTATAAAAAGCATAGAAATCGACTTTGATGGGTTAAAACATTTGAAAGATTTTCGAATTTATGGTTCAAATTTGAAAGATTTTCAAATCGACTTTCATGGGTTAACACATGGCTTACAAAGGTTGGATCTTGGTGACTGTTGTTTGGAAGATGGAGAAATCCCTTCTGCTATTGGAGAGATGTCAAACTTACAAGAGCTGAATCTAGAACGTAATAATTTCTCAAAACTAGATTTCAGCATCTCGTAACTTACTCGACTCAAAATCCTCAACCTGAGTCGTTGCAAAAGGCTTTTAGAACTGCCCCAGCTCCCATCAAGTTTAGCTATTCTCCTAGCAAATGAATGCGACTCGCTTACAGACGTGGGGGATTTTTACGTGGATTGTAAAATGTTATGGCATGCCTCACTTACAGGCTCGAATACAGTAATTGATGGGAACAGATTTCTACAAACCATGCTTGAGGTACGTATGGCTGTCTGCGTTTGAATACGAATCTTTATATATACAGATAATAGTAACGGCAATTATTATAAGCTAATGAATTTGTTTTCAATAAATTAGGGAGAGAATGCTGAAAATCAATGTGTGACTCTCAAACTTCAAGGCCTTGAGATTCCAAAGGGGTTTACACCTTGTCTTCGAGAAGGGGGTAAACGGCCATTGTCGAGTAAATGTACATTGCAACTTCCAGAGAACTGGTGCAGTGACTTCTGTGGATTCTTAATGTGTGTTGTTGTGAAAAATGACATTGAAATTATATCATCTCAAGAAATTACGATAGCGCAGGTGATCACGGGTGGTTCGATGGGTATCGATTGTGAAGATGAAGTGGTTTGGAAGGAGAGGGTTGGTTATGAAAAAACATGGGTGGGGTATATTCCTTTTGCTTCATTGACACACACGAACTGGTGGGACTCAACGTACAAAAAGCTTTCGTTTTCCATTAACATCAGATCCTACTCATCGTCCAATGAATTTATTAATAATGCATATGGTGGGTTTGGAGTAAGACTCGTACAAAGAAAAGGAGGAATTGGTCCAACAGAAATATCAACGGACTCTTCTGGAATTTCTTATGGAAAAGATGATTACACAACTGGATTCAAGATTGTACGTGATTCAAAGGATTGTCTAACACTGGCGGAGCCAGGAGAAAATCTAAGGTGGTTCCATTACTAAGTTGATGCAATAAATTAGCGGGTCATAAAGTCAAATAGTCAATAAATCGGGTTAAGTTGTGCCATATGGTGTTTTTCAATGATTAAGGTTTTTTCTTTTCCCCCACATCCAATGGGTGTTGATACTCACACCATTTTTTTTATATACCTACACCACAATTGTGTATTAATGTCTTGTATAATGTGCACTACAGTATTGTATAGTGTGGTGTAAATATAAAAAAATGGTGTGAGTATCAACCCGATATCTAATTGACAATGCAATGTGTATGTGTGTTTTTAAAAGATGATTATTTATTTATTTATTTATTTTGATCATAGTAATAAAATTGACAAAACTCAAACGAATCTTTAATTGCAATATTGTTTAAAAAAAATTGATCACTTTTGAAAACAAGTACTAACATTTATCTAGACACAAATGCTAAAGAATTGCAAACACAACACATAGAACACGTATATCCAGGTTACTTTTCAATTTTATCTAAACTAGATAGCCTTTTTTTCCCAATATTACTATATCCAAAATGACAAATTGGCTTTGTATTATGTTTTGTACTTTATACAATAAAAAAATATGGACCAAACTCCCAAATAGTTATCTTCTTTATTTCATCCGCAGTAATACAATCCGATCCGGCCATGTTTTCTTTTTTTCCTTTTTTCTCACTTAATTTCTTCTTCTATCTTATTAGATCCATGCTTCTAAGGTAGTTCCTTATCTATGTCCAAGGTGGTTCCTTACAAAAATGCTACATCGCTTGTAATAGATTTTTTTTTTTAAGGTGGTTCCCAGGCACCACCTACTTTGTACATAGGTCCGCCTCTGTTCTCTAAAGATTTCCCCACGTGATTTCTATTTGTGGGCAATATTCCAACTTGGTACCCAAACTTATCGTTTGAACCATAGTTGGCGTTGTAACTTAGGTGTCGGGCGTGTTACTTTAGGTTAGCATTTTGAGTTTTTTGGTGTTGCTTTGTTTCTATTTTATTTAAGATAAAACTAGTTATAAAGCCCGTGCACGCACGGGATTTTTTTTTTTATAATTTTTTGAATAATATATTTTTATCTTAATTTGAATTTTAATTATTTTAACTGACGTAGTTAGGGGTCGTATATATATTTTAAAAAAGTTAATCACAAAGCTTAATAAACCAATTTTATTTACAATTTGTTATGTCGCTACAACAAATAGTTAACAATTCTTCATACTTCTTTTAAGTGAGCTTTCAATTCTTCACATTTTAAGTGTGATGATTTTAAAACAATTTCTTGTGAGGATTTTGAAACAATTCTTCTCACACTTCTTAGTGTGAGGATCTATAATTCTTGACATTTTGAAAAGAGGATTTTAGGGAAATTCTTCACGATTTTAAGTGCGAAGAACTTTAGATATTGTGTTTAATAAATAAATATATACCTAAGTTTAACACTTCTGAAATACAAAATATCAAATCAAATATATATCATACAAAAGAGAGTACACTTTCAAGTATACAAAAGCCAAACCTATAAAATCCTATAAACTATCTAAAGTGAAATCTGAATACTTGTTTATCACTTAAAGGTCAAATACCAAACTCAAACTGACTCACAACCTTCGATGTAGCTTGCTGCTTAGTGTCACAAGCTAGAAAATAAAGTTTTGATCGTTGATTCTGCTTGTAATAAACCATATATATAAACAAACTCACGTTTTGGAAAACTTTGGTTAAATTTCAATCCAATGACAACGTCAACATTATGTCCATAAAGTGTAGTCATATCACCACCTCTTCGCCAAAGTTCTTCTTAAGTACCACTTGCATTTGGTTCTCCTTATTAGCTACTGCATCCACATAACCTGAAATAAAGACAGTAAGGTTTGTTACACAAAATCTGGTTTATGCAAGTTGTTGAGACTTGAGACTAAACACAAAAGTTGAAAAGCCACTAACCTAACCAGCAGGAACGTTCAAATCACATGTCACCATACAGCTTCAACATACTCAAAGAACTCAACGTCATTCAAATCACTCCAGTTGCCATATTTGCGCTTTAACTGTACCACCTCAGTACCATATGGGCCAGATGCACCAATATAAAGGCCTATACATAAACCAACTGACAATATTTACAAAAGAATTGGGTGGCTAAAAAGGCAGGCACATCAAAACAGACTCGGGTCATTACATGCAATTTAATTGACCCGAAGCACTAAGTTCCTAGACATTTAATCGTAGTTCATAAGCAATTATTGTGTCGATTATCATTAAAAAAAAATTCAGATGGTTTAATTGTTCATGAATAATTAGCATGTCAAATATGATCACAAAATTATATTTAAGAACAGTATATGTTCCAAAATGCAGTTTGTTCGTTTGCGTCGCGTTTACCTGAAACACTATGTTCCAGGATGTTCAATTTAAACCAGGACTGCTTGAGCCAAAACATTATTATGTAAGAGCACTAATCCAAGATTTTCAATCATGATAAATAATGAACTATAAGTTACCTGCATCGTGAGCGTTTTATCATTCTCTTTGACAGCAAAAAATTCAAACAACCGAGTTCCAGGAGATGCAGACACCAATTGTCTGTAATGAAAATATTTGGTTGTGACTATTAAGTAAACCATAAGCAGAAAAATATGGTGTTGTCATTATCATCTTTAGTTTATAACTATACCTTGGGTTATAACTTTTACCAATAAATATGCCTACATCTGGTGTTATGCGTATGAGTCTGCCAAACGGATCATCTGAATATTTAGAGTAACCCACCCACCAAATATTAAGTAATAATCCATTACCAAGATGGTCAGGCTGGGGATGGATTATTAGTATGGGTTGAAACGGGTCAGGTCTCGTTGACCCAGAAACACTTTATTTTCTATTCTTTATTAATAAACTAATTACTAATGTTCTAGTAGTAATGATCCTCCTCATGTAAACATATTTATAGTCGAACGTGAATCATGCATACTTGTGATTTAGTAAAAGGAGCCACTACAGGGCCAGCACAAGCTGTTGAGCAAGTGGTTTCACTTAATGCAAAGTGAATAGAGTTTGTAAACATTTAAAAAATAATAATTGGGCACCTTTCAACATATTTGGCTTATCTGACCCGTTTCCTTTCCAACTATTTTTTTACTTGACCCACAATAAATAATATACAACACGTATCACCTCTTACCAGACCACTTCTGGTATTTTTACACAACTTCGAAGCATCATGATAACGGTCTTCATGTATTGCATTCTGCAAACAAAGAAACCAGTGAGCCACATGATATATGGATATTCATAGCCCTTTATTAACTCAAATATCGTATGACCTTCAGCTCAGACATGATCTCGGCAACACTATCCTTTTGACGTTGCTTCTGCTATAGCTTTTTTTAGCTTTATAGCCTCTTGGAAATCTTCTTTCTCTATTTCTTCTTCTAGCTGGAACTGCAAAGGAAAGAAACTCACTAAAATGAATGAATAAGTAAAATCCAGAACCTTTTAATCTTTAATCATGCAGATTCTTGTAATACATCAAGTTATCAACTAACCAAATTACCTAGAGGTAGCTTAAATTTCTAGTTGGAACTGCAAAGGAAAGAAACTCACTAAAATGAATGAATAAGTAAAATCCCGAACCTTTTAATAATTAATCATGCGGATTCTTGTAATACATCAAGTTATCAACTAACCAAATTACCTAGAGGTAGCTTAAATTAAAATTGGCATGAAGTTTGTATCAATTCAACAACAATGTTTTTGTATTTCTATAATACAAAATTACAAATGCATGTATTAAACTTTTAGAGAAACCTGTATGTAATTGTATCAATTATAAAATTGAAATGATCATCTTTGACCTCAGAAGTCAAAATGAAAGCACAACCGGAAAAAGGAGAAAATTACCTAAATGTTCATAATCATAGTTTTTCACATACAAAGTTCGAAGGAACTATTGCTTCACATACAAAAGTGATAACATCAAATTATCCTGAATATTAAGTGTCAATTTCCCTCGATAATGCTTGTAATTTATATCATTTATATGGATTTACGCTTGTTTTCCATTGTTTTCCACTTTCAGGTAAATTACGCGCATTGGAGCTAAAGAGACGCGGAATTGGAGAATTATCAAAGATTTATCAGAGTATGCTCATTTTGAAGAAGTTACGGCGTAACTCATCTCTCACATTACACCGTAACTAAAGCGTGACTTAGAAAGCCAACTCATCAGAAGATTACGGCGTAACTCTCCCAAAAGACTACGACGTAACTATATTAGGTCAAATGAGGTTTCGCACCGCTGATAACTACGCCGTTACTCTTGCATAAACTCCGGCGTAACCAAGAAATATTGAAGATACGGGGTAACTACTTATAAGGTTACGCCGTAACCAGCAGATCTAGTGCAAATTACGAAGAAATAGAAGATTACGGCGTAACTATTCTATTAGTTACGCCGTAACCCACATCTGGCCTATAAATACCCCACGATTTCCAAATTTCAAAGCATCCCATTTCACACACCCAACCAAAGAACGTGGGAAGAAGCCAAAGGCGGTCTGAGGAGCATACGGAGTGTCTCCATCCAAGGGAGAAATAACTCCCCTACGATAAGCATTAGCATTTTATCTTTTCTTTACTTTCGATTCATGTATTTCGTAACATTGATTATTGAATTGATTTGTATGGTTAATATGAGCCGCTAAGCACCTCTTGGTGCTAGCCTAGTTATGATTGCTTAATTGTTTTGTTTGCGTTTACATTACTTCCGTATAATTATTTCTAAGTGTATGCATGCATAGTTTATTGGTAGCTACCCTTGTTTCGGTAGTTTTGAATGGCGGTAGAGGCTAGTTGCTTAGGAGATATGACCAACTGACCCTAAGTGAGTAGACTGAGATGGTAAGGGTAAGATATGACCAACTGACGACCCTTTCTACTTGTGCGATTTGACCAACTGATCACCTACCGTTTGGATGAACTTAAGAATTAGGAGGTGAGTGTTTAAGTTGCTAACGCCCGGGCACTCACTATTATAAGTCTAGCATGTAGCGGTACTTAATGACTCGGCTTAGGGGACCAGGAACAACTGGACTTATGAGGGACACCGACTTCTCTCATGGTAGCATCTTTGCTGATAGGTTAGAGCGAATTGACCAAATGCTGTCCTCTCGACTTTGACCCCACCTGAAGTAATTGGAAGTAATTAGACGTAGACATTACTAGCTAGGATGATTAACTAAGTTAGCACCACTCTCCTCTATTGATTACACCTTTACCTTTATCTGCTTTTATCTGCTTTAATTAGTTAATTCCTTATCAAAATTATATTAAAATCTGTGACACCTAGACTTAGTAATAATCCAACACACATAGCTCTTGGGACACTTTTTTAACAGAATTATGTGTGTCGAATTACTCATTAGCGTGGTTCGTTGGATTTTGACTAATTTGAAATAGTAACACATATTCATATTACTACTATTCTTCTTTTTTCTTTTCCTCTTCAACTCAAATCCCTCCATCGTTTACTTATCATTGAGTTTTGTTACAATTAAATACCACCATCACTTCCTGCACTTCACTCAGATCTCTGAGATACTTTTCGATTGGTCGCCGGACCGCTGACGCGCCGCCACTCGCCGGAGCTGCTTCGCCGGAATTCTTTTTTTTTCGGCGATCATAAGCATTTTAGAGCGACAAGATTCTCTCCGGTGATTTCCTGGGTATTTCCGGCCAAACCGGAAACGCACTAACCCTTTTTTTTTTAGGCCACGCGCTGGCTAAGTCTTGGCAAATTGGTTTTTCCGTTTTTGTGTCTCTTTTGCAGGTTGATAGAAGTCACATGGAATTAATCTCCGGTGAGTGTAGTCTTTTTCCGCCGGAAAACGCCGCCTGCTGCCGCCTGCCACCGCTGCCGCTACGGCTTCCACCACGCGCTGACGATTTTTCGGTACAAAGCGTTTGTTCTCTTTACCCTCTTGCTAATCTTATACTCTTGTATTTTTTGCTTTCCTTTTGGTTTCTGGGTCGCCTGCTGCCGGATTTATCCACCGGATATTATTATTATTTTTAATTTTGTTTTTTGTTTTTTATTTTTATTTTTATTTTATTGTCTTTTCCTGGCAGCCTGCTTGTTTTTGTTCGTGTTCCGCATTTATTTATATATTGATTGTTGGCTTCTTTGTTGTTGTTTCCTTTTTATTGTATCTTGATTGTGTGCTTGTTTGTCTTGTCCCCCTTTGTTGCATCTTTTCTTGCTGCTAGTTTGCTTGGCCTAACATAGACCCCTTGGCTAGTGATGGTAACCTGAGGTCATGTCTTGCCGGGTCGGGTAGGGTAGACAGGGTAGACGGAGTAGGTGTAGTGGGCGGGGTAGGCGGGGTTAGTGGTGTTGGCGGGGATGGTAGGGTGGGCGGGCTTAGGTCGGGTAGGGGTTCTGCTAGGGCTGCGTCTTCTCGTAGGATTAGGGTAGGTAGTTGGAACGTTGGGTCTCTTACCGGTAAGCTCTTTGAGCTTGCAGATGTGTTGAGGAGACATAAGGTTGACATTGCGTGCTTCCAGGAGACTAAATGGAAGGGATCAAGCACGAGGGAGGTAAACGGCTACAAGCTCTGGTACTCCTCTGGCTCTAGGTCAGCAAGAAACGGAGTTGGTGTTATTTTGGCGGCTGGGCTCAAGGATAATGTAGTGCAAGTGACTCGAGGAAGCGATAGGATCATGGCGATTACTTTGGTTATCAATGGGGAGACCGTCAACGTTATCAGCGCATACGCACCACAGGTGGGCCTGAGTGAAGCAGAGAAGAAGAGTTTTTGGGACGATCTCGACGAGCTCGTTAGGGAGTGCCCGTCGGATCGGCGTTTGTTTATAGGTGGTGACTTGAACGGCCATATTGGTGCGGACGCAGATGGATACGAGGAGATACACGGAGGGTTCGGATTCGGAGTTAGGAATGACGAAGGACGATCGATTTTAGAGTTTGCTACCGCTCACGACTTGGTAGTAGCGAACTCTTTCTTCAAGAAGAGGGATGTTCACTTGATCACTTTCCGGAGCGGGGGTCACAACACCCAGATTGACTATCTGTTGGTGCGAAGAAGTGATCTTACTAAATGCAGGGACTGTAGGGTTTTCCCAGGCGAGACTTGCTCATCTCAACACAAATTGGTAGCAGCTGACATGTTTTTCGAGAGGCAACAACCAAGGACATTAGTGACCGGGTTGCCGAGGATTCTCTGGAAGAATTTGAACGGGGAGGCAGCAGAATCGTTTAGAGTGAAAGTCTCAGATGGACTTGCTACTCAGTCGGAGGACTTGGATGCTAGAGATGCGGACCAGTTGTGGGGCACTCTTGCAGGCATTATCAAAGATGCAACAAAGGATTCCCTCGGGGTGGCTAGAGGATCATCGAGGTCCCAACCGGCCAACAGAGAATCTTGGTGGTTTTGCGAGGAAGTGCAATCCAAAGTCACCGAGAAACAATCTAGGTTCAAAGAGCTTATTTTGTGCCGAGAGGGTCACCAAGTGGACATTACTGCGGCAGAAGAGAGGTATAAAGTCGCTAAAAGAGAAGCAAAAAAGGCAGTAGCTCTGGCAAAGGACAAGGCGTATGAGGATTTGTATAAGAAACTGGACTCCAAAAGAGGGGGCTAACGACATTTTCAGGATCGCTAAAGCCCGAGAGAGGAGAAGGAGGGACTTAGGATGCGCTAAGTATATCAAAGATGAAGGAGGACAGACCATCGTGAACGTAGAGGATATCAGGAAGAGATGGGGAGAGTACTTCTCCTCTCTTTTCAATGTAGGAAGGGCTGAAGACAGCGCGGAACAAGAGAACCTTAGCCAACGAACATAGTGCTATTCGAGGATTAGTCAACCAGAAGTGAAGATCGCACTACAGAAGATGGGAAGAAACAAAGCAGTAGGGCCGGACCAAATCCCCATAGAAGCTTGGAGGTGTCTGGGAGATAGGGGGTATATTGGTTGACATGCCTCTTCAACAAGATCTTCTACGGGGATAAGATGCCAGAAGAATGGAGACTCAGTGAAGTCATCCCCATCTACAAGAATAAGGGAGATGTACAAGTGTGCAGCAATTATAGGGGCATTAAGCTTCTCAGTCACACCATGAAGCTTTGGGAGAGAGTTATTGAGAGAAGGTTGAGAAGGGAGACGAGGGTGTCAGAAAACCAATTTGGTTTTATGCCAGGGAGGTCCTCGATTGAGGCTATTCACCTTCTCAGAAGTCTCATGGAGAAGTATAGAGAAAGACAAAAGGACTTGCATATGGCGTTTATTGATCTTGAAAAGGCTTATGATAGCGTGCCGCGCGAGTTGATTTGGAGAACTCTTATCGACAGAGGAACCCCAAATAGATACGTGAGAGCCATTAGGGATATGTACGAGGTGCTAAGACTGTGTAAGGTCCCAGTGGGGACCTCAGAGTTTTTCCCTGTGGAAGTTGGGCTCCACCAGGGATCCGCCATTAGCCCCTACTTCTTTGCCTTGATTCTAGATGAGTTAACTAGAGGGATACAAGAGGGCATCCCGTGGAATATGATCTTTGCTGATGACATTGTGTTGGTGGCAGAATCGGCGGAAGGTTTAAACACCGCTTGAGCACTGGAGGGAGGCTCTTGAAGACAATGGCCTTCGGGTAAGCAGGGAGAAGACTGAATACCTGAGATGTGATTTTGGGAGGTTAGAGCAAGGTCACCACGAACAAATTGATATTCATATCGGTGATCAGATCCTGCCACCCAAGGAGTCTTTTAGATACCTGGGATCGATAATAGATAAATCAGGGAGGATTGATGAGGACGTAACCCACCGGATTAGAGCGGGGTGGGCGAGATGGAGGGCGGCGTCAGGAGTCCTTTGCGACAGGAACATCCCATTTAAGTTAAAGGGAAAATTTTATAAGGTGGCGATTAGACCGCTATCTTTACGGCTCAATGTTGGACCATATTAAAGGCACGGCTAACAGGTAGAGGTGGCAGAACTGAGGATGCTAAGATGGACTTGCGGTAAAACCTTGCTTGACATGATCCCGAACGGAGTTTTCAGAGCAAAACTTGAGGTCGGGAATATT
Organism: Chrysanthemum makinoi; assembly: GCA_910596185.1. Lineage (NCBI taxonomy): Eukaryota > Viridiplantae > Streptophyta > Magnoliopsida > Asterales > Asteraceae > Chrysanthemum > Chrysanthemum makinoi. Next base: position 261,886,513 of record OU343224.1, on the reverse strand, counting down.
GTCTCAAAAATGAGAGAAGGAAGGTTGAGGTGGTTCGGACACCGTCCGATAAGGCCACAGGAGCCCAGTTAGAAGGGTTGAAGCGCTAGTTGTAGATGGTGTGAGAAGGAGAGGCAGACCCAATATCAGGTGGGAGGATAGACTTAAGCTCGACATGATGGAGCTTCATTTGACAGAGGACATGATCTCAGATAGGAAGGGGTGGAGAGATAGAATTAGGATCTGTGGGTAGTGGTGCTAGGTTGGCTTTTAGGTGCCCCCTTTGGCCTCCTTGCGTGTTTTGTTTTGTGGCCTCTTTTTTGCTTTGCCGTAGTCGTAGGCCCCGTGCGTGGTTTGCGTTGCTCTGTTATTGCTCCCTTAGGTTTGCCTGCTTTGTCTTGCCCCCTGAGTTTGGTCTTTTTGTACTACGTGTTTTTGCCTTAGCCTTATGCCTAGTGTGCTACCTTGCTTTGCTCTGTGTTGCCACCTTTTGTTGGTCTGCTTTTGGTGTGCCTGTGCTTTTGGTTTTATGTCTATTGCACTTTGCTTTTAGCCTATTTTCGGTGTACTTGTGCGTGGTTCTTTTTCCTGTATGCCATGTTTGCTTGTGTGCTTGCTCTCTTTTTACTACGCTTTTGCCTATTGTTTTGTCGTATGCTTATTCTATCCTTTCACACTAGCACACATGCACTTGCCGGAGGTCTCGTTGGAAGCAGTCTCTCTACAAACGGGTTTACCCGGATGTAGGGGTAGGATCTGTCTACATTTTACCTCCCCCATACCCTGCCCTGGCGGGATTGGGTTTGTTGTTGTTGTTGACATAGCTCTTGGGACGACCTCGGTTTTACCGAATACTATACTACACATGAACGGGTACACTGCCCGTTAGTGCATTAGGGTAGACCATAGGTATAACGAGACAATATAAATATTAAAACCTGGTCAGTAAAACCTGCATCAAAAAGCAAGAGAGTAAACTGATCAAATCCAATTAGATGATTGTAGGCTAGGAAGCGTAATTGTTTATTAGAAACATATAAACTCGAGCACGACATAAAAACCTATACTGGCCGCGCTACATGACTCATTTTTAACCTGTTTCCACTTTCAAACTGCCCTTTTCCCATAATTAGCCATATGTCATTTTTCAACCCATTTGATCCGTACCTAACTCGACTAATTTAATAAGTCTATAATAGTCGGTTTTGCAACTATTTAGTTGTTCACATATTTTTTAGTTTATAAAAGATGCTGCCAAAATTATACTAAATGAAGATGCATATACAGCTAGCAAGTAAGTGGAGAACAAAAGTTTATCATAGAAATCAACACGCATTAACAATAACATAGGCTTATCCAATGATAAGGCCACTTTATAAAATTAAGTAAAATGAAGTATTCATCCTCATAAGCAAATAGAATCTCAATTACCCATAGCCACAGAACTGTTTACATATAATCATGCTTTTACTTGCTGAATATACGTAGCTTTTGACATTCATGAACATATAGGAATGATTAACTTTGTAGTTTGCTTTATTCTAAGTAAGGTATGCTCAATGATAATCCTCAAAAATGATTTGGCTTTATAATGCCATACCTAATGTAAAAGTATGACACCTAAATAAATCCAAAAAGTTAACCTATAGTATTGGATCTTCTAGGCAACCAAGTATCAGTCAGATCTAATTTTGACCTGATCCACTTATTCTACGTAGTCAATGAACAAGGTCATTATCATTATATAGTCTCTTGCTAAGTAAAATATAGCCTAGCCTGCAAACTAAAGATACATGCATTGGTTAAAGTTGTACTAAATGTATATTTTCTACACCAGATACCTCATTATCATTGGTAGATATAGCCAATAATGATTAGAACTCCTTTTTGTCAATCCCTATTGCCTTGCATAGTGTAAGTAAATGTAAAATACTATTGTATTGCTTAATCTTTATAGAGGATACACGACTCTATTTATACAGGGTATTAGCTAAGCTATCTAATAACCCTAATGGGCTGATGGGCTGGGTTGTAATACACTAATGGGTTTTACTAACTCTAACATTCCCCCTCAAGCTGGAGCATATATATTCATCATGCCCAGCTTGTTACAAATGAATTTAACTTGACTACCAGATAATGATTTCGTAAATACATCTGCTAATTGACTCTCTGTTCTAACACGAGGATTTGTAATCATCCCATCTTCTAGCTTCTCGCGAGTAAAGTGACAATCGACTTCCATATGCTTGGTTCTCTCATGAAACACTGGGTTGTTTGCAATGTAAATAGCAGCCTAGTTGTCACACCACATCATCGTTGGGTTGGATTGAGGAAACCCAATCTCACCAAGTAAATTACGCATCCACACAATTTCACATGTAGTTTGGGCCATAGCTCTATATTCGGCTTCTGAACTCGACTTTGACACAACGTTCTGCTTCTTACTCCTCCAAGAGACAAGATTTCCACCAACAAAAACATAATACCCAGTTGTAGATCTCGAGCTATTAGGACATCCTGCGTAATCAGCATCTGTGAACCCTTCAATTGTATGATGACCATGATTGGCATATAAAATACCCTGTCCTGTTGTACCTTTTAAATACCGCAAAATCTGAGTAACAGCATCCCAATGCGAAGTTCTAGGAGCAGACATAAACTGACATACAATACTTACAGGAAAGGCAATATCAGGACGCGTTATAGTGAGATAGTTTAGCTTCCCAACTATCCGCCTATACTTCTCTGGCCTCTCTAGCAATTTTCCATCCTGAGTTCTTAACTTTAGTTTTGGTATCATAGGCTCACTGCAAGTTCTTGCCTCAATTTGTCCAGCATCATCTAATAAGTCTAGACAATACTTCCTTTGAGAGAGAAAAATACCTTTACTGTTGCGTGAGACCTCAATCCCCAAAAAATATTTCAATGATCCTAGATCCTTCATCTGAAAGCAAGTTCCAAGAAATGATTTTAATTTCTCAATTACAGTTTTATCATTGCCCGTAACCACTATATCATCCACATAAACTACAAGTAAGACGCAACCAACATCAGATGATCTATAAAACACAGAATGATCATAGGCACTTCTTTGTAAACCAAACTTAATCAACACATTGCTGAATTTTCCAAACCATGCACGAGGAGACTGTTTTAAGCCATACAAAGCCTTCTTCAGTCTACACACTCTTCTAGATTCCCCCTGAGCAACAAACCCCGGAGGTTGCTTCATATAGACTTCCTCTTGTAAATCACCATGTAGGAAGGCGTTTTTAACATCAAGTTGATGAAGTGCCCAATCATAATTGGCAGCCAAGGAAATTAACAATCTAACCGATGATAATTTGGCAACAGGTGAAAAAGTTTCCACGTAATCAACTCCATATGTTTAGGCATAACCTTTTGCTACCAAACGTGCCTTTAATCGAGCAATAGAACCATCAAGATTCATTTTAACCGTAAACACCCATTTATACCCAATTGCCCTCTTTTCGGTAGGTAAATCTACTAATTCCCAAGTTCCATTATTCTTGAGAGCATTCATTTCCTCAATCATAGCAGCACGCCATCCAGAATGAGCGAGTGTTTCACCAACAGTATTCGGAATTGATATAGAGTCTAAATTTGCAACAAAGGAACAAGAGGAAGTAGATAACTTATCATAAGAAACAAATGACGCAATAGGGTAGGTGCAACTATGTTTACCTTTCCGAAGAGCAATAGGTAAATCTAAATCAGCTTCAGTAGGTGTATCATCTTGTGCATGACTAGGTACACCACTAAGAGGATCATCATGTGCATTACTATGTGCACCACTAAGAGGATCTGCCAATGAAGAAGGTGGTACATGAGTGAAGTCTGATGTAGGGCGATTTCGTCGATGGTATACTTTATTAAACCGGGGAGCTCTATTAACTGAAGGGACAGATGTATCACTAGGAACTTGTGAGCGATAGACTAACATATCATCATATTCCTCGTGATTATGAGAGTTGGACACGGGATAAAATGGTAAGTCTTCATAAAAGGTGACATCTCGAGAGACAACATATCGATTAAGTGTTGGAGAGAAACAATTATAGACCTTTTGAAGATGAGAGTATCCAAGAAAGAAACATTTAAGAGACTTTGGGTCAAACTTTGTTAGATGTGGTCTAGTGTCCCGAACAAAACACGTACTCCCAAAGATCTTAGGTTCAACAGGAAACACATATTTACTAGGAAAAAGAATGGAATATGGAATATCACCATTCAATACAACAGAAGGCATGCGATTAATGAGAAAACATGCTGTGGAGATAGCATCAGCCCAAAATGGTTTAGGAACTTTCATCTGAAATAGAAGTGCCCTAGCAACTTCTAAAAGATGACGATTCTTGCATTCGGCAACCCCATTTTGAGCAGGTGTATCAACACAAGAGGATTCATGTAGAATGCCATGTTGAAGCATATATGACCGAAATGTTTCTGAAATATATTCTTTAGCATTATCACTACTTAATGTCTGAACCATGACATTAAACTGTGTTTTTATTTCAGTAACAAAGGAAGAAAAATGTGTGAATACTTCAGAACAATTTTTCATCAAATAAAGCCAAGTAACACGAGAATAATCATCAACAAATGTAACAAAGTACTTAAAACCGCATTTAGATGTAACTGAACACGACCCCCAAACATCAGAATGAACCAACTCAAATGGGGACGTAGCCCGCTTATTGACTCTAGGACTTAAATGAACACGTTGATGTTTGGCAAATTCACATGACTCGCAACAAATGAGAAAACTCTGGACATAACTTCTTTAGACTCTGAAGAGAAGGATCGCCTAATCGGCGATGCATATCAATAGGGGATAAGCGGGAGAAAGCTAAGGAACGTGGTGGTGGTTTGGTTTCAAGTATGTATAGGCCATCAGACTCCCATCCTTTACCAATAATCTTCTTGGTCGCCAGATCCTGAAAATAACAATAATTGGGAAAGAATGAGACACTGCAATTTGAACCACGTGTAATTTTACTGACAGATAACAGGTTAAACTGGAAATTTGGCAAATACAGAACTGAAGATAATGATATGGTTGGGGTAGGGTTAGCGGTGCCAGAACCGAGTACTCGAGTTGTAGTCCCATCGGCAATTGTGACATGGGAAGAGGGGGTATGAGTACTAAAATTAGAAAGTAACTGACGATTACCTGTCATGTTGTCTGAACCACCAGAATCAATGATCCATCTGGTGGAAGAAGATAAAAGACAGTTACTAGTATTACCTATCTCGGCAGTAGAATTCACAGATCCCTTAAGACGAGCATACTCCTCAGCCGAAATAGTAACAGTATTACCAGACGCGGAAGAAGCAATATTTGCGGTGGGACCTTTCTTTTTGGCCAAGAGTTTCTTGCAAGTATGTGTAGTATGCCCGATCTCATGACAGTAGTAGCATTCAATATTATCGGAACTCGAACCCCCTGATTCAACAACTCAAACATTATAACCACCCCACGAACCACCTCGAGAACCACCTCTAAATCCACCTCGAGAACCACCACGACTAATAAGAGCACTATTAGGAGCTGAAACGATAGAAGGTTCAACTGTCTCATTGTGAAGAACTCGAGCAAATGTATCTTGAAGAGATGGAATGTCAGACTCATTCAAGAACTAAGATCTTAAAGAATCAAATTCTGGTCGAAGGCCGGTCAAGAAACTCAGTACAGCTATTTGTTCCCTTTGCTTCTGCATCTTTTTCACATCAGCACTAATAGGAAGAAGAGTATTCAACTCCTCATACATTCTCTTAAATCCCATAACATAAGCAGTAAGTGATTGGTCTTGTTGCTCTCCACGGTGAAAAGCCTTGCATACACTGTAAATTCGAGATATGTTCTTTTGTCCGGAATACAAGAAATCCAAATACTCAATCAATTCCTTTACATACTCACAGTGATTAATTAAGGGAATAACAGATGATTCAATAGAGTTTCTTATCTGTAAAAACAATTGAGCGTCATTTTGAAACCATTGATCCTTAGTACCATCTGTGGGAGGATCATCTTCAAGATGAGAGGCCTTTCCAATGCTACGTAAATAAATACAAACAGTTTTGCTCCATTCAAAGAAGTTGGAGCCATCAAGTTTATTATATGTAATTCGTGTTACCACTGGAAGTACATCAGCATTAAACCCACTACCAGACATATTATCATCATTCTTATGATTTCCAGTCATATTTAACCAAACCAAAAATTCAAAAAAAGTTCCTTAACAAAGTAATAAACCAAAAAAGGCAATCCAAGCACAGAAAAGACAAAACCCAAAACTTGGTTTAAATCACAAAACCAAAATGACCAGAATCAATAAACTGAAAACTAAAGAAGAACCGGGCACACTGGAGAAGTAGGTGAGATACAAACCAGCCCTAATCTTCTGCCTCTAATTGTTTGTCGAATGAACTCCCTTGGTTCAAACACAAACGAACCCTAATTTTCTGACTTTTGATAACTTAGCTCTGAAACCATGTAAGTAAATGTAAAATACTATTGTATTGCGTAATCTTTACAGAGGATACACCACTCTATTTATACAGGATATTAGCTAAGCTATCTAATAACCCTAATGGGCTGGGCTGTAATACACTAATGGGTTTTACTAACTCTAACACATAGCAAAAATGTACCAGCAACATGATCAAATAGCATATGTCAGCTCCAAACACCATAGGAAAATACGTACTACCTGATATATCAGTATGTATAGTTGCACTTTTGTAAGGACTCGAGTGGCATTGGGTTTTAGTCTGTTAATCCCTTCTTCTGAGGTAACAACCTACATCCCAACAGATTAAATATTATAACTTTAATCTTTATTCAAATTCTATAAGAAAATTCCCACTGTCCAGCCATGATGTTAGTTATCATAGTGGATCCATAATGTCGTATGTCAAATCTGAAAAATGGTCACTACAATGGAAACCATCAACCTACAAACAGATCGTCAACCTGACATTTTTTTTCCCTAAATGGCATTTGTACATGTTTACCAGAAGTAGGTACCTTGATCAGTTGAGTCATATACCAATAGATAGTAATGTCCATCCCATTTTTAAGTTTACATGTAGGTCTATAGTGCCCCTTCCCTTTTTCTAATGCTACAATCTATTGTTATTAAACTATGGCTGATATCTGGTGCCTAAGTATAAGTGCATAACTCAACATAACATGCATCAAAATATCCTAGATCCTGATCAGTGGTGTATGACATGTATCTAATCATAAGCCACATGCAGATAGCTCTAGGTATCATATATGAAATAGTATACCAACACATATCCATATAGTGGTGCTTGGATTTGATAAGACATAGTTACTAATCAAAATTACATATATTATAAATTTTGCAACATGTACAAAAGATATATAATTAAAAATAATAAAAATATTAATAAAATATAAAAACCGATATATCACCGATATCTTTCCGCGATAACCGCTATTTCAAATCTCGGACCTTGAACGATATTTAATTTTTGACCGAGATAACTACATAGATAAAAACATGTACAAAGCCTTAAAATCAAATAAAATATCATAATAATAAAGAAACACGACTAATCTCTTTCTCTTCTACCTCTCTCTCAACATCTCTGTGCTTCCGCCATCCACAACACCACCAGGTAAACACTTTCTTTCTCCTCTTTTTTATTTTTTTGTTGAAAATTTTCTTCTACTTCTTTATAAATTTTGAAAACCTTCTTTTTCCATTTTTTTTTCAAAAAAAAAAAAAAAAATCCAAATCCGTGTCCAAGCCATGTCCAAATCCGTGTCCAAGCCGTGTCCAAATTCGTGTCCACCCCAAACATCACGTGGGACACGACACGTGCATGTCGGACACGTGTCCGACACTGCCACTCCTTACTTTCAGGCGTATCCGTGCTTCCTAGGGTTTAACAAACAACCCAACAACTCATCTCCATGTTTTAACACAATGATATTTATCAAAAATTGGTTTATAATGCCGTTACGAAACCTCATACTAAACTTGCTTATGACAACTACTTCTATAACCGTAAACAGGTTAGAACACACTAAACTCGACCAATATACTAATCCATATATCATCATTATTAATTTGTTTAATTTGTAAGTTAAGCATCAATTACCTTAACGGCTAACACGAATATGGAGCAGAAACTCAAACAAATGATCCTACACGTTTGAGACCCTCCTCGTCACCCTCTTCATGAACTGTTTATCGCTCTTGCGTATAGAGTTATAGTTTAATTTTTGGGGTTATATTTGGTCAAGGCGTAATAACATATGCATATGTTCTTATTATACTAAAACTATTATTACAATTAAGATCAATCCTTGCATTCTAATTACTACCAGATGTCAAACGAATAGAAGAAAAGAATCAAAGGCCTACAATACCTTAAGGATAACATAACGGTTAAAACAATGGATATGTACCAACAATCAGTTGAAAGAAACAATCATAATGGTTACCTATATTTTTTACTGCGCACAACACGTGTTTTCAAAAAGTAACAATCGAACCATTTAGCGTTATATCTGCAAGAAACATCAGTCTAAACCCCCAAACCCAATATATTTGCAAACTGTACACAAAAATCAACAATTAAATATAAATAGATGATTAATTATGGATATCATAATTAATCAATAAGTCAAGAACATACCATCGATCCCTGGCTTTAAGAACTTTACGTTTTGTCTTTTGAGGAAATTCGGTAGTAATTTTTTATTTTTTAATTTTTTTGGGATGATGTTGTGAAGGATACGATGATTCAATGATTGAAGTTTTGGGCTGTTCAGTTATAACGAATAACGAATAAACAATCTTCTAAGCATCCATTATGCAAAAATTACTAAACTTTATGCTAGTTCTTAGCAAATCCACATTGATTCAAAAATAAAGTAGCAATATCATATTCAATTAACAAACATACAAATTAAAATTGCATACAACACTTACCATTAGATTGATTCAAAACATTGATTCCTGAGTTTGAGGACATATAACATACAATACAAATCATCGTGCATTCATTGCATCCCTACAAACATCAATTAACACAATTAAATCGAATTAGATCAAACAACCTGGAAATCTCTTGTAATTTTATACATCAAAACATATTAATCCCTAACAAATTGTAATAACCTGGATAAAATAGCAATCGAGTTTAATTGATCCTTATTAATAACCTGGATATCAAAGAAGAACAATTGCACTCGAGTACTGAACCAAATCAGATGATACCAGTGGGTTTTAAAGGAAAGAGTAAGCATTACTGAACCAAATCAATTCTTATAGTCAGGAAAGGGTTTCTTTGAGTCGGTGTAGGTTATGGCACAAAAAACGTAAGAATAAGGATGATAGTAATGATTTTGGGCCCAAAAGTATTAATTAATAAATTTAAAGGACATGTGTATTTTGGCCTTTTCTCTACATCTGATTTATAAAGACGAATTTCTTTTTTAAGATTAGCTAAATTAAGAAATATTTGGACTTTCTTTTAGTATTAAAATTAAAAAATAATAATAATTAAAAAATATTACCAATTAAGGTGTGATTTGATTTTTTTAAAATAAAAAATTCTCACTATTGGTTTTGTTTTATTATATAATATAAAAGATTACCAAAAGGTAGAAAAATCCAACCTTGATCTATGCAGACATTTTTAACAACATTTTCCTATTTTGGTCATGCTTAATAGATCAACTGCTTGACTCCATTCATTTTATAATACGTGTCATTCTCTTGTACTTTTTTATTTGGCCCACAATAATACACAAAATCTAAAACACATCTAGTGCACTATTTACTATTTTGTCTTTTAATAAAAGTTAATGCTCAACCGACGACGCTCGACTGGCAACTGCTCAACCGACGGTGTACTTTTTTTTGGGAAAGCAACATACTACATTGAAAATGACACGAAATATATATATATATATATATATATATATATATATATATATATATATATATAGAGTAGGGATCCAATAAGAAGTAAATTAAAATAAGAAGTGGTAAGAAGTGACCAAAACCACGCATTTAAGATGCAACGACTTGCATTAGATGCATTTCTATTCATATAGATGCAACATCTTTAGTTTCGAAAGTTAATTTGATGTATAGATGGTGCAAATTAATTTTCATGATTTCGGCAGTGCAGAGAACAAAAAACAGAGAAATCATGAAACGCATCTAATATACGTATATGCATCTGATTAAAAGCTAGAAAACACACTATGGTGTGTTCTAAGATTATAGGGATGCATCTAATTTAGGTCGGTGCATCTCGGATTTGCGGTTATAGTTCTTCTTATTCCTTCTTATTTTAAGTAATCTTCTTATTTGATCCTAACTCTATATATATATATATATATATATATATATATATATATATATATATATATATATATATATATATATATATATATATATATATATATATATATATATATATATTGTGTTTGAATATATTTTATACAAAGTGGTAAAAACATACATAAAACACAGTGTGTTGCCTTAGGATACGTGCATGGCTTAGATCAAAGAAAACATTCACAACCATGTTAGATATACTGATAAAACCTATGTCGAGAACTGCACAAAAATTACCTTTGATATAACCAGATTTTTATTCTTAACTATTTCATGTAATCAGTAAAAGTATACACAAGGTAATTTGTAATTTTTAACAATTTTAATACATTGCCAAGTTAGATATACCAGTCAAACATATGTCGAGAACCACACACAAAAACATAGACTTTCAAAGATCTTAACAAAAAAATTGAAAGTACATTCATCAATGTGTAGAATAATCTTTTGAAAACGCTTTTGATATAATGACATTCAAAATGTACGTAACATATCTCACCCAAGGTTCAAGTTAGGTTGTGGACAAATGTGTACTGTGTGTGTAAACCAAATTTTCTGACAATGATACATATATATTTCAAATGGATGGAAAGTTGTTCAATACTTCGATCAAAATAGGAGTTACCATAATCACTAAAATTTCAAGTCTCTATAAGTATTATGACACATAAACTTTTGATCACTTAAGAACAACTGTTGCGGTTCTAAGAGCAAGGTAACTTTGCACATACTCATTCGGAAGTGATCTATTGACCTTGAAGACTTCCGTGTTCGCATAATGCATATGGGTTCTTGGGTCTCTATAAGGTTCATGCATTCAAAATATTAGAATAATTTATATTGCAGATGTAAAAACCTAAATTCCGTTTTCCGAAATTCCTATATAATTTGAATTTTTATAAGTACTATGAATATCATTAAGTATTTAAGATATTACGCTATGTGATAATTAAATTAACATGACATTTAACTTAAGTCTTAATAAATTAAATTAACGATACAACTATATGTATGTATCCTAAACCAGCTTCGATAAACCAGTATACGTTGTCTTCCCTAAACTACTACTCGTTTTTATGTCCATTTAACTAGGCTACTCTATGTAACAATTAATTCATCTCATACACTTGAAAATAAATATCACGCCTAAGCCTTGTACAAAAACAGATCCTATACATTTATGTGCGTATATTTTGGAATAACAGATAAGTATATCAAATATGTAACGCCACAGGTTTTTATGTTCCATGGCACAAGAACCGAATGTATCTCCTTTACTTGTGCACATTTTTTTTAGTTAGGTAAGCACAAGTAATTTTTGAAATGATTTGAGAAGAATGAGTCCTCCCTATTATTCGGCAATCACCTCCCTTTTCTCTCTTATAGTAGAAACCGAATCCCACATTTTAACACCCACTTAAAAATCCTAAACTTCACAAACAATCGGCAGCCTTCATTATTTTTCCCTCCAAGAAGATTAGGGTGCGAAGGAGTAGCAGTGGTGTGATTCGTGGGTTAAGGTTGTATTCGGGGGTTCCCATTCTTGTTCTTGTCTCACGTTAACCTTGCTCTTGTTTTGGTTCGTGCAAAGATTTGGAGAGTAGCGGGTATTGGCTTGGGTACAGATGTCGCGACCTTTGTTCCGTGGCTGGTAATTCACTTCAGTTTCATTTGTTGGAAGGGTACCACTCGCGACGTAAACTCGGTTAGCCGATTGGGTTCGGGCTACACAGTATTTGTTTCATTAGCAGGAGATAGATTGACTTCGCGATCGGGTTAAATCTCGGTGCTTGTGGTCATACTCGTGTACATTCGTATTAGAGTTTCGGTTTCGATCTATTGTCTAGTCTGGAGGTAATACTTGAACTACCGTTTAAATATATGATCATTGATTACCTATAAGAAACTATTTAAGAAACCTGTTATATGCTATTATCATGTATTAACATAAAATCATGTCTTAGGAATAATACGATCTTACATGACTGTTAAGATATACATGAGTTACATGAATGCATGATCATTAACGTCAAGAGCTAAACATAATATTTGGTATCTAAAATGGAGTAAACATGAAGAAGAAGATGAGATCTTGCATGCATGGTTTGTAAATTGCATATATAATAGAAACATGTACGTATATTCAGGTTAATTAAAATGAAAACTTCCATGCATAGATTGTCTAAACTAATGTTAAGTATGATGTATAGTCATAATGTACAGTTAAAAATTTAAACCAAATCAAACTCAGTTGTTCTCATTAATATTTTTATCCTTCACTGGCAAATGATTTTCAAAACTATCTTGACTTAAATAAGTCTTATGTACTAAATGGGTTATACATGGTCTTGCGAGGGGGTATGTTTGAGGGTAATCGCGGAAATAAAGGTTGAGTCATTTTGTATTTTGAAAGCGTATCGGGATAGTTGAGTTGGGGGTTAATCATATTACGTGATTACTTGGTCGTAAATGTTAGCCATACGGACCACGAGCAAGCCTAAATATGGATCGATAAGATATATTGAAGCATTTTACCTTTTTATTTAAATGTATATGAATTTGTCATGTAAATTAAAATCTTTAGTTATTTTACATTTTAAACCTTAGACCTTGTTCATGGGCGCATGCAAACCCTGAACTTTGTCAAACTGTTACTTTTGACCCTAATCTTTGGAATCTATCATATGTGACCTCTAACTTCGCTATATTGTCATATTAAACCTTTAAATTTATCATTTATAACCCCTATGTTTTGCTAATTAATATTATTACCCTAAAGTATTTATTTCGGTCCATTACTAAAATGAGAATACACTTAATAACTCTAAAAATATTAATACGATTTATATAAGCAATGAATCCGTTATGACTTAAATGAGCTAATAAGTATTATACGAACCGTAAACCGTGTAGATTCGTTGAAGAAGACGTGACGTTATTTCTTCGTGCTCACATTTCCATTTACTTTCATTGCTAAGGTACGGATATTCAGTCTCTCCTTTTAAAACATTCTTTGTTCGTAAATATTAGTACAGATATTCAGTCCTTTTTCAGTAAGGGCATCCTTTGGTATTGTTAACCGTTATTGCTATTGATATCCTTTCTGTTAGCTGATTTATATCCGTTTTGATTTGTTTTGATATTTAATCTGCTATCCCATTCTGATATTTGTTGGTTATTCGTTTGATATGATTCAGTTCAGTATTTGATATGATATGTTTCAGTTCAGTATTTGATTGGATATGATTATGATTGCTCTTGTATTGCCCAACTTCCGTATCTGTATCCCTAGCCATAGAGGTACTATGGCCATGTCATTGAGGCACCGGTGGCGGCATGACACTATCTGGGGCGGTGTGATTGGTCCCCGGCGTTCCCATTTTGTATATGCTTTGGCCATTATGATTTGTTTTGCAGGGAGCGTATGGATGCATCCTAGGTAATTTGTATCTGTATCTGTATCTGGTGATTGGTTGGTGTGTGTTCCTACACCCCATCACATTCTGGTACATTGTGAGCTAGCTACTCCATGTACAACTTTGGATTTGACGGTATATGATTGTGATTGATTAATTGCATGCCTATTCATGTGGCATGCTTAGGCACTGGCAATGGCACTCCGATCCGATGATATTTGTTATGTGCTCTATTTCAGTACTTGTCTCATATGAGTTTCATATTCCGTTTCGTCTGACATATTCTCAGCAGGCTCTTTTCCTTTCTTTGTGTTGACATAATTTAATCCATTTCCCATTTTTTTATTTTGTTATTGTATTGTTTATATCTGTTCACTGGGCTTTTTAAGCTCAGCCGCACTTTCTTTTCTCTGGCGGCAGGTAATTTTAGCGGGATGCTGGGATTGAGAGTCGAGAGTAGGAGCTGTTAGAGACTGACCCTAGAGTTACCCTATTCTTGCGGACTTATGATTCTGGACTTTTGTATTTTGATTTTCTGTTGTTTCATTTGTAATTGTAATCTTTTGGGTTTGTATTTTGGGTCATGGTTTCATGACTTGGTTTTGTAAGTCTTCCGCTTGCATGTATGTTCTGATTTGACCCCATAATGTGACACTCGGACCCTTGTCGGGTTGGGGTGTTACAGCAGATAACATGTATATATCGAATGACAGACCCCAGAATTGCAGGTAAAAACACTCAGAAAGATGTTGAGAAGTGTATTTAAATTTTGATAGCAACGAAAGTATCCTAAAGTGTATTTAAAGAACTTAAGGGTTACATCAACTATTTACAAGTTTAAAACAAGGTTATGGGCTAAACCAACTAACTAGTTTCTAATTTTACTTAAAATTTGACTTCCCATTTGACCCAATACCTCACCTGCCACTGACGGGTTTATCCCCCTTTATATTATCAAGAAACTATGTTGACACGAGTTATACAACGTGATCAACTGAATATATAGGTCCAATTCCTAGCAGATGAGAATCGAAAAAATATTGTATGCATTTGAACCATAAAAATTCATCTGATAATTTTGGGTTATCCTTAATCGAAGTACATGATTCGAAAGTCCTAATAATCTCTAATCAAGTTTCTTTCAATCAAAACAAGGTCCTTAGGGAAAACAGGAGAAAGGCAACAACCAAGGAGGATTGAAGACGACAGTAGACTTCAAAACCATCAATTTGTGTTAAGATTTTCAAATTAGAATTTTGTACTAATGTCACTAGATTCACTAGGCTTTTTCTAGTTTTTTATTTTTTATTTTTTATTTGAAAAGGTGAAATATATTCAACTCTATACATTCAACTCCTATTCTACTACATTTGCATCCCAACTCAAGAGATTTATTCACCTTTTTCACAAAAGCATCTAGAAATACATTAAAATATGACTACATTTCCTCAATGTATCAGTCACCTGAATTACCGATGTGCAGCTACCACCTCACACGTGGCCACAAGATATTGACCACTGAGGCATAATCAATAGTGTAGGATCACTTAGATCTAGTTCAACCAAGCAATGGCTACATTTTCAATTCACATTTTAAACCAATTATAACCGCAGCTTACATCCTCACAATAATAATTGCCCTACATGTAAAATGGCATCACCAATGCTTAAAACTTTTCCATACCCACCAAATGAACTTTATGGAGGGTGTTTGGTTGAACTAAATACAATGACCTTGATCCTATACCCAGAAATAAGAAGAAGTATATAATAGGGGTGGGACGAGTAGCAAACCAGAACAATTTAACTTTGTACGCTTTGGGTCAGGCCTTGATGACCCAAAACACTTATCGCTCACAGAGTCTTTATGAATAAGTGGTGTTCCAAATATGATTGAATTAATAGTATAAATTTAAGAATCTGACGATCAAGGTGGTTGTTTGCATTGACAACCTTCCAAACCATATGACCAAAGAACACATAGCTTTATTCTAACCCTTGACTTTTTCATTTGACCTAGAATCTTCATGGCTACATGCCTCTATTAATAGCGGAAGAAATTATTCAAAAAGAGACTAGAATCCTTTGCATCTTTTATAATCTACAAGATAATCTTTTCACGTATTTGTGTAAATATACGGATATAAACAAAGCTACAATATTGGCTATTTGGACTCCAATATATCATATATGACCACCCCGAGTATGAACATTTATTGGATAAAACACAGAAAATAGTCAATATCTATGAAGTACATACCTCAAATCCAGTTATATCACATATTTGGTTCCGAGGGTACTGATGTTCGTCAAGTATATATATAATATATAATAGTGATACTTAACCAACCAATTAGTCAATTCGCTCTCTAACCGAGAGTGAATATCCCAAACGGTCAAATTAAGTCAAACAATATATATTTCCGGAAGTAGTTTGATATTCCCTGGTCGTTAATGTCCCAACAAAGTGTGAAATGGAAAATTGGATTCGATTCGTGATCGGGTGATTAAATAGTCGAGATATTTTGGATTTTGGTACTTAAAATGGAATATATAAACAAGGAAGCAAATAAAAGCACATAATTCAAGAAAACAAAGCACAATTAAGCTCTAACGCAAACTAAACTCAAAACGGGCCTTTAACGAGAACTTAATGGGCGTAAAAACCTAAATTGTCAAATTTTAACCCTAAAAATGCAAATTTAAGTTTTAAAAGTCCTAAATGATTAAAAATAATTTTAGAAAAAAGATTTATATTTTTTTGATTTTTAGTTTATTTATTATGAATTAAAAACACTTTTAATCTAAAAATATTATAAAAAACACTAAACTAATTAAGAAAAATCTAAATTTTTTAGGAAAAGTACTTTAGGTTATCTAGGAAAAATAAAATGGGAAAACCAGCTTATCCTAATAAGCCAAAAGGGACTGAAAAGCAAAACTAAAAAAGTGGGTTAAGTATTAACCAATGCACCCTTAGTAATGTAAGTCCCGAGGGCGCAGATGGTTAAGGGTATTTGGTGATAGGGTTGGAGAGGTTGGTGGTTTCAGGTTCTCATAACTGTCAATAAATAAATACCGATCAAAAACCAACATTGAGCTACCACCAGATGTTTAGATATTGCAATTTGTCCCCATCTACAAATGAATGGGTCAATTCGGGTTATTATTCATCCCTGTACTAAAACTACTTGTCTTATGAAAAACCATGAAGTATATAAAAAAAATTGATGAATGTAGCTAAAGAGCATCATGACATAATATCCAACATAAATTAAACAATTATTAAAGGAATGAGAAATACCGTAAAATGCCTGATGGAATTGCTTCCTTTCCTTCACTTTTTTGGCAAAGAGTTCTTGAACCTTTTACCTCAAATTGTAGGTGATAGCATATTAAAAAGAATGATATGCCAGAACTTCTGACCAAAAGGGTTGTTTAGTAAAGCAAAAAATCCAAGTCCTCCTAGGATTTTCTGCCAATCATTCCTAGAGATTTGTCATGTAATCACTATCTAACATCAGTATGTCACCGCAAACACTGTTTTAACATGTATGTTTACTTGTGATGCCAGATAAGAATTCATCATCATGATTATATCCAATCATTTCATATTTAGACCAGGTAAATATGGCAATAAGAAGTTGATATCCATTTGAAAACCAGGAGATTCTCATCCCAATCACATATAGAGGAAAGATTTAAATTCTTCATATATTAGCATGAATCAACAGCCAACACATAGATAATTACTGAATTACGAGCGAGTAAATAATAATGGTCAACCTAAAGAACTGTGTGATACCATGTGCATATATCTACTTAAGGTTACTAAACACCATGTACTCCTTCAAATAGTCCCATATGTCCTATGGGGTTTTACATTCTACGTAAGTATAACAGTATCAATATTTTCATTAACTGCTGGCTTAGTTTTTAGACACCAATATTATAACTCTTATGAAGTGTTAGGTAAACTCACAACATCAAGATGTCATTAATTATATGCTAGGTCGTGGTCTTTGGATTACCTTAATATGATGAATAATGCACATAACAGCCAAAAAAATTCACTAAATGCTTAACTGCAGCATGATAATATTCACTGCAATAAAAGATATGTATATCAAGATCTTATGAATGATTTTACCATTTTAAACCGTTAAAGCGTAAACTTAACCCAAATTGACCCATTTACATATTAGCTCTGTTGCAAAAATCGGTCTAGGCGGCCGATTAATCGCTAGGCAGTGATTAGCCGTTCCGATTTTCATTAATCGGCCTTATTAATCGGTTACTGACAAAAATCAGAAAAAAATCGGATTAATCGGCCTAGGCGACCGATTAATCGGCCAAATGAGAGAAAAACGGATAAATCGGAAATATCAGTTACGGGTAAAAATCGGCAAAATCGGAAAAAAATCGGCAAAATCGGAAAAAATTGGCCAAATCGAAAAAAATCGGCTAGATCGGCCAAATCGGCATATAGTTTCAAAATTTTATAATTTTATATATAAAAAATCCAATCCGATTAATCCCCGCCTAACCGATTAATCGCTAGGCCTTATCCGGCCGCCCAGCTACCGCCTAACGATTTTTGCAACCTTGCATATTAGTAGTTAACAATAGTGTTTTATGGAACTGCATGAATAGTAAACTTACCAGTTGCTATCGTTGATGCAACCATGAGCTTCGGTTCTTGAGTCGGGGCGTAGGATATGAGAAAATTATGATGACATTATTTGCGACAAAAATTATAGATAACAAGTTCAAATGCGTTGCTATTATATTAGCGTAAAATAAGGATTTTTTTTAACTTTAGAAAACATAAAATTCTTATGACAATGCCTAGACCAAAGACGAGAGACAATAGGACTTTTATAACTTTTTGAATCTGAGATAATAATTCATCAATAGAAATATACATAGTGGAAATTCTAAAATAGCTAAAAATGACCAAAATCCATAGTTATATGAATGGACCCATTCCAAGTAGTAACAAGTTATATATAATAAATAAGAAGTAAGCTTATAAATCCTTTAGCTCGTACTACTCTAAATACATATTGCAAAAACATGCAATCAAACTTCTTGATATTATCAAAATTGATCATATAAATCACTGCAGCTCGTACTACTCTAAATACATATTTAGTCTATTAAGTGGACTAAGGATTGTATACAAGGTAAGTAAACTGTAAGGGCCCAACTCAAGGATTGGCTTGTTCTTGAAAGAATTATCATAGTTGTAGTGAACAGGAATGTGTTGAAAAATTTAGTGCACTTGTAGGATTAGTTCACACCTGTTTTTGGGTAAGGAGGTACGGAGTGTACACCCACTAGGTCCCTGAACTCCCTGACTCAATAGTGGTTTGTACTGGTAGTATTGGTTACTACTTATTGTGTACTAACTGATGGTTCCTGCTGGTAGTGTTATGGTTCCTGCTGCTAGTGTAATGGTTCCTGCTAGTAGTGTTTGGTTCCTGCTGCTAGTGTAATGGTTCCTACTGGTAGTGTTGTAGTGATTAATTTGTAGCGGCTTTGACTTATTCAATTGGTACATTATGACGCTTATGACCACGTTTAATTGGTCATGTAACCACTATTCTTATGATAATGGAGGCTTATTATGGATGATTAATTGGCCATTAATCATTCATAATATCCATTGATTAGGAGTGAGTATTCTCTACTATAAATAGAGGTGGTATTCATCAGCATGAATATACGAAAAAGAGATACAACCAGCAGAAACAAACTGAAAGCTTAAACACTTGAAAGCAAAGGATTATTGATTTGTGCCTAATTCAATAACATACATTTGGTCTTATCCCAAGTAGATATTTGTGATACCCATGCATTAGGGTCGAATAGTTTACTTTGGAAAGTGATTACACGATTCCAAGTGATATCCGGTAACCACCTAGTGGTATTGCTACTGCCTTTGATTATCTTACCCTGTTCTGGGCTTTACCACCAACAATCAAAGTAAACTATTTGTGATAATCAATGCCTGCTGCTTCAATGAAACACATGGCTTCAAACTTTTCCAAGCTTGATAAGTTTGAAGGGGTGAACTTTAGGAGGTGGCAGAAGAAGATGCACTTCTTCTTTGTCAAGCATGAGTGTAGTCTATGTTCTGACTACACCTATTCCTGATGATGGGGATGATGCTACTGTGGAGCAGATCAATAGGAGGAGCAAATGGGAGAATGATGACTACATTTGCAGAGGTTTAATTCTTAATGGTATGTCTGATTCTTTATTTGACATTTATCAGAACTTTGAATCTTTCAAAGAACTATGGGATTCCTTGGATGCCAAATATATGGCTGAGAATGCATCAAGTAAGAAATTCCTTGTAAGTAATTTCACAAATCACAAAATGATTAATTCAAGACCAGTTATGGAACAATACAATGAACTTCTTGGCATACTTGAAAGGTTTACACAACACAATATGCACATGGATGAGGCTATTTCAGTCTCTTGTGTCATTGACAAACTCCCTCCTTCATGGAAAGATTTCAAGCATACCTTGAAACATAAAAAGGAGGAGTTAACTCTGGTTGAGTTGGGCAGTCATCTACGCATTAAGGAATCTCTCAAGGTGCAGGATAATGACAAGCCAAAAAGTAGCAATGCTACTAGTGCATCTATTGTCAATATGGTGGAGCATAACAACTCCACCAGGTACAATGACAACAAATGCAAACGTAAACATCATGATAACACATGGGCAGATCCTAACAAGAAGGCAACACCTACTTGTTGGAAATGTGGCAAGACTGGTCACATTAAAAGGGATTGCAAAGGTGTTAAGGTTGGTGGTAAAGCCAATGGATCAGGCACTAATGGTAGGGCACCAGAGTGGTGTTTACCAACCTCACTAAAAGGTCAGGAATATGTTTGGAAGTCTTTTCATATTATATGTTACATAGTATCTTAACGTATTATGTGCAGGAAGATGATGTTTGCGTGGTGGGTTGACTCTGGGCAAACAGTCATGTGGGTAAAGATAGAAAAAAGCGGTTCAAGACTTATGAGTCATGAATGATGGTTCTATTCTTCACATAGGAAATGATGTCAACAGCCTTGGTGATAGTCGTGGTTGTGTAGATCTTAGATTTATTTTTGGAAAGATTGTAACTTTGTTTAATGTTATTCATGTTCCTGATATAAGGAAAAACTTGGTTTCAAGTAGTGTTTTGAATAATCATGGGTATAAACAAGTTATTGAATCTGATAAATTTTTCTTGTCTAAAAGTTGTATTTTTTATTGGTTTTGGCTATTTGTGTAATCAAATGTTCAGGCTTAATATTGTCACTGATAGTGTTAATTCAGCCTTTATGACCACCAATGACCTGACTGACTCTAACCTATGGCATGCTAGACTTGGCCATGTACACTATAAAAGAATGCAAGATATGTCTAAGGATGGGTTAATCCCAGCATTTGACATGGACACTGAAAAGTGTAAAACTTGCACGTTGACCAAGATAACAAAGAAACCTTTTCAGGGTATTAAACGTGAATCTAAGCTCTTGGAGCTAATACACAGTGACCTGTGTGATTTGCATACCACTCCCTCTTTGGGGAATATGAAGTACTTTGTGACATTTATTGATGATGCTTCTAGGTTTTGTTATGTCTATCTATTACATACTAAGGATGAAGCATTAGATAAATTCAAAGTATTTAAAACTGAAGTTGAATTACAACTTGGGTCTTTGATCAAAAGATTAAGGACTGATAGGGGAGGTAAGTACATGGATACTCTGTATTTTCAGTCTGTTGGTATAATCCATGAAACGACTGCTCCCTATACTCCTCAGCAAAATGGTATTTCTGAAAGGAAAAACAGGGTGTTGAAGGAGATGGTTAATTCCACATTGTCCTATTCAGTACTGAGTCAAGGGTTCTGGGGTGAAGCTATGTTAACAGCTTGCTATTTATTAAATAGGGTTCCCAACAAAAGGAACAAGGTTACTCCTTATGAACTCTAGACTAAAAGGAAACCCAACCTGAACTATCTTAAGGTTTGGGGTTGTAGGGCTGTTGTAAGACTCCCTGATCCAAAGCTGAAAACTTTGGGTGAAAAAGGCATTGATTGCATCTTTGTTGGATATGCTGAGCATTCCAAGGCTTTTAGGTTCTATGTTATTGTACCTAATGAATATGTTTCAATTAACTCCATAATTGAATCAAGGGATGCAATGCTGGATTAGAATAGATTCTCATCAGTCCCTAGACTAAGTCAGAGGATTCCTACTGGAACTCATGACACTGGTGTATCAGAGGTCCCTGATGAAGTACCATCAGAGGTCCCTGATGAGGTTGTGGTTCAACAACCTGAACCTGTGCTCAGAAAGAGCAAAAGGGTCTTGGACCTGAGTTTCAATTATATTTAATTGAAGGAAAAAGGGATGACGTCTCTGACCAATACTCTTATTGCTTCATTGTTGATGATGATCCTGTTGTTCCCTATTCACTATCGTTTAAAAATAATTAAGTACTTAAAACAAATTAATAGTGAACAATGACTGAAATTAACGTAAGTAAAACACACTGAATAATTTTCAACATCATATTCTTATTAGAAATGAATCACAAAGAATACGTTACCCAAGTACTTGCGAAATAGTACTTGGGATTGAAATGACAAAGTTTGGTAACTCCTCTCTAACCGATTAATCGCTAGGCCCTATCCGGCCGCCCAGCTACCGCCTAGCGATTTTTGCAACCTTGCATATTAGTAGTTAACAATAGTGTTTTATGGAACTGCATGAATAGTAAACTTACCAGTTGCTATCGTTGATGCAACCATGAGCTTCAGTTCTTGAGTCAGACTTTCAGGATATGAGAAAATTATGATGACATTATTTGCCTGACCAAAAATTATAGATAACAAGTTCAAATGCGTTGCTATTATATTAGCGTAAAATAAGGATTTTTTTTAACTTTAGAAAACATAAAATTCTTATGACAATGCCTAGACCAAAGACGAGAGACAATAGGACTTTTATAACTTTTTGAATCTGAGATAATAATTCATCAATAGAAATATACATAGTGGAAATTCTAAAATAGCTAAAAATGACCAAAATCCATAGTTATATGAATGGACCCATTCCGCAAGTAACAAGTTATATATAATAAATAAGAAATCGCTTATAAATCACTGCAGCTCGTACTACTCTAAATACATATTGCAAAAACATGCAATCAAACTTACTGATATTATCAAAAATTGATCATATAAATCACTGCAGCTCGTACTACTCTAAATACATATTTAGTCTATTAAGTGGACTAAGGATTGTATACAAGGTAAGTAAACTGTAAGGGCCCAACTCAAGGATTGGCTTGTTCTTGAAAGAATTATCATAGTTGTAGTGAACAGGAATGTGTTGGAAAATTTAGTGCACTTGTGGGATTAGTTCACACCTGTTTTTGGGTAAGGAGGTACGGAGTGTACACCCACTAGGTCCCTGAACTCCCTGACTCAATAGTGGTTTGTACTGGTAGTATTGGTTACTACTTATTGTGTAGTAACTGATGGTTCCTGCAGGTAGTGTTATGGTTCCTGCTGCTAGTGTAATGGTTCCTGCTGGTAGTGTTTGGTTCATGCTACTAGTGTAATGGTTCCTACTGGTAGTGTTGCGGTGATTAATTTGTAACAGCTTTGACTCATTCAATTAGCTGTTATGACTGCTTTATGACCTCGTTTAATTGGTCATGTAACCACTATTCTTATGATAATGGAGGCTTATTATGGGTGATTAATTGGCCGTTAATCATTCATAATGTCTATTGATTAGGAGTGAGTATTCTCTACTATAAATAGAGGTGGTATTCATCAGCATGAATATACGAAAAAGAGATACAACCAACAGAAACAAACTGAAAGCTTAAACACTTGAAAGCAAAGGATTATTGATTTGTGCCTAATTCAATAACATACATTTGGTCTTATCCCAAGTAGATATTTGTGATACCCATGCATTAGGGTCGAATAGTTTACTTTGGAAAGTGATTGCACGATTCCAAGTGATATCCGGTAACCACCTAGTGGTATTGCTACTGCCTTTGATTATCTTACCCTGTTCTGGGCTTTACCACCAACAATCAAAGTAAACTATTTGTGATAATCAATGGCTGCTGCTTCAATGAAACACATGGCTTCAAACTTTTCCAAGATTGATAAGTTTGAAAGGGTGAACTTTAGGAGGTGGCAGAAGAAGATGCACTTCTTGCTGTCAAGCATGAGTGTGGTCTATGTTCTGACTACATTTATTCCTGATGATGGGGATGATGCTACTGTGGAGCAGATCAATAGGAGGAGCAAATGGGAGAATGATGACTACATTTGCAAAGGTTTAATTCTTAATGGTAGGTCTGATTCTCTATTTGACATTTATCAGAACTTTGAATCTTCCAAAGAACCATGGGATTTCTTGGATGCCAAATATATGGCTGAGAATGCATCAAGTAAGAAGTTCCTTGTAAGTAATTTCATAAATCACAAAATGATTGATTCAAGACCAGTTATGGAACAATACAATGAACTTCTTAGCATACTTGAAAGGTTTACACAACACAATATGAATATGGATGAGGCTATTTCAGTCTCTTGTGTCATTGACAAACTCCCTCCTTCTTGGAAACATTTCAAGCATACCTTGAAACATAAAAAGGAGGAGTTAACTCTGGTTGAGTTTGGCAGTCATCTACGCATTAAGGAATCTCTCAAGGTGCAGGATAATGACAAGCTAAAAAGTAGCAATGCTACTGGTGCATCTGTTGTCAATATGGTGGAGCATAACAACTCCACCAGGTACAATGACAACAAATGCAAACGTAAACATCATGATAACACAAGGGCAGATCCTAACAAGAAGGCAACACCTACTTGTTGGAAATGTGGCAAGACTGGTCACATTAAAAGGGATTGCAAGGGTGTTAAGGTTGGTGGTAAAGCCAATGGATCAGGCACTAATGGCTCAGGGAGTGGTGGTTCTACCAACTCACTGAAAGGTCAGAATATGTTTAATAAGTCTTTTCATATTTATTATGTTACATATTTATCTTAATCTTATTATGTGCAGGAAGATGATGTTGCGTGGTGGGTTGACTCTGGTGCAACAGTTCATGTGTGTAAAGATAGAAGCTGGTTCAAGACTTATGAGTCACTGAATGATGGTTCTATTCTTCACATAGGAAATGAGTCAACAGCCTTGGTGCATGGTCGTGGTTGTGTAGATCTTAGATTTAATTCTGGAAAGATTGTAACTTTATTTAATGTTATTCATGTTCTTGATATAAGGAAAAACTTGGTTTCAAGTAGTGTTTTGAATAATCATGGGTATAAACAAGTTATTGAATCTGATAAATTTGTCTTGTCTAAAAGTTGCATTTTTATTGGTTTTGGCTATTTGTGTAATCAAATGTTCAGGCTTAATATTGTCACTGATAGTGTTAATTCAGCCTTTATGACCACCAATGACCTGACTGACTCTAACCTATGGCATGCTAGACTTTGCCATGTACACTATAAAAGAATGCAAGATATGTCTAAGGATGGGTTAATCCCAGCATTTGACATGGACACTGAAAAGTGTAAAACTTGCATGTTGACCAAGATAACTAAGAAACCTTTTCAGGGTATTAAACGTGAATCTAAGCTCTTGGAGCTAATACACAGTGACTAGAGTGATTTGCATACCACTCCCTCTTTGGGGAATAAGAAGTACTTTGTGACAATTATTGATGATGCTTCTAGGTTTTGTTATGTCTATCTATTACATACTAAAGATGAAGCATTAGATAAATTCAAAGTATTTAAAACTGAAGTTGAATTACAACTTGGGTCTTTGATCTAAATATTAAGGACTGATAGGGGAGGTAAGTACATGGATACTATGTATTTTCAGTCTGTTGGTATAATCCATGAAACGACTGCTCCCTATACTCCTCAGCAAAATGGTATTTCTGAAAGGAAAAACAGGGTGTTGAAGGAGATGGTTAATTCCATATTGTCCTATTCAGGACTGAGTCAAGGTTTCTGGGGTGAAGCTATGTTAACGTTGACTTGCTATTTATTAAATAGGGTTCCCAATAAAAGGAACAAGGTTACCCCTTATAAACTCTAGACTAAAAGGAAACCCAATCTGAACTATCTTAAGGTTTGGGGTTGTAGGGCTGTTGTAAGACTCCCTGATCCAAAGCTGAAAACTTTGGTTGAAAGAGGCATTGATTGCATCTTTGTTGGATATGCTGAGCATTCCAAGGCTTTTAGGTTCTATGTTATTGAACCTAATGAATATGTTTCAATTAACTCCATAATTGAATCAAGGGATGCAATGCTTGATTAGAATAGATTCTCATCAGTCCCTAGACCAAGTCAGAGGATTCCTACTGGAACTCATGACACTGGTGTATCAGAGGTCCCTGATAAAGTACCATTAGAGGTCCCTGATGAGGTTGTGGTTCAACAACCTGAACCTGTGCTCAGAAAGAGCAAAAGGGTCTTGGACCTGAGTTTCAATTATATTTAATTGAAGGAAAAAGGGATGACGTCTCTGACCAATACTCTTATTGCTTCATTGTTGATGATGATCCCGTTGTTCCCTATTCACTATCATTTAAAAACAATTAAGTACTTAAAACAAATTAATAGTGAACAATGACTGAAATTAACGTAAGTAAAACACACTGAATAATTTTCAACGTCATATTCTTATTAGAAATGAATCACAAAGAATACGTTACCCAAGTACTTGCGAAATAGTACTTGGGATTGAAATGACAAAGTTTTGTAACTCCTCTCTAAGCTCGGGCTAAGTCTGAGCACAACTACAAGTACCCACTGAGCTATCTCAGGGATTAAGTTGTATTTGGAGGAGTGAAAGATGGCTTGCGTTTGTGTGTGTTTTTACAATTCACAAGCTTAATCTTTCACTCCATCACTTATGCTATTTATACAAGTATGAGTATTGGCTTTATCCTAAGTGACAAACTAACATTTTGCAGAAGACAAAATACTGATGTATTTTGTCTCTGCTTACAAAGACTATATCAAGTAAAGGACAAAGCTGCTTTCCATAAGTCAGTGATGACACTGAGTCTGATAGTTTTCCATTCAGGGAAAGTTGACTTTGGTTGATAAGGACTTCATCTTATCTGATTCAAACTTATCCCGCCTTATCCCGCTCATTCTTCAGTCTTCACATCCTTTAGTCTTCTACTTCAGATTGTCTTCAGTGTAAGTAGTTGGAGAGGAGTTTTAGGGATTCAGTGAGTTATTGTCATCACTCACTGAATCCACCATCTTCTTCTTGACTCAGTCTTCACCCTTTAAGTTTCGCCTTACTGAGTGTAGAGACTTCTTCTTCCCCTCATACTAAGTATCCTGAAGATGGCTCACTGAGAGGCTATGCACTCAGTGACCTGTTAGTGTTAATCGGTCTAAAAACTTGAGATATTTTCTATTAAAATCCTAGATTAAGGGGTTTGGGTATTTTACTGAACCCAACAGTCTCCCCATATTTGGATATACAAATAGCCTAAGTGTTTGATCAGTGTAAGTGAGCAAATTGCTTCTTCTTACACTGAATGTACTAATGAATACAATAAGGAACACTGAGTATTTTAACAAAACATACATCTTTTATTGATCACATTACATGGTTCCTAACACTAGTACAAAAGGATAAATCAAAATGATGTCAGTCTAGATGGATTCCCAGTGCTTCAAGCTTGACTTTCTTAGTGATGAGTGATTCCCTGTCAGGATGTTCTCTTATCTTGGCATTTAAGTCAGCACAGAACCTGAAATTTGCAGGAGACGGTATTTGTGAGGCCACTGGTATGTAGCTCAACATTGTAGCCACTCATGCTTGATCAATGTCACTCTACCTTTGGAATGCTGGGTTTCCATAGACATCAATGAAAAATAGCCCTCTTTCAGGCTTTTCAATCACCAGACAGTTCACGAACTTTACACCTTCAGGCAGCTCCCTGTTGCATTCGAGTCCAGGCACTTTGATCTCAAGCTGGAACTCAACCCTCTTTCTTTTTCCGTGTGTTTACTGAGGTTGAGATCCTTGTTGTGCTGTTAAGGCAGGTTGAATCCCAAGTTGTGCTGGTGCATCCCTCAGTCTTTCATACCTTTTACTGAGCATCTTCATCAGCTCCTTAACCACCGCATTCCGCTTCTTTTCAATTAATGGACCAAGTTCATCGAGTTCAGTGATCCCAAAGTCAGTGAATTTTAGGGGATCATGAACCTCGAAGTGTCTTTTATCATCCCCCTGTAGATGTTCATTGCCAGTGGTTTAGACTTGGGGATGATTCTGACATCAGTGATCTTCTCAGGCAGCCTTCTGCTTGTCATTGTCCAGTTGTAATGGTCAATTCTTGCTTTCCTGATGGCTGCAGCTTTCTTGTTCTTTTCTTCCAACTGCTTTCTCATTTCAGCCATCTTAGCAGCCTGAGCATCCTTAAACTTTTGTCCTGCCCGACCCTTCTGAAGCTTCTTTGGATCAATTCCTAAATTCTCAGCTTCTTCAGCGACAACTTTTACCAGTGCTTATCTGCTCTTTCTTTCTTCCTCAGCTAGTTTCATTTTCCTTTCTTCCTTTGCAAGATAGGCACTTAGCTGTTGTGGAGTGAGCATGTATTCAGTGTTGCCGATCTTAAAGGGAATTTTCTCAGGCTTAGGTGGTGTTTGCATTATTCCTTTTCCTTTGTCTTGGCCTGAGGAAGATGATGCTACCAGGGGCGGTGTTGTTGTTGTAATGGGTGTAACTGTCATAGCCATTGTTTCTGTTGTTGATGATAAGGGTGGGATTGATGAAATTGGTACAGCTGGGACTGGTGGTGTTGGCTCCCCCTCAGTGTGAGAGAAAGTCTCTTCAGTGGTCTTCTCCCCCTCAACTATTGCGGCAACTTCAGTGAGAGCAAGAGTTGGCTCTGACACTAGGGAAGTTTGGGCGGCTTGACCTCTGAAGGCTTGGTAGATTTCAGTGACCATAGCCTTTATATCAGATGTATCCTTTTGTAGACCAGTGACCTTTGTCTCCAGATTAGCTTGAGAAAGTTCCAAGGCAGTCATGCGTGGCCCAAGATTCCAAGCCATTGATGAGGAAGCCTTAGCCAAATTGGTCACCTGAGCATCCAAAGAACCCAGTGTTGCCTGAAGAGACTGAACCGAAGATTGAAGACCCTGAACATTGGCAGACTTTAGCATATCTATTAGTTCAGTGAGGCTGGAGGATTGTTTCAAGTAAGCCTCAGTAGCCTCCAGCACTTTGGAGTTGAGTACTGGGTCTTCTTTGACCAAGTCCCTGATTTCATCAATTTTTGTTCCACAACCCTGAAGATGTTTGAGAAACTTAGCGTGTTATCATCCAATCTGTGAAGCTACTCATACATAATATCTCTATGCTCATCAGTGTTAGCATTGAAAGTGAGCACATCAGATTTTAGATCAAAGATAACTGCGCAGATTCAGTATGTTGATCCCACAGTGTGTCAGTGACCCCAGAATATATCTTTCGTGAAGCCTTGGTGATCCACATAACCAGCTACCTTTCAGTGATTGGAAGAATATTATTAAACTGGCTGAATTTATCAGAACTGGATGAAGAGGAGTCAGAGTCATTGGCTTCATGCTGGAAAGGTGACTCTTTAGGCATTTATGGATCAGGCTGATGCTCTTGTTCAGGTTGAACATCAGCGTCCACTTCTTCACCTGCTGATAGAATTTCATCTTCACTTTCTGTTAGGAATCATCCTAACACGAAAATGTGACAACATATTCGATATTACAATAGTTATATTGTAAGGCACAAACACATGGACTGAAACTGTCATTTATGTAAAGTCATGTGTTTGGTGCACTATATAAGCCCTCCTAGACTTCACTAGGAGGGCGATGCTTAGTGTTTAAACCTTATCATTTTCATTATTCAATAATACACAAAGTTATCCCTTCTCTCTCTATTTTCTCTCTCTAACCATGGATGTCATTTTCTATCATCATCCCCGACCTCCCGAATCACATAATCAACTAATATAAACGATCCAACAATTGGTATCAGAGCGAGGTTATTATCATTGGTTGATTTGTGGTCTAATCTTGTCAAAAACGCCATGTTTAAAACTGTTATAACAATGGGTTCAATGATTTTACATATTCTTTAGTTATTAACAGTTTTTTTTAGGGTCAGATCTGGTATAAGTTGTGGTGGGTTTTCTGATTTGGAATTTTTTATGGTCAGTTTTTTATGGGTTTTTCTGGAAAACTATTGAAGATATGCGAGTTAGCATTTTTTCTTTGAAGAATTGCGAGTTAGCATTTTTTTATAAAGATTTGCGAGTTAGAAAAGTTTTTTCGTTGAACTTGCGAGTTTGCAATTTTCTGATGAAGACTTGCGAGTTTGCAATTTTTTGATGAAGACTTGCGAGTTAGCAATTTTTTTTATGAAGACTTGCGAGTTTGCAATTTTTTTTATGAAGACTTGCGAGTTTGCAATTTTTTGATGAAGATTTGCGAGTTAGACTTCATGTTTCCGAGTTAGGAACGTCTATCTCTATCTCCAACTAAGAAACTTTTGTGTTAGACTCATGTTGACTACAAGACCACGTCTAACCACAAGGTTAGCATGACCCATGTCATTACCTCATATCTATAATCCTCATTGGTCCAAAAGATTTAAAACGAAAAAGAAAAAAAAAGGAGATAAGAAGCAGATAACTAGATATGAAAACCAAAAACTTGAAGCAACAACAAATCGATAGCAGTCAACAACAATGACCACATCACAAATCTTTATCTAGACCCATCAAATACAACACAAGCTACTACAAATCCAACCACTACCTAATCGCATCAACATCTCACTGCTTGAACAATATCCCATCTCCAAAAAACATCTCACAAATCCCATCTCTGTACTACAACGACTCTAAATGAACAAAAATAATTAAGATCTCAGTCTTGTTCAAACTTTCATATGAATCTTTAAAGATTCAAGTGTTTGAACTTAAAACATCATCGATCTTTTGAAGTCAACCCTTCTTTTTAATCTCCAAAAATTAAAGAATGAAATAGAACAAAACTATTATACCCATTTCTTTTCTATCGGTTTAACACGATACTAAATGAACACAAGACCATTACCAAATGGACCTACCCGAGACCACTATTATGAGATCTTGAAGAACGAATTCCTTGAGTTTCTTCGTGGTTGGCGTGTGGCTTATCTTTCGTATAGGCATAACGAAAGGATACTTGCTCGTGGGTATTTGGTTCGCGGTGTTACAACAAGATAAAAGAATGAGTATTTGTATGTTTCTGATTCATGAAAGGAGATGGGAAGACAAGAAAGAGATGATGATCAGTGATGTGTTTTTTATTTCTATGGGGATGTGGTATTTTTGAGAAAATGTTTAGGTAGTGGCTGATTGAAATGCAATTAGGGTTATTGAAGAAAAAAATTGGGATAGTACTACTTATATCCTTAGTTTTAGGGTTATGAGAAGTGTTGGGCTACTATCAGGCCTGTTGTGTTTTGGGTTTTAGATTTGGGTTGATTTATCTATATGGGCTGAAATGAAATGAATTAGGATCGGGTCTAATGTTTTTTTTGGGGGGACTAAAACGTTACAATCACATAAGCTGATATCACACAAAATATGGTTTGGGTTATATCAAAATCTTGGGCTGAAAAGTGATTATTCAAATGTATTTTTTAATACATTGAGTTAATATTTGGTATAATTTTTTGACGAAAAAGAGTGAAATTTTGGTTTTACAAATTTTTCACAGGGTGATATATTTTTTTTGACAAGATCGGGATTTATCCATTATCAACATTCATTTCAAACCGTCAAAGGCTAGATGGTATTGAACCGCAAGAGATGACTACGGAGTTTATTCACTATTATTTATTTGAGGATGAAGTGGAATTTCACGGGTGCATGTACTTAGTATCTGAAGATATCGGGGTTGGTTGGATGCATGATTCTTCTAGATCCTTGTTCGAGCTTTTAACCGTTACGAATGACAAAGACTTGAGTTGTCTAGTTATACCTGATGTAAGGAGTTACGTTGTTGTGCTCACAGCGTATATCTATCACTTTAAAGAAGTTACGTTGTAGTGCTCAAGTGTCACAAAAAGCTGTGGATAATTCGAGAGAAGTTCATATACAATTAAGGATGGATGGATGGGTATATGATTCTACCTTTATTGAAATTCTCGTATTGGTTCTTCGTCAGAAATTAGTGCAAGCTTAAGTCACAAGTTCGGGTTATTTTACTTCAGTCTCAAGTTCGTCATATTGGGTTTTCTCCATCAGTAGTCACTACAAAGAGCCGTCAGAATGATAATGGGGTCGGTAAAGAGTTAGTTGAGAGGAGTATAAAAGAGTAGAGAAGTTTTATCAGCAATTGATTCTCACGAGTTATTTCATGCTTCACAAGACATTTATGGTACTTCACACTTATTCGATTACTTGGACATACGGGGTTACGCTGCCTCCGTTTCCATCATAAACATAGTGTGTATGCTTCCAATTCCGTGAAGACGTCGTGGGGGAAGAGAGTGGATATGCTTTGTACTTTTTTCGACTTATTTGCGAAAACACTCTTTTTCCATAAGTATCTGCAATAAGGGGGAAGAAATGTGCACATCGAGGACGCACAACAGGTTCTCATGATCGAGCTTTAAATGTTATGACTGCCGGAGATATGTCCGTAGAGATGATCAGTGGTATTGTTTTGTAACTTTGGTGTTATCATTTAAACTTTCCCGGGTTGTTTTGTGTGAAGTAGCCTACTTGTGTGAGAAAATCTTGCTGATTTCTTGCATGTTACCCCCGAATGGAGTTTCCGCATTGAGCACAATTGTAATTAAGTGACTAGTCAGATTTGCTTGGTGTAGTTTACAGTGTTATCTACAAATTCCGCTGCGTACTTAAAACTTCAAAATTTTAACTACATCAAAGTACTGAATCTGCTAAAGACGGTTGTCAGTTTGGGGGGAAGCTGACTCAGAAACTTCGCCAAAAAGAAGTGTATGGAGAAGCTGCTGAAGACATGCAATATGAATTGGGGGGAAGTTAATCCAATTCATATATATTACATCATTTGCCTACAAGTGAAGAAAATGTTCTCAAGCCGAGGTACAAGATAAAGACAAAGAGCGTCAACCGTAGACATCCTCAGCATTTGAAGAGCATATGAAGACCTTTCTTTATTTGTATTTTTACTTGTAGGAAATGTTGTAAGTAATCCCATATGTTGCCACATTGGGGGAAGAATTGTTAGGAATCATCCTAACACGAAAATGTGACAACATATTCGATATTACAATAGTTATATTGTAAGGCACAAACACATGGACTGAAACCGTCATTTATGTAAAGTCATGTGTTTGGTGCACTATATAAGCCCTCCTAGACTTCACTAGGAGGGTAATGCTTAGTGTGTAAACCTTATCATTTTCATTATTCAATAATACACAAAGTTATCCCTTATCTCTCTATTTTCTCTCTCTAACCATGGATGTCATTTTCTATCATCATCCCCGACCTCCCGAATCACATAATCAACTAATATAAACGATCCAACACTTTCAGCATCCTCTTCATCAGAAAATAGTATCTCAGCAACATCAACAACAATTAACAAGGGGGTGGTGATGGGTTCCATATCTGCAGGTGGTATATTTCCCTCTGAGTCTTTGTCCCCCGTTGACCCCTCAGACACTGTTGGGTGTTTTCCAGTGTCTTCTCTGGAGTCAGGATTGGTGGTGGGTTCCGTATCGGCGGGTTGTTCCTTTCCCTCGGAGTCTTTGTCCCCCTTTGACCCCTGAGACACTGGTGGGTGTTTCCTAGTGCCTTTGGCAGAGTCAGTGGCAGTTATATCCCTATCAGTGGGTTGTTTAGTTCCCTCTGAGTCTTTGGGATCAATCAGTGTGCCCTCAGACAAAGGCTGTGATTTGCTAATGTCATCATTGGGCGATGTGGAAGGCACTCCCCTACCAGCGGGTTTTTGTTTCCTCGGATCTTGGGGAGTACTAGTTGGGACCAAGGGCACTGACTGTGATTTATCAGTGTCCTTCGTTGTCACCGGGGTGGATGTTGCTTGGTCACCAGTGGGTGTCTTTTCAGTCTGGGGCTTGCGTTGCCTTTTAGGCTGTGTTCCTAAAGCCTCAGGGCCCTGAGACTTGGGTTTGGTCTTAGTCCCAGTCTGAGACTTCCCCTTTCTCTTTTTAGGAGCAGGGTTAGGAGACACTGAATCCCGCTGGTTGTTTACAGCAACCATGTGGGCCGTCAATACAATATCAGTGACTAGGGATGGGTCTTTTTGAAAATTAGATTGGCTCAGGGTACTAGGTAAAGCAGTGTATTTGTACTCCTGAGGATAATTACAACCTAGTAACGCTTGCAAAGCACATGAGACAAACCTAGGGTACGAAACGTATTTCGCCCTAGTTTTGCTCACTAGCTTGGTTACGAGATCACTGTAAATGATCTCTCCCATGTCATCATTGACCCCATTCATCAGGCAGTATGCCATCATCAACTGAATAGAATTAACTTGTTCAGTGGATGAGTGGTTCCCGCCGAGGACCTGAATCACAAAAGTGAATAGGATCCTCCAAGCCATGGGAAATGAACTCTTGGTGACTGGGGTCTTGTCCAAAAATTTTGGATCCAAAACTATTTGTTTTAACCCATCCTTCACTGTGGTGGGTTCAGGATGGGCGACATAAACACCCTTATGGTAGTCTAACCCTGTTGAGGTGCAAAAAGTTTTGAAATCTAGGGTGACTGATCTTTCCCCATTAAACAGACTGAACTTAATGAGATACTCCCTGAGTGGTCTTAGGTCTGTCTCATTAGTAGAGGGTGACAGGTCATAGGCCGTGGCTGTAGCCCAAAACTCCCTGAGGAGGTTTTGGTACAGTATAGAGGGACACTGAACAAAGGCCGTTTTCAGTGGCCAGTTAAACAAAAATTTCATAATGTCCTTATAGGCTGGTACAGTTTGAGGGTATTCAAAATTTCCTATGACATTATTTGTTTTAAATTCAACATTGCTAAGATCACCTACCCACTGTGATGCAAACTGAAGAGATTGTGTTCTTGCCATTTCCATTAAAAAGTTTTAGGGTTTTGAACAAAAAATTCTTGACAAGAACAATCAAAGGGTTTTGAATCTCTCAAGTTATGATGAAAAACTTTTGTAAAGGTTTATAGAGAAGATTTTTCAGAAAAAAGATTGGAAGAACACAAAGATTTCTGGGTTTGAAAGAGATTTTGACAGAGTTTTGTTAACAGAAATTCTTTGTGTATGTTTTAAAGATTTTGTGAGGGGTATTTATAGAGTGATGAGAGGGGTAGTTTGTGCACAAATGTGGATTTGTAAAGTCGGTTTTTGAAAACGTTTTGAATTTCCACATTTAATGCCACCACTCCACTACCCATAGTAAAATCCTGTTTTTCAAGGAAACAGTTGCAGTGTACAGTAAAAGTGCACTTTTGCAGTAATAAAATATCCACATGATATTCTATGTGAGAAGGGGCATTTAATGCCAAGTGGGATGAGGTAAGTTTGTGAGGGACCCTTGGTATGGATGATAGTAAGTCTAAGAGACATTTATTCCTATATTTAATTGGTGTGTTTACCAACCTAGGACATTTAAGTAACTGATACTTAGAGCATTTAGTTACTCATTCAATGCTCAGAATCAACTGTCAGGGTCCCTGAATGAGTCTTACTCATTCAGTGAGAGGGTTGATTTGGGATTTGTTCAAGGAGGATGGACCATTTCAGGGAAGACTTACTGAGATTAGGATTGATTTTCAGTTTGCTGACTTTCAATGTCAAGCATTCCTAATTCAGCTTTCAGTCTCCTGAAGGTAGGTTCATCTAAGGGTTTAGTGAAGATATCAGCAAGTTGATATTCAGTAGGGACGAAATGAAGTTCTATGTCTCCTTTCATTTTGTGATCCCTGATGAAGTGATATCTGATATCAATGTGTTTGGTTCTTTGGTGGAGGACAGGGTTGTTGGAGATTGCAATAGCACTGGTGTTATCACAGAAGATGAGTACCATTTTGTAATGGATGTCATAGTCACTGAGTTGACTTTTCAACCATAAAACATTGGCACAGCACCCTGCATCAGCTACATACTCAGCTTCTGCTGAAGACGTAGCCACTGATTGTTGCTTTTTAGCACTCCAACAAACCAATTTTCCTCCAAGAAATTGACAGGACCCTGAGGTACTTTTTCTGTCCATGTCGCAGCCAGCATAATCAGAATCAGAATATCCTTTGAGGTCAAACCCTGAGCACTTTGGATTGTAGAGTCCAAGGCTTGGAGTTCCCTTTAGGTATCTTAGTATTCTTTTGGCTGCAGTGAGATGGGATTCTTTAGGATTAGACTGATATCTTGCTATTAGACAGACTGAGAATCGAATGTCTGGTCTAGAAGCAGTTAGATACATTAGTGAACCTACAATTCCCCTTAAATGAGTTTGATTTACTGATTTGCCAGTGAGATCAGGTCCAAGGTTTTTTGGAGGGAC
The DNA here is from genome assembly GCA_910596185.1 of Chrysanthemum makinoi. Lineage (NCBI taxonomy): Eukaryota > Viridiplantae > Streptophyta > Magnoliopsida > Asterales > Asteraceae > Chrysanthemum > Chrysanthemum makinoi. The sequence continues at coordinate 261,850,098 of OU343224.1, read as the reverse complement.
CATTGGTGTCTTCACTGAGGCACAGTCAGATATCTCATATTTCTTCAAGAGATTTCTGGTGTATTTCTCTTGACGGATGGATATTCCTTTATCAGTTTGCCTGATTTGTAGTCCAAGAAAGTATGTGAGTTCACCCATCATGCTCATTTCAAACTTCTTTGTCATCAGTTTTTCAAACTGTTTGCAAAGAATGTAGTTTGTTGAGCCAAAGATGATGTCATCAACATACACTTGGACCAGTATCACATCTTGTTTTGTTCTATAGACAAACAGTGTGTTGTCTATCTTTCCTCTGACAAACTTGTTTTGAATCAGGAAGGCTGAGAGAGTTTCATACCATGCCCTAGGAGCTTGTTTAAGTCCATAAAGGGCATTGTCAAGCTTGCAGACATAGTCAGGGAATTCACTACTCTCAAAGCCAGGGGGTTGTTGAACATACACATCTTCCTTGAGATCACCATTTAAGAATGCACTTTTAACATCCATTTGGTAGACCCTGAAGTTCATGTATGTTGCATATGCAAGGAAGATCCTGATGGCTTCCATTCTTGCAACAGGATCAAATGTATCATCATAGTCAATGCCTTCTTGTTGACTGTAACCTTTGGCTACAAGTCTGGCTTTGTTTTTAATGACAGTGCCGTTTTCATCAGTTTTGTTTCTGAAAACCCACTTCATTCCTATGACAACAACATCCTGAGGACATTTGATCAAGGTCATGACCTTGTTTTTATCAAACTATTTTTTGCATAGCCTGAACCTAGCTTGGATGTTTTAGAGCCTCAGTGACACTTTTGGGTTCTATTTCTGATAGAAAATCAGCACATAGACATTCATTGGTTGAAGCTACAGTTAACTTAGCAGCCATGCTTCTAGTAAGCATGCCCTCAGTGGGTTCACCAATGATGTTTACAAGTTCAATGTCCTGAGACTTTGTCCACTTACTTTGTGGTCTAGGATCTGAGCTTGAAGAGGTCACTGGAAACTCAGGAGTGAGTTCAGGTGCAGGAGCCACATAATCATTAAGATCATCTGTTGAGATGTTTTGTTCTGGTTGAGGTTCTTGAATCACAGGTTCCTGAATATTTTGTTCAGTATTACCTATCCCAGTAGGGACTGATTGATTATCAATGAATTCATTGATAGTTGTTTGGGGTAGGTTGTGAGGTAAGACATAATATGAGATGTCAGCATCAGCTTGATATGAGGAGTTGATTTCAGTGTTGTACTCATCAGGAGGATATCTTGATGAGTCATCAATTCCTATTTCCTCCACTGAGATATTGCTGAACCTGATGCTTTCTGAACTTTCATCAAAGGTGACATGAAAGGTTTCCTCAACTTGTTGTCTTCTGGTGTTAAACACCCTGAAGGCTTTGGAGATTAGTGAGTAACCTAAGAAATAACCATCATTAGCTTTAGCATCAAACTTGCCTAGGTGATCTTTGTGGTTATGAATAAACACTGGACACCCAAACACATGAAAGTAGCTGATGTCAGGAAGTCTACCTTTGAAGATCTCATATGGGGTTTTATTATGTCTTTTGACAATGATTGACCTGTTTTGAGTGTAACAGACTGTTTTGACAGCTTTAGTCCAGAAATGCTTTGAGAGGGCTGAGCCATTTAACATGGTTCTTGCAGCCTCAATGAGAGTTCTGTTTTTCCTTTTAGCAACCCCATTTTGTTCAGGGGTATAAGGAGATGAGAAATTTTGAGAAATTCCTTTTTCATCACAGAAGCTCTCAAGCTCATGATTTCTGAACTCAGTACCATTGTCAGTTCTTATTTGTTTCACAAATGTCATTCTGATTTTCAATCCTCCTGATGAATGACATTATTGTATCAGCTGCCTGACTCTTTTTGGAAAGAAAGTATACCCAAGTGTATCTTGAGAACTCATCAACAATGACGAGAGTATACTACTCATGCTGGATAGATCTGGGACTGACTGGTCCAAAGAGATCGATGTGCAGGAGGTGAAGGCAGCTTTTGATGGAGAAATTTTGTTTTCTTTTGAATGATGCTCTGTGGTGTTTACCTTTTTCACAGGCAGAGCATGGTTTATCCTTTGCAAAAACCAGTGATGGTAAGCCAAGGACCTTGTTTTGTTTTCCCAAGTTGTTGATGTTTTTGAAATTTAAGTGAGAGAGTCTCTTGTGTCACAGCCAGTTGAAAGTTTCAGTGGCTTTGACAAAGAGACAAGTTCCATCTTGAGAGAGTGTTGGCATGTCTAAGACATAAACATCATCTCTTCTAGGAGCAATCAGAACAACTTCTTTGTTGGCATTGAAAATGGTGCCTTGTTTGTCATTGAATTGCACAATGTACTTAGCATCACATAGCTGACTGACACTGATGAGATTGTATTTTAGACCGTTGACATAAGCTATTCTAGAGAAAACTATTCCATTGCAGTTTACTGAACCATAACCTTCAGTGGGACATGATGAGTTATCACCAAATACTACCTTGGGTCCTGGTTCCTTTACATACTTATGTAGATACTCCTTTACACCAGTCATGCTTTTTGAGCATCCACTGTCTAGATGCCAAATAGGCTCCCTGGCGTGTCTCTGCACAAGTAGTAAACTGAATTAGTTTCTCTTAGTGACCCACATACCAGTGGGCTTGGGTTTCAAGGTCTGTTTGAATTTGGAAATTGTCTCATGGTCAGTGGTTGAGTGCATTGTGCTACCATAGGTTTTGCATTTGGAGACTGAGGATGACTCAGTGACTTTGGGTTGTTTAGCACTTCTCCTTGCATGAATGACACTGTCATGTTGGGATGTCTCATGAGGTGGATTACCGCATATATCACAGCATGTGTTCATGAGACAATCATCCTGATGATGATCATTAAACCCACAGTGAGGGCAAAGAGGAAAAGGTTTTGCTCTATTCTTGTAAGCAGTTTTGGAGGTTGAAGCATATTGATAACCAACTTTGGTATAGTTTGCTTCACTGACAAATCTTACATACTGTAAGTGGTCTAGATTCGTGATCATCCTTTTGGATCATACAAAAAAGGATTTTGTAGCAGTTGTCTGTGGTATGACTGGTGTAATGACACAGCTCACACTTCTGCTTTGATTTGTTGTTGGATTTTGACTTTGATGAGCTGAAGGAGGCTGACTTAGTTTCCTTGATTGAATCAGGAGCATTTTTGATAGATTCCATCTTTTCAGTCAGCTTCCTCACAAGTTCAGTCAGTTGATGAATTTGGTCAGCTTCAGTAGGGACAGATGATGTTGAGGTTTCAGTAGTAGTAGACTCTTGTTGAATTGGTTTTGTTGGTCTTTTCAGGATGGTTCTACCAAGTCCAGACCTTTCTTTTGGTGAGTGAGGATTGAATTGTAGAGAGTAAGCTCGAGCTTGGAGCAAAGACCAAGAGGTTTCAGGGCTAAAGCGGTGCTTGAGATTCTACTTCAGACTCAGAGATGTGTTCAGTACTACTGGGCACATCAGGGAGTCCTAGCATGCTCTTTAGAGCTTGGCTCTCAGGCTCAAGAATCCTTCCAGAATCGAAATTTGGAAGCTTACTATCAGGATTAACCCGTTCAATCCAATCACTGGACTTGGGAGATGACATCATACTGGTAATCATGCCACCAGACACAAATGGTTTTGAACTTTGGTCTTTGTTGTGAGAGTCAAGGAGATGATCTTCACCTATGACTCTCTTTTTGCTACTAGGGGCTCCCACAACATCAAAGACCCTGGGATTCTTAGCAGTCCAACTATCAAGGATATCTTGTACCTTTTTAAGTTCATCTTGAAGAGCCTGATTTCTTTTAACTAGTTTAGTGTTTTGAATTTGCAAAGTGACAGCCTCAAGCTTGGCTTGTTTTAAAAGAAGCAGTTCATCTCTACACTTGTTTAATTCAAAACTTAGTTTGTTGTATTTTGAAAAAAGATTTAACTGTTGCTCTTCTATAAACTTAAGGTCAACATTAAGATAATTTATATAAGACTGCCAATCAGAGTCATCATCCATAGAAAGTAAAATGTTTACCTTCTTCATTGTGATGTTGATCCATTCCCCATTCCTGGCATGATTCTTCCCAACAGCTAGCTTGTCCTCTTCTGAGAGGGCCATCAGGTAATCGACATGCACCATTTCATCTTCAGATGAGACTGGCTCTTCATCCCAGTCGAAGGTTTCAGCAACTAGGCCCTTGTTTTTGCCCTGCACAGATTTAACATTTGTTGTTGTTTCTGAGGGACTGGCCTCAAGCAATGCAAGCTTAGCTTTTGCTTTCTTATACTTAGTTTCATAATCAACAACTTTATTATGATCAGATTTGTTTTGAAAATTTTGATGAGACTAAAAGATTTTTAGTTGAAATTTGCTAAAGCCTGAAGACTGGTTTGACCCTGATGGTTTGTAAGAGGGTTCAGAAATTGTTTTTGAAAAATAGTCTTTGGCAAAATGACCTCTTTTATGACACTTAAAACATTCAGTGTCTTCATTTGCTTTAGCATTTGAAAAACTTTTATTTCTTCGAATAAACCTTTTAGAGTTAGCGAGGAGTGCTCTTTCCTGAAACTCAATATTTAAATCATTCAGGTACTCCTTGCTTGTCCTCTCATCTGCCTCATCATCAGAGTTTTCCTAAAAATCTTGAACCACACTGTTAGAATAAAAATCTGTTGACACTGGACATGAAATGGTTGTCAGGGACTTCTTGACTTCCTGAGACTTTTTCAGGTCAGGGTATCGTATGTTGATGAGGTTTTCCTCATAGGCAAATTTCCCATAAATTTTAGGAAGCTCAAGATTCTGAATGTGGTTAGCATTCCTTAGTCCCTGAGAGAAATTTAACCATTTCTCAGGAAGACTGTTTACAAAACCAACATTTATTTCATGCTTGGATAAGTTTACACCATCATTTGAAAGTTCATTTAACAAGGTTTTGTACCGAGTGTAAGTCTGAGACAGAGTTTCTGAGTCCTTAGCCCTGAAGGTATTATACTCAAGTTTCAGGTCCATTATCCTGTTTTCCTTGGTATTAGATGGACCTTCATGACTATGGACCAGGTCATCCCAGGTTTGCTTAGCTGTACTACATTTAATAACAGACTCCATTGTATCATCAGGAAGACATGATATGATGATACTTTTGAGTCTTTGATCCTGGTTGACCACTCTTCTTTCATCCTGGGTCCACTGAGCTTCGGGTTTAGGTAAACCTTCAGCAGTCTTTAGGATAAATGGACCTTCATTAATACACTTAATGTAATAAGGTCCATCCTAATCAAATAGCAAAGCATTCGCTTTTTCCATTTGCTAAATTTACCAACTTCGAGTCGAGGGGCAGTAGCTGAATAAGCTCCACCCTTTTTGTCGACAAGTTGGGGTACATCAAAATCAGCCATTTAGGATCCTAATTTAAAAACTTTTAGAGCGGCCTAAAAAAGAGTTTTATAATTAGCCTTGCTCTGATACCACTTGTTGTTCCCTATTCACTATCGTTTAAAAACAATTAAGTACTTAAAAAAATTAATAGTGAACAATGACTGAAATTAACGTAAGTAAAACACACTGAATAATTTTCAACATCATATTCTTATTAGAAATGAATCACAAAGAATACGTTACCCAAGTACTTGCGGAATAGTGCATGAGATTGAAATGACAAAATTTGGTAACTCCTCTCTAAGCTCAGGCTAAGTCTGAGCACAACTACAAGTACCCACTGAGCTATCTCAGGGATTAAGTTGTATTTGGAGGAGTGAAAGATGGCTTGCGTGTGTGTGTGTTTTTACAATTCACAAGCTTAATCTTTCACTCCATCACTTATGCTATTTATAAAAGTATGAGTATTGGCTTTATCCTAAGTGACAAACTGGCATTTTGCAAAAGACAAAATACTGATGTATTTTGTCTCTACTTACAAAGACTATATCAAGTAAAGGACAAGGCTGCTTTCCATAAGTCAGTGATGACACTGAGCCTGATAGTTTGCCATTCAGGGAAAGTTGACTTTGGTTGATAAGGACTTCGTCTTATCTGATTCGAACTTATCCCGCCTTATCCCGCTCATTCTTCAGTCTTCACATCCTTCAGTCTTCTACTTCAGATTGTCTTCAGTGTAAGTATTTGGAGAGGAGTTTAAGGGATTCAGTGAGTTATTGTCATCACTCACTGAATCCACCATCTTCTTCTTGACTCAGTCTTCACCCTTTAAGTTCCGCCTTACTGAGTGGAAAGACTTCTTCTTCGCCTCATACTGAGTATCGTGAAGATGGCTCCCTGAGAGGCTATGCACTCAATGACCTGTTAGTGTTAATCGTTCTAAACACTTGGGATATTTTCTATTCAAATCCTAGATTAAGGGGTTTAGGTATTTTACTGAACCCAACAGATCCCAATACATTTGAAGAAGCAATGAAGTCCCAGGATACTGCTTTCTGGAAAGAAGCAATCAATGATGAGATGGATTCCATCATGGGCAACAACACTTGGGTGTTGGTTGATCTACCACCTGGTTGCAAACCTTTGAATTGCAAATGAATTTTCAAAAAGAAAATGAAGGTAGATGGAACTATTGAAAAGTTCAAGGCTATACTAGTCATTCAGGGCTTTAAAAAAAAGTCAGGAATAGACTATTTTGATACTTATGTCCCTGTGGCTTGTATCAGTACCATAAGATTGCTGATTGCTTTGGCATCTATTCACAATCTGATTATTCATCAAATGGATGTGAAGACAGCTTTTTTGAATGGTGAATTGGATGAGGAGGTTTATATGAACCAACCTCATGGCTTCATCTTGCCTGGCAATGAAAACAAGGTGTGTAAACTGATTAAGTCTCTTTATGGACTAAAGCAGGCACCTAAGCAATGGCATCAAAAATTTGATGAAATGGTTTTGTCTAGTGGTTATGTTCTTAACCAGTATGACAAATGTGTATATAGCAAATTTGATGAATCTGGTAAAGGAGTTATCATTTGTCTATATGTTGATGACATGTTGATCTTTGGCACTGACCAAAATTAGGTTGACCTGACAAAGGAATTTTGTCATCAAGGTTATCCATGAAGGACATGGGGGAGGCTGATGTTATCCTTGGTATAAGGATTAAACATGAAAGTAAAAGAATTTCTATCTCTCAGTCTCATTATATTGAGAAGGTGTTGAAAAATTCAATTACTTTGATTGTACTCCGGTGAGTACACCTATGGATACTTGTGAGAAGTTGATGGCTAATAACGGCAAGGTTGTATCTCAACTTGAGTATTCTAGGGTAATTGGTTGCCTGATGTATGCCATGACTTGTACAAGACCTTATATTGCTTTTGCAGTGGGTAAACTGAGCAGGTATACTAGCAATCCTAGTGCTCATCACTGGCAAGCAGTTCAGAGGGTACTGAAGTATCTGAAGAGAACTATGGATTATAGTCTCTCATATACTGGTTATCTTTCAGTTTTAGAAGGATACACTGATGCAAGTTGGATCAAGAATAACAAGACAATTCGTCTACTAATGGCTAGGTATTCCTACTTGGTGGAGGTGCAATTTCTTGGGCATCCAAGAAGCAAACTTGCATCACCAGTTTAACAATGAAATCTGAATTTGTGGCTTTAGCAGCTGCTGGTAAAGAAGTTGAATGGTTGAAAAACTTGATTCTTGAGATTCCATTGTGGCCTAAACCTATAGCACCTATTTTATCCGTTGTAATAGTGCATCTACATTGGCAAAGGCTTATAGCCAGATGTACAATGGGAAGTCTAGACACTTAAGTGTCAGACATAGCATGATTCGTGAGCTTATCATGAATGGGGTGGTATCTATAGAGTTTGTTAGATCTCAACAAAATTTAGTTGATCACTGTACGAAGGGATTGGCTAGAGACTTGGTTATAAAGTCTGCTAAAGGGATGGGTCTAAGTCCAACTTAGTCACTGAATGCTAAGACATCCAACTCCCTCCTAAGGAAACTTGGGAGCTGAGTTCAATGTGGAAAGCTGAAGATTCAGTGGACTGGAGCACATGTTTATTTTACAACCCAAGGTTGTGCTCAGAACCTGCTGAAAAGGAGGATGAAGTCTTTACTTCTTAATGGTTAATTTCTTTGAAAAAGTGCTTGGCAGGAGCATGAATAAAGATGAACCACCTATGTAAATGTTGAAGTTTTGCCGCTTCAGGGATCTTTTGGACTTTTAGCTCTTGCAACATTTATGAATTTGGATATGGACACATGGCTTGTAAAGTGTTAGGAGCTTTTAAGTGTTTGAAAACTTGTGTGTATTTTATCTTCAGGTATTCAAATGGGTTGAAGGGTTCAATTCTTAGAACACCCTGATTCTCGAATATTTGAACGTGTAATGTACTAAGATGGAAATTCAATCCTCATGATATTTTCGTTTATGCACATGTTTTGTTTGATGTTTATTTTTTCTTGCAAAGGAAGTGAACTAAATTTGGGGAGGATTGTTGGAAAATTTAGTGCACTTGTGGGATTAGTTCACACCTGGTTTTTAGTAAGGAGGTACGGAGTGTACACCCATTAGGTCCCTGAACACCCTGACTCAATAGTGGTTTGTACTGGTAGTATTGGTTACTACTTATTGTGTAGTAACTGATGGTTCCTGCTGGTAGTGTTATGGTTCCTGCTGCTAGTGTAATGGTTCCTGCTGATGGTTCCTGCTGGTAGTGTTTGGTTCCTGATGCTAGTGTAATGGTTCCTACTGGTAGTGTTGCAGTGATTAATTTGTAACAGCTTTGACTCATTCAATTGGCTGTTATGACTGCTTTATGACCACGTTTAATTGGTCATGTAACCACTATTCCTATGATAATGGAGGCTTATTATGGGTGATTCATAATGTCCATTGATTAGGAGTGAGTATTCTCTACTATGTCCATTGGGTAACCACTATTCCTACGTTAATCATTCATAATGTCCATTGATTAGGAGTGAGTATTCTCTACTACAAATAGAGGTGGTATTCACCAGCATGAATATACGAAAAAGAGATACAACTAGCAGAAACAAACTGAAAGCTTAAACACTTGAAAGCAAAGGGTTATTGATTTGTGCCTAATTCAATAACATACATTTGGTCTTATCCCAAGTAGATATTCGTGATACCCAGGCATTAGGGTCGAATAGTTTACTTTGGAAAGTGATTACACGATTCCAATTAATATCCGGTAACCACCTAGTGGTATTACTACTGCCTTTGATTATCTTACCCAGTTCTGGGCTTTACCTCCAACAGAATGCATAGAACTACTAAAGTGTGAACTACTCATCTATTGATAAAGTACACAACTTTAGTTGTTATTAAAACATCATAGTTTGTTCCTATATAGTTTTAAAGTCAATTCTAAATATTATAGACAAAAGTTTATCTCCTATGCATCAAATTTTTATGTATATCTTGCAACAACTATTGAAAATAGCAAAGGATTCACTGATATACTTTTATAAAATAGAAGAGTGGAAACGAAAACCTTGCTTTCTTAGCTCCCACCCCAACTATCCCATGTCATACTCCACCATTGTTTCGTAATATTTGTTGTTTGTTAACAAAGGAAATTCAGAAGCAAATGATCGATAATTTCATAAAAAATAAAGAAAACTTAGGCTTATTTTTATCAGTTACACATTTAATCAAACACTTGATATGTATAATTTGAAAATCTCTGTTGGAATAGATAATTTCTTAAATGAAGACAATTTGCAAGAAATTTCTTGGTTTTTCCTAGCATTGAATTGTTTATTTATTTTCTTTTTATCATTTCTTAAATGAAGACAACTTGCAAGAAATTTCCCTGATATTAATTTGCTCAAACATACCAAATGGACAAGTGGCAATCAATGTGTATGTAGATATGACTTTGAATGTAACCTATGCACCAATGTTGTCCAATCAATTAAGCAGCGTTTACCAAAACTATATTTACTGCATGTAAAACAAAACAAATAACCAAGTGCGTTGTATCATTTTCAAATCATAACAAACCACACAATGTTTATCACTTCCTCCCTCAAAGGAAAATTGCCAAGCACAATTGTGGTGACAACAACAACAGATATCATATGTAATTTTCTTTCAAAAATGTACCATTGACGTTTACTTGTGCTATAAACCTTTGTATTAAGAACGGCACATTTTAAATCATGTTAATATAAGTATTGACAATATATTTCCTCTTTATTAGTTTTTTAGAAATTTCTGACATTAATTGTCATGAAGAAGACAACTTGCAAGACGTTTCTTGGTTGTTTCCTTGCATTGACTTGTTTTTTCTTTTTTTTAATAAAACGCTAAAGAATTATCTCTTAGAAGACTGTGAGCCATGCATGTCTCTTTCAACCAGTAGTAGACGACGTGTTTTAAGTGTCCAACTCGATCTGTTTCTTAACTTCGTCTCAACTTAATTATTCAAATCCTAAACACATCAATGGCATCTTCATCGTCTTCTTCTCGGTCGTTTAAGTATGATGTATTTCTTAGCTTTATAGGGGAAGATACCCGTAAGACCTTTGTAGATCATCTGCACACGGCTCTTCAACAACGACTAATCCGAACTTACAAGGATGATATTGCACTTCCAAGGGGTGAATCTGTTGGTCCAGCCCTTGTGGAGGCTATAGAAGAATCACATATTGCTGTCATAGTATTCTCTAAAAACTACGCAAATTCTTCGTGGTGCTTGGATGAACTTGTACATATTATGAAATGCAGGGAAGAAATGGGACTAACTGTTATCCCAATTTTCTATGAAGTGGATCCCTCTGAAATGAGAAACCAGAAAAAGAAATTTGGAGAAGCTTTTTCCAAACAAGAGACGAAGAATGTCACAAAAGCTGAATTGTGACGTAAGGCGCTTGTGGATGCTAGTAATATTGCTAGATGGGAACCCAAGAACGTTGCCAACGGGTAACTGTTTTGTATTTTTAAATCTTTTTATACATTTACTGTTGGTTTAATGGACAAAATATTAATAGATGTGTGTTAGGATCGAACTCGAGACCACGGGATTGCACACTTTACGTATGAGAATTAAAGTTAATAATTAAATGTAATAGTTATATTTAATTATTAATTAAACGAAATAACATAACGGACGTTAAGTAATTAGTTGTAATGGACTAACGGTCGTTAAATGTAATTGGAAAAGGACTAAGTTGTAAATAATGGGAAGGTTCCGGAATCCCTTGTGGGATGCCTCAGCCGATCGGCCACAAGAAAAGGAAACCCAACCCATCTACAACTCAAACTTGTTCACCAAGTTAGTTTGGGTATAAATACAAAACAAAGGGTGTTTGTAAATTTATCTCTTGTACTCATAAGCTAAAACCTAAAATAGTTTGTGTGTGTTTTGCTTATATTCAGTCGACATACACTTGTGGGTGTCGATCCAAACCTTTTTCCAACTAAAATTGTTTTGTTTAATTAAAACTAGCATTCCTTTAATTCGGTATAGTACGTGTGTACAAGAAAGTGGTACTAACACATTATTGTTAGTATTCTTGGATTGAATTACAAAACGGTAAGAGGTAATTCACATAATCCTATAAACCCTAATTAGGGTTCATCCAATTGCTAGTTTTGTGGAATTGATTCTTGTTCGGCTAGAATAAAGAAAGGTACGCATACTTTATCTTTATGTTAATTAATTATTCGTTAATTTTTCCTATACGCTTCCGCATGTGTACTTGATGTTTATTGTTTATATTTATAATTAGTCATGTTATATAATTCCAACAGTGGCATCACGAGCTTGGTTTAATGAGTAATTAATTACTAAACACGTAAAAAACGGATATTGTATTGTGTTTGATATGATTATTCTAGGGTTTTGGTTATGATTATGTAAACCCTAATTTTAGGGTTAGGGCTTTTGCCCTAATTTGGTTTTAAAAAATTTTTATGAATCGATTTTTTTTAATGGGTCGAAACCCTTCAATTTTTTTTAGTCGATTGGTTTAAATTTTTTTTAGGGTTTATAAAATTGTTTTGTTATCAATATCGAAACCTAGAATTAATATATTGGTTACGTGATATATTCATGAATAAATTGTTATGTGACATGGAATTGTATGCGATCTTGTGACAACGTGAATAAATTGTTATGTTAAATCCATGAAAACGTGCATGTTTGGCATGGATTATTGTCGATATACATATATTTAATTGTTAAGATTGGTTATGCTAATATTAATTGTTAAGTTTTATACACATGTATATTTATGATAAATTTTGAATTGGGGAAAACTCCAATTATATACATTAATGAATCAATTATGTGCAATTTGGTATATTATTAATTATGGGTTTACGCAATCGATTCGTCGATGTATGTGGCTCACTTTCAATTGAGAGAGTGAAAGCCCTAATTAATATATACATTAATTAACCTAGACATTGATTATTAATAGGGTTTTATCGAATAAGTTGCATGTGGCTACTTGTTTACACGTATTAATTGTTAGTTATGTGCGCATTGTTTTTAGTTGTTTATTTTTTATTTGTTTACTTGTTTGTTTATTATGTGTGACAGTTTTAAGCAAAGGGTAATTTGAATAAAAAAAATAATACGGACTAAACAATGGTGAAATTTGATTTGTTTTGAAGAGTTAAGTTTTCAATAGTTTAATTGATTGATGATTTTGGTACAAAAAGTGTGAACGGCTCATCCAATTTGACGGACTGTGTGGGAAGTACTAGGATGGGAGCGCATTAAATTGTGACCCTAAAGAGGGAGGTTATTGCTTCAGTGCTGACCAAACTCTCCGCTTGCTTGCGAGTCAAATTGGAGTTACCAAGTAGGCTATGCGTACAAAATCATCTTAAGGGCGAATTAGTTTTAATTCCATGCGCCACTTTGGTGGTAATTACCCGAAACACTAAGTGTTTACACATATGCAAAAGTACGGTATAATGGACGATAATTAACGCTAAATTCCTTTATTGGTGAACCCAATACCTCAATCAAAACTTTGATAATTTGATCTTTATGAATTGGTAATAAAAAGTTTTTTTATTAAAATTATGCTACAAGATGAATGCATGACATCTTTGTACATATTTGATTTGACCACATAAAATCAAAACTAGTACCCTTTATAAATTAAGTTATGTGCCATCTAATTAAAATGAACACTTGAAGTTGCAATTTACGTCATGTCAGATCTTGGCGAGATTGTGATGGAGAGGTAAATCTTTATGTAAAGTCAGACCTTACATGAACATATTTGCAGTTCTTTAAGTTAGACACTTAAGTTGAGTAGGAAGTGAGACCTGGACTCAAGGCATAAGATGGGATGAAACATGTTTACATTTGCAATAGCGTTGGAAAATGTAAATCCCATAATGATCTAGGAATTGGAAAATGTTTGCCAATTATTGTTCGACAGATTACCCTATTATATGCTTTTGTTACTAGCAGATCAACTGATGTAATGAACCTATGATAATTTGGATCCTAGTTTTCGAGAAAATTCTATGGTTATATGAATATTACCTTGGGTATTTTATTTTCTTGAAAAGTTTAATTATCGAAAATACTAAAATTGAATTTTGAAAATTCTTTAAATGTATTAATGCAACATTAAACTGTAAACGTAGGTTATTCCTGTATTGGTAAATTAATCTACACCTGTAAGGGTTTTTTGGTAGAGTCAACTTTGCTAAAAGAATAAACCTAGTCCTCTTTTCATAAGAAAGAGTGAGATTCAATCTTATTCCTTTTCATGAATGAAGAAAGGTATGATAGGACAATTAGAATAGTCTAAATTCTAAATACATAACTCGTAAGCAAATTTTAATAGTTAAGAAAATTGCATATTTCTGAGTTATTAAATTAGAAGCTAGACTAATTATTGTATAATTGGTAAAAGACAAACTAGCATATTTTATCTAGTTGTTGTGCTTTGACCATTTAAAGGTACTACTTACAATTGTTGGAATAGTAGAACTATTAAGAAAGAAATTGCATGCCCAATTTTTCAAATTAATAGCATTGATGGATAGTTCATCATCTACATTGTAGAATGCACTCTTTTATTACATAAGTAATTGTTATGTATGGACTTTATCAAAAGTGTATGGAAGTAAATAGAACACTATTTTCTTTCACTGGTTAATGAAACACTTACAATGTTGTCAAATCCAGTGGGAATATTGTTCTTATTACTGAATAAGGAATTAATGTAATGATCTCTAATTCAGTGGGAGTTACAAGCCTTGTCATCTTGGTAGTAACCCAGATTATCTCTAGAATGTCTTAAGATAATTACTTTCCACTTGTAGACACTTATGTTTTAAATGATAGTCATGTACGTTTCCTTATTAGACAATGAAGTGGTTCTACATCTACTAGTTATGCTAATATCAATGACACAATCATATTAGTCACATAAACAAACATAATTCGTGTTGTTTATCTGCTACATGATGTTGTTCCATGCACAAGTGGGAGAAATCTATATTGTGTGCAAGGTACAACATATAGGTATATGATTTAACGAATGCTCTTGACTGCAAGGTAAGAGACTAACGTTTTAATATGACTTGTACATATCTAATTCAAGAAACACTTGGTGTTGCAATTTACGTCATGTCAGAACTTGGCGAGATTGCAACAACAAAGTAAATCTCCATGTGAAGTCAGACCTTGCATGGACATATTTACAGTTTCTAAATTAGACAAGTATTTAGAACAAGTGTCAAAATGATATATAAGACTACTTCAAATTAGATATTTATGTATTATTATAATGACATAAATGAAGTAATCAAATACTACTTCAATTTGTTTATTTATGTATTTTGGAATGACATAAATGAAAAATAATGTAGTCCTACATTATTGTGAAGTATAATAAATTAACTTGAAATTATAATTGAAACCAAGAGTTGTGTTCATAATTACTTTAGTTAAACATGTTTATGATTCATGGTAAAGACATAAACATAAAGTCTTTTAAGACTTATAATAAAGCAAGACGTTAACTTGTTATGTTTTTTAATTAAGATATATACAATAAGTCATTGAGTTGATCAATGATTTATAACGTATAATGGGATTATAACAGTCTATGTTTTCTTGATGAGACATGGATATGAAGTGACTTGGTCAAAAGTACTTGTGTTATAAAGCATGCAATTGGCTTGGAAAGTCTATTATACCATTAAGTTGACTTAGTTGGTAAGTAGGTAAGCCAAAAGGAATATGTTTATCTTATATATTGTTAGATTGTCTTACAATATTAATTCTAATGAATACCACAAGTTGATGGTATGTTCAGTGTTGGATCGATGTACTCTAACCAAACTAACTTAAATAGCTTGTTAAGGTTTAATAACCTCGGATAAATCCTAAGTTATTAACAAATAAACAGTGAGCAAACTCTATTAAGTATGCGGAATTTACTTAACAAATCTAAGAAGAATAACTTTAACTCTAAACGATTTTATTAATAACACTAACTCTACTTATTATGCAGACCTTTTAACAACTCTAATAAAATCGAACTTCTCTTTAAAACTCTAATAATGTCACGTACATCTAATATCAATCTAGGGGTCCTTTTATAGGCTCAAGGATAACCCTAGTCGGTTTACAATTTGTATCCTTGTACGACAAGTAATCTAATAAAGAATATTCTAGAATTACAAGACTTTCCATAAACGAATATAACAGTTCTTTTAGCCTTGCAGTACTTTGACTTCTTCAGCAGTACTTTGACTTTATCTTTAGCAGTACTTTGACTCTTTGACTTTTTCCAGCACTTTGTCATTTACAGTACTTTGTTAATCTTCAGCACTTTAACTGTTCAGCACTTTCATATCCCAACAATCCTCCCCTAACTTGAATTCTACTTGCTTGACTTCAAGTTCCTTTTGTGAATTTCTCTTTAAGAGCTTCATCTTCAAGGAAGGATTATATCTTAGTCTTTGGATTGTATCTTTGTAGTTTCTGTGCTTGTCAAAGTATCTTTAGAATTATTCTTTTACAGCATCATCTAGCAAGCTCCATCTTTTCAAAGAACACAGCAACATATGACTATTTGTACATTAATTCAGTTTAAGTTGCAATCTATTCTCATCACTTCCAGGTGTGTTAACTCCTATGAGAGGTGAATCATTGAAAATTTAATGGATTTAAGTTCTCTTTACCAAAGCCATTAACTCTGGAGTAGCCAAATGTTTTGGTGTGTAAGACCATGGTACATTGATAACCATATGATTTTTAGCAAATCATCAGCTATCAACAGATTTGAGTTGTCTTTACCAAAAGATGTACCCTTCTGGACTAGTTAGTTCTTTCATCATGGTGAACTAATTACCATATAATGGTTTTTCCACAGCCTTTACCACAAGCCATTTTCTTGTGGGCTAGCCAACTCTTCACATTAACTGATATGGTGAGTTGATTACCATACAACTTATTAGCAAGTTGTCAACTAAAAACGGATTTGTCAAATCTTTACCAGAGCCGTTTGCTCATGGATTAGCCAATCCTTTTGTAACCATGGTGGATTTATAACCTATTGATGTTACCATCTCAAAAACCATTTATTTTATTCAACCTTTGTTCCAAAATATTTGTTACTTAACAAAAGGTTTCTTTCAAAAATTACTTAACTGGTTAAAAGTGCAAGCAAGACTTTGATTAAAGTACTGTTTGATCGCAGATACTTTGAATAAAGTATAGATATTTCAAAAAGAATTTATTCAATTAAAATTCATACCAGTTATTCATCATCATCAGCAATTGTAGTCCAGTTGATAAACAAATTGATGACCATACAAGAAATTTCATTGTCTTCTTCAACTTCCATTCCATGCTCTAACATCCTCCTCATAAGCTCAACTGTAAGAGGGTATCTTCTATCTGCAAACATGTGAATCATTGTTCCATTTTCCAGCTCTAGAACATGAACTCCAGATTCTTCAAAGAATCTCCAGCAAACAATTTCCCAATTCTCTTGATTCTTCCAAATTTCATCACTGCTCTGTTCTTCAGTTTCCCATGCAGTTGTGAGATCTCTAAGTAAAACTAAACCAATTCCTTCTGATGGATGATGTTCAAAGTAATCTTTCATCACATGATATAAATAGAATAGATCCACTCTATCTATGATGTGCAATAAATCCCATAGTCTGTTGAACACTCTGAAGCTTTCATCTTCTCTATGAAACATCAGATAACTTCCATCTTTAGATTCCACAACTTCAAAAGCAATAATCTGAGATATGTTCATCTTCATGTCAGTATCTTCTTTGGAATATTCAAAATCTACTATTCTGAGATAATTTCTTAGTTCATCCCTAGTCTCAGATCTTAGCTCAACTTTTTCTTTCTTTGAGAACTGAACATCTTTAACTTTAGATATTCTTTTTCTTTTTAAACTTTTCTTTCTCTCTTCTTCTTTCCATGTAGCTTCATCTCTAAAATCTTTGATGCTTTCAACATTTTTCTTATAAGCTTCTCTAGCAGCATCATACAATCGTTTCATTTCAACATAATTCAACCTCTGCAATCCTTTATACCCTTGACTTTTTAAGTAAGCCATCATTGCATTTCTGCCTTTAGCTCTATTTGGTCTTCTTGGTAAGAATCTAACAGGAATAGGTGACTCTAATAATTCATCTGCTTCAGCATTCAATTCCTCTTGCAACTTCTTAGCTGCTTCTCTATTCTGAGCTTCTTCAGCTTCCTTAGCTTCTCTATCTTTAGCATTTAATTCTTCTTGAAGCTTTCTAGCTGCTTGTTCATTCAAAGCATCTTGAGCAGCTCTTATATGTGCTAAAGTTGGTTTCTTCCTCTTCCTTTTCTCTACCAATTTGCCCTTACCTTTATCTTTTGGATCAATATCAGGTTGAGATGCTCTTGATTGTTCTTCTTCTTGTACTCCTGGAATGTTAACACCCCTTGGTCTTGATAAATCTTGCAAGATCTCAGCAATGGTGTCATCATCACTTGCAGTATGTATAGGTTTGAGTGTATCAGCTTCCTATGGTATAATAGTTGAAGGACCAACAACTTCTTCATGTACAGTTGTTGAAGGACTAGCTTCTTCTTCAAAATCTAATACTCTAGGAGTAATTAACTCTTGTCTGAAGGTTCCATGAAAAGCAGTACTTTGTTGTTCAGTACCTTGATCTTCAGTCCTTTCTCTCCTTGAAAAGCAGTACTTTGTTGTTCAGTACCTTGATCTTCAGTCCTTTCTTCTTCAGTACTTTCAATGATAACATGCTCTTCAGTACCTTAAGGTTCTTTCTCCTTAACAACATCTTCTTTCAAATTCTTTTCTTCTAAATTCCTCCCCAATTGGACAGAAGATTGTTTGTGAACCTTTTGGCGTTTGGTTTCCCTAGACTGCCTTTGCTCCTTCTTTTTAGATTTGACCCATAGACGATGATGTTGAACCAATGGCCAGACAAAATTCTTGAGTCTTCTAAACTTGAGTTTCAATTTCTTAATCTGTGTAGCTTGAGCCTCAGTAGTCTTTTTCAACTTGACCAACTCCCTTGTCAAAACATAATTATCCAATGTGAAACCTTCAGGGGAGATAGTGTGTGAATCAACTCCTTGAACTGGTGAATGTTCCTCTGGTTGAGAATCATGAACAGATCTTTGTGAGGATGGAGAAGGTGAAACTGCAACATCTTCTTGAACTTGAGTACTTGGGGAAGCAGTACCTTGAGATGCAGTACTTGCAGATGCAGTACTTGCAGATGCAGTACTTGCAGATGCAGTACTTGCAGATGCAGTACTTGCAGATGCAGTACTTGCAGACGCAGTACCTTCACTAGCTTCATCTGCTTCATCAGCTCTAACAGCTTGAACAACTTCCATCATAGAAGTAGTTAAGGGAGTGTCCCTTCCAGTGAATAAATCACTCTTCCTAGCCATAAAGGTGAAAATTTTGGCTTGTTGAACCACAACAGGTAAAAGATTTGTTGGCTTAGGAACATCTGAAAGTTGTTTATTGAGGAATACTTGAACAAACCTTGGATACATCAGCCATTTTGAACCATGAGTGATGTGGGAAAGCATTCCATCAAGAATGAGCTTTGAAAAATTAAAAACACGATCTGTAGCTAAGCCCACAATAGCAGATGCTATGTTAGATCCAAATTGCTCCCATGAAGTACTTTTAGCACTAATACAATGAAGCAACACATGCACTAAAAACTTCCATTGAGGACAAAATAGTTGTTTCCTGAATGTTTGTTCAGTTAAAGATCCTTCATAACCAATGTGTCCAAAAGTATCCCAAATTAGTTGCTTATCAAAACGAATAGCCCCATCTTCATCATTGAACAATAAGTCTTCTCTAATAGAGGCTTCAGTAACCTTGATATTTTTTCCAGCAACCCTAGCATGAATATACTCTTCATCATTCTCCATATGAACCCTAGCTGTTTCCCAAAATTGTTGAATCCAGGGCTCTATAACATCGGGTTCTACTAATAGAGCATAACTGATTGGCAACCCAGTAAGAAAATCGATGATGTCATGAAAGATTGCATTCGTTTCAGTCTTGTCTAAATTAGCCACCATATTGTGCTTTGAAACTGTAGTACGATTCACCATTGATGATTATGTTATCACAGCAAGAGATATGACGAATAATATAGGTGAAAGAGAGAATTATGGAAAAGATTCTAAAGTATCAATATGAGAGGTGTGACAACTCGTATTTTCAGGTCATATTTCAAAACATATTTCATGCTTCATTATTCATCATTCATCGTAAACTAGGTTTGCGTGTTCCAAATTCGCGTAACCTTAATGGTTTAGCGGCGAATTCATGATCATATCATCACTAACATTTCATATGGACTAAGTTTAGTCTACATTTCATTAACATCATTTGCATCATGTTAGTTCATTCATGACTTTGCATTTCACATTAAACGCGTAAATTTTATATTAAATAAACGTTATCGCGTGAGTTATTATTTTGAACATTTAACCCGCTACTTTCAAAAATGATCCCGATATATTTTTATACTTACATTTAGTTTATAAAAACTATATTTTGAGTTTACCTAGTGTTTTAAATTTATTTTGTATATAAATCGTTAAATTTATATTATTACGACGGTTTTCTTAAAAACTACACGATAATTATTATATCACTCAAATTATGCAAGAAATATATTTTTACAATTTTTATGACTCAATATATTTTACTTTGACCAATTAAAATTTATTAGCTAAAACTATCCTATTGCACAAATATACACACAAGTTACAACAAACTTATACTTAACTACATTTTACTTACACATTTTATACATAATACATTTTATAAAAAAAATATATATATTTGGGAAACAATATCCCCCAAAAACCGGCCATGAGGGGCGGGGGGGAAGTCTTGGTTTGGTGAATATTTTCTTACATATCTAGAGTTATACTCCAAACTCTCTTACACATTCTATTCACCTCAATAATTTTCACACATTCAAAGATATCTCTCTCTTTTCTCTTCCAAGAACCGGCCAAGCATAAGGGTAGAAAGAAATCCAAAATTTTCAAGATCAAGTTTAACAATCTAGTTACACTCTTTGTTTAGGTTTTGAAATCAAAACCTAGGGTGTTTAGGTTAATCCTTGTTCTAATCACCTCATCATAGTAGCTTGTAAGCATATCACTTTCATTTTACATCTTTCATTTTCATTTCATATGTATTTTATCATTTTTGAGCAAGCATGCAAGACTTATTGTTATTTATACCATTTTTAACATTGTTTTTAGAGTTTTATACATATAAGTCATCCTATAATTTATCCCTTGTTATATATTGGTCTTGATGATGTTTAGGAACCCATGACACCCTAAGAAGGTGTATGGTAGGATTAGAATAGCTTTGGAGTTGTTTTGAAGGGATTGGAATAGGTTTAGTACGAGAAAAACTCTTTTCGACAAGTATAAAAAGTGGTCTGATCTTGTTTTGTATTTCTGGAAAATCCGACAGTAGGCACGAATTTTTGGCCTAGATATTTAGAAAATATACTTTAAAACGAATCCGTGGCCGCTTGAACGGATTAAAACGGAGTTATAACGAAGAAGTTATGAATTTTTCAAGTTTGACGACGAAATATATATTTTCTGAAAATTTCAGCAACCTATTTTATTTTGTACGAGTCAAAAACGAGTCTTAAGCTTTATAAATTATTTCGACTTATCAAAAATATATTAGTATACTTTGATACGAAGCCATTTTTGTCACTTTCATGAAATTTCCAACGACATTATTTTACGACGAAAAGTTAAAATTTCACAATAAATCATTAAGAAACTATTGTAGGATGACATTTTGACGTAAATACTAGTAAAGTAATTTAAGAATGGTCAAGACGTCAAAAGAGTATTTTTCGACGATAAGTATTAATTTCAAAACTCACAAATGGTATAAATAACATATGAAATGCATGCATAACATTACATTGCAACTCATTACATATCATAACATTCATAATAGGTCAAGGTTAAAGTATCACACTACATCTCGGTGTGCTCACTTTTGTCATCGCCTCATTTTACCAAGTGAGTTCCATAGCCCCATTTTTAATTGTTTTAATGCTTTTATTAAACTCTTCGGGGGAGATACATGCTCAACAACTTTTATGACATTCATGACTATTTGCAAACTATGTGTTTATCTGAACTTAATGTTTAGTCATACGAAGTAACAGTTTTGCCATGCTTAGAATTGTCATATCATAAATCATTGAACTGATGGTCTTGGTATATTCATTGAGCTGATGGTCTTGGTATATTCATTGAGCTGATGGTCTTGGTATAATCATTGAACTGATGGTCTTGGTATATTCATTGAGCTGATGGTCTTGGTATAATCATTGAACTGATGGTCTTGGTATATTCATTGGACTGATGGTCTTGGTATATTCATTGAGCTAATGGTCTTGGTATATTTATTGAGCTAATGGTCTTGGTATAATCAGTGAACTAATGGTCTTGGTAGAATCATAGAACTAATGGTCTTGGTACAATCCTGAACTAATGGTCATGGAACAATTTGAAACCGTAAGAATTATGTGTTATATTAAGTAACTATGGATACATTAAGATATGCACTATTTTGTGAATCCATTTGACATCATGTGTTTGAACATAAACTATATACATATTTTGGCAATGGGTTGTAAACACACAGGTTGCAAGTTTTGTATGGGCGGAACTTGGAACTGAGTGGATTTGCAATGCCTTTGCTGCATAAACGATTTTGAAAGGCTTTACATTTCAACACAAACTCTATGAACTCACTCAACCTTTGTGTTGACACTTTTTAGCATGTTTTATCTCAGGTATCTAAGGCATTCACTTCATGGCATGCATTTGGACACATCATGGAGTCGCGATGACGACGCATCTCACTTGGGTTTTACGTACTTTAAAACATCGTTTGAATTGTAACAAACTTATTTCCGCACAAGTTGATTTTCATTTGGGACCTACTTTGTAAACTCTGATTGTTTTATTAAATCAAACGATGTTCTTTTCAAACGACACTTTAGGTCGTTCAATATAACTGTGATTGTGATGCTATGACAGTCAATCCCCAGGAATTCCATTCCGCTGCAAAACAGGTAATTTGGGGGTGTGACAAGAGGGAAAATCGGAGAGTAGTTATTTATAGGTGAGATTTGAAAAATCACAGCCCATAATAACAAAGTTACCGTTAGTAGTAATTACCCCTCAATATGACCGTTGGAACAGTACTTTGAATAAGACAAACAGTACTTCCACGTATGCAGTACTTTCCCAAGCAGTACTTTCCAAGCAGTACTTGCATAAAGAACAGTACTTTTCCAAAGTACTCTGTATAACATAAATATCATCCCCTCAAGCAATACATAGGACTATACTAACACTAAATAGTCCTCCCCTAAAATGTAGCTCAGTAGTTAATCATGCCAATGCTCACCACCAAGTGATTGAATCTTGAAACATCAAAGCCTTTGGTGAGTAAGTCAGCTACATTATCATCTTTGTGAACCTTAACCACATTAATGAGCCTGTGCTCATAGCAATCTCTGATAAAGTGATGCCTAATCTGTATGTGCTTGGTCTTCGAATGATAAACTGGATTCTTCACAATACAAATGGTACTCTCATTATCAATATTGATAGGAGTATTCTTGAAATTGAACCCATAGTCCAAGAGTTGATTCTGCATCCACAAAACTTGTCCACAACAGCTTGCAGCAGCCACATATTCTGCTTCAGTGGATGATGTTACTGCAATTGTTTGCTCTGATACCACTTGTTGGATCGATGTACTCCTTTTTCATTATTTTGATCTTTTAAAAACTCAACATGAAGACAATCTTGAACCTTCTTAGTGACTCTATTGTACACTCTAAAGCCCTTACTATTGGTACAATAACCCAATAAATATCCTTCTTCTGACTTGCCATCAAACTTTCCCAGATTATCAATAGTATTCAAAATAGTAAGAGGGCATCCAAAAGGCTTCATAAAACGAATGTTGGGTTTGTTGCCCATCAGCAACTCATAAGGTGTCTTCATCTGTGGCTTAGTAACTGATACTCTGTTAAGTACATAGCAAGCAGTACTTACAGCTTGCCCAGTGAATAGGTAGTAGAGAATCTGCTAGCATTGTTCTGGCTGCTTCAATCAAAGTCCTATTCTTCCTTTCTGCAACACCATTCTGCTGTGGTGTTCTTGCAATACTGAACTCCCTCTTGATTCCTTTGTTTGCACAAAATTCATCCATAAGCTTGTTCTTGAATTCAGTTCCATTGTCACATCTAATACCTCGAACCTTGAGTCTCAATTGGTTTTCAAGTGCTATTATGAGTGTCTGAATAGCATCAAAAGTATCATCTTTAAATCCCAAGAAAAATACCCAACTGAATCTACTGCAATCATCTCATTTACAACTAAGCAAGTACTTTTTCTTGTTTAAACTTGCCACGAAAAATGTGTCCAAACAAATCCATATGTAACAGTTCCAAAGGTTCTCTAATAGTCCTCTCCTCAAGCTTCTTGCATGAAGCTTTGTGTTGTTTACTGCATGCCAAACAGGAGTGATCATTCTTGTAAGTCTTTGAAGGTAAACCTCTAACTAAATTTCCTTTGACCAGTTTGTTGATATTCTTGAAATTTACATGACCCAATCTTCTATGCCATTGATGTGCTTCTTCAGATGTTGCTTTGGCCACCAAACATGTGGCTCTCCCATAAGAATGTAGACTCTTCATGTCTAAACTATACACATCATTTGTTCTTGGTACTCTAAGAACTACCAAGTTATCATCAACAGACTTGAATTCAGGAGAGAGGATGAGACATTCTGTGTCAGTGAATAACACAGGATGCTTTTTATCACAGATTTGAGAGACTGATAATAAGTTGAAATTGAGCTCCTTCACATATCTAACATTCTCAAAATCTATACGCCCTGCTTTGATAGTTCCTTTTCCAGTAATCCTTCCTCCATTGGGATCATTCCCAAATGCAACTCTTCCACCACTAATAGATCTAAAATCAGACAGAATCTCTTTGTCTCCTGTCATACTTCCAGAGCAACCACTATCCACAATAAGATGATCTTTAAGCTCCTCTTCTAGGTTGCCATGCACAAAGATAAAGGAGTTAGTGACTTTTAGGAACCCACCATTCTGACTTGTGTTCCCTTGTGGAGTTATAAACTCAAATTCTTTGAGTATGTAATTTCCTTGTTTTCAAAACATGATCCGAATTATCTTTTGATTTTTAGCATGTGGATTTTCAAAACTTTCTGGATTTTCAGCACAATTCCCTTTTTCAAGTTCATTCTCTTTTTCTTGTATCACAAAAACATCTGATTCACTTTTTGTTGAAAGTACTTGTTTGTCCCTCAGCAATACTTTCCCTCTTAACCCATTCTGTTTTAACACTTGGTTCTTGTGATCTAGATCCCCTATGTGAATTGTAGTACCTTCTAGGTTGATAGTAATGAGATCTTCTAGGGTTCCTATTCCAAAAAGTGTGATCAGTACCTTGTTTTGACTGAGCAGTACTTTGAGAAAGTACTGTTCTTGGCTGAGCAGTACTTTGGAAAGTACTGAAGGATACTGAAGGTTTTGAAAAGGGTCTTCTCTGGTGTGGGTACCTGTGGTCTGGTGAAAAATTCCTGTGATTGACCCTATTTGAATTATTCCAGACTGGTTTGGTCTCTCTAGGTTTGTGGTTGGCAGACATGTTCTTTGGGAATTTTCTAAGGTATTATGAGTGATGTTCACAATCCTTGATTAAATGATTAGGACTAAAACACACAAAACACCATTTTTGACCCATACTCCCAAAGTGACTTCTTCTATGTCTATGACCAAAATTATTATTCCTTCTAGGTGAATGATTAAACTTGTTTTGACCAAAGTTATCCCAAAAAGGTTTAGCAGTACTGTTTTGAAAAGGTTTTCCTGAAGGTACTGCTTGTGGAGCAGTACTTTGAGTTGAAGGTACTGCTTGACTTTGAACATTATTTTCAACAGTTTCTTTGGGGGTTTCAGACCTAGACTGAGCAACTAGCTTTTTCCTAAACTCTAGACTGTCTACTCCAAAACGTGAAACATCAGGCCTAGAGGGTTGGTGACTTCCAGTAGGATGGGGAACTGCATGATAACCATTGTCTTTCTTATACTCAGGAGGTGGTTCACTAATTGAATCCTCATTACTAGATGAGTCTACATAATTAATGAGTCCATCATCACTAGTGGTTATATCTTCTAGGTCATCACCAGATTGATTCTCTTCTATGTTATCAAAGTCCATACCAAAACCTAAGCCAGTTCTAATATATGCTCTTCTCTGTTTTTGAACATAAGTAACATGTGACAGACCAGATTCTTTCCAGGCATCAAACTTTGCTAACAAATCATCTCTTTCCTTAGTTAATTTCTCTATTTCAGCAATTTTACAATTTAGTTTCCATTCACTTAGTTTTAACTGATAGTCCTGTTGTGCATACTTTTCAGCCCAAGCCATTTCATTATTTTCATGTGTTAATATTTTGGCTTCCATTGACTCTAAGGTTATTTGATAACCAGCTACCTCAGACCTAGCCTTAACACAATTATCTCTTTCAATCACATAACTATTTAGCAGTTTTTGATAGAAATCATGACAATTTGAGCATACCTCAGAGATAGGAGGTGAACTTGGTGAAGTAGCTACCATTGCAAGTAGAACAGGATCATCTTCACACTCCAAGCTCCAATCAAATCCTCCTAGAAAATCTCTGGATTCCAAAGCAGCATGATTAGCTTCCTTATCAAAAGCAGTGCTCCAGTCCAATTCTTCCACTGAATCTTCAACTGCTTCTTCCACTGCTACCATACAGTAAGTCACTGGTTCATCATCAAACTCTTCACTCCAGTCAACCTCTGATAAATTCTCTTGAGCAACCAAAGGCTTTGTTTCAGTAATAGGAATTTCTTTTAGCTCCAGCTTTGGTTTCTCAGTCATCCTGTTTGCTTGATACTTAGCAAACCTGCACTCCCTTGCAAAGTGTCCAGTCTTTTGACAATTGAAGTATTCAATTTTGGATTTGTCAAAAGTGATTCCCTGTTTTGGTTTGAAGTCAATGCTCTTTCCTGTTTTCTTCATGTACTTCTTGATCCTTGCAGTGATCAAAGCAACTTGCCACCTGATATCAATTTCTTCTAAAGCATCCTCTTTAATCTGGGAGAGATCTTCTTCATAAATTACAGGTAAAGAAGCTTGTTGTGCAAAGAAAGAGCACACAACTTCATCTGAGTGCATGGTAGGAGTTGGTGGGGCTTGCTAAGGAGGTGTGTAAACAGCAGTACTTTGAGCAACAGTACTTTGAGGAGAAGCAGTACTTTTGGTGGAAGTACTGCCATTCTTTTCAGATGACAGAAAAGCAATTCTGTGAGATTTGGAACTAGTTTGT
The DNA here is from genome assembly GCA_910596185.1 of Chrysanthemum makinoi. Lineage (NCBI taxonomy): Eukaryota > Viridiplantae > Streptophyta > Magnoliopsida > Asterales > Asteraceae > Chrysanthemum > Chrysanthemum makinoi. The sequence goes on along the minus strand of OU343224.1, from coordinate 261,823,171 downwards.
CCATTCATCTCATGCTCATACACCTTTAGATGATTGTAGAGATCATCAAAGTCCATAACATCCAAACCTGGTTGTCCTCTGATCATTGTAGCTATCACATGCCATGATGATGGCGATTCATAGAACTTGAGATTAGCATCTTCAAGCTGAAACTTCGCCTTGTATAACTCCAACTTGTTGAGGAGATTTTGAAATCTATCATATGCAGCATCAAGACTCTCTTTCACCAACAGTGAAAGTTTCAAACTGTTGCTTTAACAGATTTCTGTGCATCTTCTTAGAAGCTTCATTCCCTCCAAATCTTGTCTTGAGAGCAGCCCAGTCGCTTTGCATCTTTAGTATCATGAAACTTCAGTAGATGTCCATCAGGTATAGCAGATAAGAGTATGTTAAGCGCCTTTTCTTGATTCCTTATGGTAGCTGCTGGTAAGACTGGTTTGGGTGGTTTAGGTTGTCCAGCAATTTCCACAGGTTCTGGAAGTACTTCATTACCATTGACAATTACATTCCATAGTGCTTGGTCTGTAATGGCAATGTACTGCCTCATCTTCATACACCATAGGTTATATTCGCCCTTCTTGATGACAGGAATCCTCATTGAGGTGATGGAAGGTGGTGGAACAGAATCAGTCGACATCTTTAGGTATTAGGGTTTCTTCTTAGTCAGAGTTTCCACACAAGCTCCGATACCACTTGTTGGATCGATATACTTTAATCAAACTAACTTAACTAGCTTGTTAAGGTTTAATAACCTCGGATAAGTCCTAAGTTATTAACAAAGAAACACTGAGCAAACTCTATTAAGTATGCGGAATTTACTTAACAAAGCTAAGAAGAATAACTTTAACTCTAAACGATTTTATTAATAACACTAACTCTGCTTATTATGCAGACCTTTTAACAACTCTAATAAAATCGAACTTCTCTTTAAAACTCTAATAATGTCACGTACATCTAATATAAATCTAGGGGTCCTTTTATAGGCTCAAGGATAACCCTAGTCGGTTTACAATTTGTATCCTTGTACGACAAGTAATCTAATAAAGAATATTCTAGAATTACAAGACTTTCCATAAACGAATATAACAGTTCTTTTAGCCTTGCAGTACTTTGACTTCTTCAGCAGTACTTTGACTTTATCTTTAGCAGTACTTACTCTTTGACTTTTTCCAGCACTTTGTCGTTTACAGTACTTTGTTAATCTTCAGCACTTTAACTGTTCAGCACTTTCATATCCCAACATTCAGTTAGGAGAATCAAACTCTATTTGATTTGTTTGATTCAAGATACCATAACTTCTTTCTTAAAAGGTAACAAGGTTAGAAAATTGAGTATGTATTGAATATACTCAATACGACTCCAACCTAGAAGATTAATAAAACACCATTTTATTATGGAATGTGATGAATCACATTAAGTTTTAAATGTGTATTTGTAATGTCCCAAAAAGAGAACAATGTAGTTTTGCTCTAATTGCTAAGTGTATATAGATAGTCTATATTACAAAAGGCAAGTGGGAGTTTTTTATCTTGAAAGATAAAATTACAAGATACATAATCTTCTAAAACACACTAGTAAATATCATGATGAGATTAGACATGTAAATGATAGACCTCATGATGATGGAATTTTCATTCATAGATCTGCAAAGATATCTCAGATATTTGACTTAATATCTTTGAGAAATATGAGTTACAGTATTATAGTAAACCTGATAATCATTATGATGGATTACCAAATATTGAATTGGGTAAATTACTCATACTATGAATGTTAAAGATGCTGTTCATAAAGATAATCAATTTTGGAAATTTGGTTTATCTTAATAGTTAGACTAGAGAATGGAAATGAGTTTCTTCAAAGAGATGAAAAACCCTAGTAGTTTGAATTTCTATGTAGAAATCATATGGACAAAATTGTACATATATTTAATGCATGTTTTATGACAAGATTATTAATCATACTTAAGCAATTAATTGTGATTGAATATTCTTTCCTAGGCACATTAAATATATAAAGATGATAATTGTCATACTTGTTTTCATTAATATGAAATATGACAATGGAATATCAAAACTCTTTCTTGAGAAATTACTTGAGCGAGGACGGTAAGTAATCGAAAGGTTTTTTGAATTCATATAATCTTTGGAAGTGTACGAAGTGTAATAATTCATGAATGCATAAATGCGTGCATCTATAAAATTATTCTTATGTTTAATTATTAAATCCTAGTTTTGATTTATAATTGAAATAAGATAAATTTTAAGTATTCCTGCAAGCTAGTGGGAGTATTATGTTAAGGTTTTAAATCTTATATGTTGTATAACATATAGGAAGTAACATTACTTGTAAGCTAAATGTTAAGTCTTAGATTGGAATGAAACTTCACCTATAAGATTTAAGAATTAAAACATACAACCTTAGAATATATGTTTATTATTAATAAACATGTGCAATAAAATGAATGATTCTAATAAAACATGATATATCATTTGGGAAATCGATAAATATCTTTTGACAAGATAGAACATGAATGAAATAAAAGTTTGACCTGTAGATTCATCATTAACATCATGTTGTGTATTAAAATTGTTGTATCATTCTTGAATAAGAAGTGATTTGACAACATTGATATCTAACTAAAAGTTATTAGATAACTTGTGTAATGAATATTCTAATAGAATTACATCCTCAGCCTGGAATTGCTCCTAGATTTTATGGATGAACAATATGTCAATTGTTGTGCAAATTGTCATCAGCTTCAAACTTGGAAGTTTGGAAGACATAAAACATTACACAATAAGATATTAAAGTTTACGGAGTTTTATAAGTATATTGTTGTTTGTATACAATGATGTTGGTTTAATTGAGATGACACTCAATACTAGTCATGGTAGGATTTCATCCTTATTAACGGCCATATGAACTAGTTGTGCTACCAAGAGCACAGTTGCATTATACATTAAAAGAATAAGAATACTTTAAACTTTAAAATGTTTGAAAGTTTAAATTGTCATAAATTGGTGATAGAAGATGTCACACACTTTATGAATTATTATGTGGATTGGTGAATGCACACATACAAGGACTTCATTAATTGAATTCTTGAAATAAGTATTCTCAAAATATGATAGATCAAGTTGGTTGATTTATGCCTTGTCAACAAGTATGATTGTCATTACTTGAAGCATAATTCATCAACTGGAATTTTCATGCATTGATCTATTTGGTATTTGGATAAGGGATGTTAAACAATTGTTATAATAAATCAAATACTTGGTATGTTTGATTTTATAATATATTGTATCCTATATTTGCATGTTTAATCCATGAATAAATTTATTTATTCTAAATCGTCCGTTGTCAATTAATGATATGGGAGTATCATTAAACTAAGACAAATCTGAGAGATATGGTAGAATATACTTGAAAGTATATTGATGAGAATGCATACCAATTTCATATGATGTTCAATGAATTGAATATAGGACTTATCCAAACTACATGATTTTACTTTATGGATATTGTTATTAAGTAAATCATGAATAGTTATCCTCAGACTTGAGATACCAGATAAGTGTCATGAATGTAGTGCACTTCTGTGGAGGAACTTAACGCTATACGTAACTGGTAGTCATAAGGGTTGTTTCCTGAAGTGTTGCAAAGTTTATGGGTTATTCTCGTAGTCAAGATAGAATTTGTTCATTCAAATTTATTTGGAGTTTAATATTGTTGGGCCCCTCGTAGGGTTGACAAGATGTTTGTGTGGCCACACCCAAGATCTCCCCTGAATATGTTCAGAAGATTTGGTAATCTTGCTCAATCACTTATAACAAGAAACAGAATAGTTGAATAAAGAATGACTTAATTCCATATCTTTATTTAACATGGTATTAGAAACAAAAGGATAATAATAATGAGAAATCATTAAAAGGTTTTCCAGGAGCCCTGCTCGAGTTGTACTAGAGGCATCAAAGTGTTGCTAGACGCTAACCGATGTGATCACACTATTAAGATATGTCCAAGTGGGAGCTGTTGGTTTAATGGACAAAATATTAATAGATGTGTGTTAGGATCGAACTCGAGACCACGGGATTGCACACTTTACGTATGAGAATTAAAGTTAATAATTAAATGTAATAGTTATATTTAATTATTAATTAAACGAAATAACATAACGGACGTTAAGTAATTAGTTGTAATGGACTAACGGTCGTTAAATGTAATTGGAAAAGGACTAAGTTGTAAATAATGGGAAGGTTCCGGAATCCCTTGTGGGATGCCTCAGCCGATCGGCCACAAGAAAAGGAAACCCAACCCATCTACAACTCAAACTTGTTCACCAAGTTAGTTTGGGTATAAATACAAAACCAAGAGTGTTTGTAAATTTATCTCTTGTACTCATAAGCTAAAACCTAAAATAGTTTGTGTGTGTTTTGCTTATATTCAGTCGACATACACTTGTGGGTGTCAATCCAAACCTTTTTCCAACTAAAATTGTTTTGTTTAATTAAAACTAGCATTCCTTTAATTCGGTATAGTACGTGTGTACAAGAAAGTGGTACTAACACATTATTGTTAGTATTCTTGGATTGAATTACAAAACGGTAAGAGGTAATTCACATAATCCTATAAACCCTAATTAGGGTTCATCCAATTGCTAGTTTTGTGGAATTGATTCTTGTTCGGCTAGAATAAAGAAAGGTACGCATACTTTATCTTTATGTTAATTAATTATTCGTTAATTTTTCCTATACGCTTCCGCATGTGTACTTGATGTTTATTGTTTATATTTATGATTAGTCATGTTATATAATTCCAACATTTACTTGTACCAATAAGTTCCTTCAAACGTTATATCCTCTGTAGATTTGAAAGTATTTGTGACACTCACTTTGTCACTTTTTCTAATAACTGAAGATATCCAATCTGCAGGCATGAATCAGCGGCCATCAAGGAATTTGTTGATACGTTTTTCAATAGATTGTTTTCCTTGAATTTAGATGTTGATGAAAAGCTTGTTGGAATGAGGGATCGACTACAAGATTTAATTTTAAGATTAAAAATTCGGGCAGGTGGTGTACTCATGGTTGGGATATGGGGGCTTGGTGGTGGTGGTAAGACGACTCTTGCGACATCTCTTTATACAGAAATCTCTAGCCAGTTTGAAGGACACTGCATTATCGAGAATATCCGTGAGGAATCGCATAAACATGGTTTGAAAAGATTGCAAGAGGATATTCTATCAGCTGTTTTCAAAACAAAAGTGCAAGTACATAGTGTAGCAGAAGGAAAATGTAAGATAAAAAGTACGTTATGCCATAGAAATGTGTTGGTAATTCTTGATGATGTTGATGATCTTGACCAACTAGAAGCGTTAGCTGGCTCACATAATTGGTTTGGTGATGGAAGTCGAATTATAATCACAACTAGAGATGAACATTTGCTAAGAACTCACAGGGTAGATGATGTCTCTCCTGTGACGTTATTGTCTCGTGAAGAGGCTATCTGCCTCTTTAATACTCATGCATATAATGAAAAAAAAAGAATGTAAGAGATTATAAAGAACTTTCATCACAAGTAGTTTCTTACGCGGCTGGGCTCCCATTAGCCCTTAAAGTTTTAGGTTCTTTTCTATACGACAAAGATGAGAAAGAGTGGATGAGTACCTTAGACAGACTAAAAGATATTCCAGAAAGGGACATCGTGGAGAAGCTCAAAATAAGCTTTCTTGGGCTTAAACCTGAAGAGAAAAATCTTTTCTTGGATATTTCATGTTTCTTCAGGCACAAAAGAAAAGATAATGCGGTGGAGATACTTGACGCTTGTGGTTTTCACCCCGATATAGGGATCACGGTGTTGAATCAAAAATCTCTCATAACCATTGATTCAAATGGTTATTTTGATATGCATGATTTGATACAAGAAATGGGACACTACATTGTTAGAGGGGAACATCCTAACAATCCTGAAAAACATAGCAGAGTTTGGAAAGATGAGGATATCAGTAACATGTGTATTGGGGATGCAACAACGGTAAATGTTAAGCTGGCTTTCTTTTCAAAATATATATTATATGTGCACTAAATGATCAGATACATACATAATGATAAAAGCTAAACTATACGCTGTTTATCCTTTAATTATTGCAGGAAAATGACAATATTGAAGTGATAAGAGATTACCAAAGTCCAGATTTCGTTCTTAACCAAATAAAACAAAGTCCAGATTTGGTTCCATCACAATTTTGTTCCTTTGTTTCAAACTTGAAGAAACTAAGGTGGATTCGTGTGACTATGAGTTATGACAATAATGTCGAAGGGCCTAATTTTCTTTCAAATGAGTTGCGGTATATTGATTGGGAAAACTATCCTGCAAGTCCATTCCCAGACAGTTTCCAGCCAATGAATCTTGTTGTTCTAAAAATGAGGAATAGCTTTCAAAAGGAACTTTGGAGGAGTCACAAGGTAATTCAATGGTTCCATAATATAATAAATGACTGGATCCCATTATTTATTTCATTTAAATCAGAAATCTACACCATAACTTCGTCGAAAATCTATTAATACAACTGTTTACTCGTGGCGTTAACTATTGGTATAGTTTTATAAATTACATTCGATAATGAGCCTCAAGATTGTGATAAGAATCCCGTTATTTATTCATTTAAATCAGGAATTTCCAACCAAAAAAAAAAAAAAAAAAACCCCTATTTCTTTGTTTGTTTCTGTCATACTTGTCATAAACACTTACTTAACTTCTGTATCTTTGTACAAATTAGCGTCTACCACAACTCAAAGTCCTTCAACTACATGGAATGACAAAACTAGTCACCACACCAAATTTTGATGGATTCCCCTGTCTTCACAAGTTGGAAATCTGTTCTTGTGTTGATTTAGAAGAGATTCACCCATCAATTGGAAATCAAAGAAGTCTTAACAGCGTAAAGGTTTCTAGTTGTCCCAATCTTAGAATGTTTCCAACAATTTTCAAGATGGAAAAACTCGAGATTCTTGATATCCGTTTTTGCCACAAAAGTTTAGAGTTCCCCGATATCCAAGCAAACATGGATAGCTTGGTCGAGTTGTATCTGTACGAAATTGGAATAGAAGGTTTGCTGTCATCAATTGGAAAACGGTGTACCAGCCTTATTTCGCTAGATTTGTATAAGTGTTTTATTATAAAAAGCATAGAAATCGATTTTGATGGGTTAGAACATTTGAGAGATTTTCGATTTCGTGGTATTCCCATACCCCGCTCATGTGGGATTTGGTATCGTTGTTGTTGTTTTCATATTCGTGGTAACACACAACTTAGGAAGATGCCACTAGATCTCTTTACCGAAGTGTTCCCTCAGTTAACACATCGCTTACAAACATTGGATCTTGGTAACTGCTGTTTGGAAGATGGAGAAATCCCTTCTGCTATTGGAGAGATGTCAAACTTACAAGAGCTGAATCTAGATCATAATAATTTCTCAAAACTACATTTCAGCATCTCACAACTTACTCGACTCAAACTCCTCAACCTGAGTTATTGCAAAAGGCTTTTAGAACTGCCCCAGCTCCCATCAAGTATAGCTATTCTCCTAGCAAACGGATGCTTATCACTTACATACGTGGGAGATTTTTACATGGACTGTAAAAGGTTATGGTATGCCTCGCTTGCATGCTCGAATATGGTAATTGATGGGATCAGATTTCTACAATTCATGCTTCAGGTATGTATGGCTGTCTGTGTTTGAATATCAATCTTTATATAGATAATAGTAGCTGCAATTATTATATGCTAATGAATTTGTTTTCAATAGATTAGGGAGAGACTGCTGAAAATCACTGTGTGACTTTCCAACTTCAAGGCCTTGAGATTCCAAGGGAGTTTCGATCTCGCCTTCGTGCTGGGAGTAAATGTACATTGCAACTTCCAAAGAACTGGTGCAGTGACTTCTGTGGATTCGTAATGTGTGCTGTTTTGAGAAATGACTCAGCGTATTTGTTATCTCCAGAAATAACAATCCAGCAGCTGACGGGTGGTTTACCGGGAATGGATTTTGAAGATGATGTGGTTTGGAAGGAGAGTGTTGGTGATGAAATAACATGGGTGGGGTATTTTCCTTTGGCTTCATTGAGACACACAAATTGGTGGGACTCAACGTACAAAAAGCTTTCGTTCTCCACTCATGCACATGCATCATGCATGTAGTGGGTTTGGACTTTGGAGTAAGACTCGTTCGTAGAATAGGAGGAAGTGGTCCAACAGAAACATCAGAAGAAATATCAACAGATTCTTTTGGAAATTCTGATGGAAAAGATGATGACATAACAGGATTCAAGATTTTTGATGATTCAAAGTATAATCTAAAGATTTCCCCACGTAGTTATTATTACAGGTAGATGTAGGTCCAAAACGAATTACTCGGTGTGAGTTAAGTTGACCAAAGTCGATCGGTGCAAACAACTCATATGCGTGTATTAGGATTAGCACAAAGAGGTGATTTTGTAAGAAGATGGGCCTATTAATGGGCCATTCAACATGGATCCTCAAATATAAAAAAATATATATGATTTTTCTCCTCAAGCTTGGTCCCCAAAATTATGTCGTTTGAACCAGTTGGATATTTCTCCCTGTTTAACATCGTCTAAAGCTGATAGACTAGTGTTTGGATCAAAGGTCTGTCCTTGGTCCAATGGGGTGGAATTGTTGTAAAGTTTTATACTCTTTTGTGAGTAATATATCTTCACATTTAGGGGAAAAAAAAAAAAAAAAAAAAAAAAAAACATTGTTAAAAGCTTTAAATCTGCTCAGACACTTGTAATTCGTAATGATCAATTGATGTTCTTTTTTACTTTAAATTTTAGGTCTCGTTCGGTGTAGCATTTTGAGTCTTGGGTGTTGCTTTGTTTATCTTTTTATATTTTTGTTGGCTTTACTATAGGTGTTTTGTTATTTGTATCTTTTAGAGGTGGCAATTTGATATCCACATGTTAAATATGGGTCTAGTGAGTTAAATATTTAGAGCCCGTTTGGTTAGTGGTTTTTGTGCAAAAGGTTTGGGTTGAAAGTGGAAATTACATGTTTAGTTTGATGTCACATGATTTAAATTTGAGTTGACACCCATAATGGTGGGTAGGGTGTAAATGAGACGAGACAGCTCGTGAGCTATTCGAGATTGACTCGTAAACTATTCGAAATTGACTCGATATAAACGAGTCGAGCTCGAGCTCGAGCTACTCGAGTACACTTTCGAGCCGAGTTCGAGCTCGAATATGCTCAGCTCATGAGGCTCGCGAGCCCTTAACGAGCTTCAATGATATTACACTTTTACCCTTTATATACATTTAGTTACGTAAAATCGAGTCGAGTCGAGCTTAATATGCCCATTTTTCATCGAGTTCGAGCTTTAAAAGTGGCAATAATCGAGCTCGAGTCGATTTTCGAGCTCGAGTTTGAGATGACGAACCCGAGCTCGAGCAAATCCGAAGCTCGAACGAGCTCGAGTCGAGTTTCGAGCTCGAGTTTTACTAATCGAGTCGAGTTCGAGCTTGGCAGTACTCGACTCGACTCGGCTCGTTTACACCCCTAATGGTGGGGATACACAAAACCTCACATGAGAGGTTGGTTTACCTGACAAAATGCATTTCGCACGATTTCTTTTTTTTTTTTTTTAATTCTCTCTCTCTTTAATTTTTGTCTTTTTGTTTTACTTTTCATACAACTGTGGGTCCATTCAATAATTTATATATATATACTAGTTTTCGAAGCACGCCCAATGGGCGAGCATGACTTGTGATTATTTTTTGAGTGTATTACTTTTCGAATAGTAAGATATATATGTATACGAAGCTATTAGTAGTGTAAGAAGGGTGAAAATAAATGAACATCAAGATTTATAGAACAATTAAAATATACAAAGTTTTTTTAAACAACATAGTAGATGATTTAAACTCAAATGAACGTTATGATTTATAGAACAATTAAAAAATACTAAGTAAATTTACTCATAAATGGCTCCATAAATGGTTTTTTAGACATGGATTAACTTTTGACATATCATAATTCTCTAATATAAAAGAGAGGTATTTAACCATATAAGAGATGTTTCCTTAAGCATTGTCTAAAAACCAGGATACTTTGCATCGAGTTTTTCAAGCCGCTGAAACAATGCTTTAGCCCGCCAACCGAATGCATCAGCCAGTTGACCGAATGCATCAGCCTCGTAAATTCAGTAATCACCTTCAATAGACATTCTAATGCCACAGAATGTGAAAGAAATGTAGTAAAATACCATGTCATGTTATAAAGATGAAACCAAATTGTAGATATAAGCTTTTAAAAAATATGAGATATCGTATCACCTGTAATTGCCATTAGTGTTCCAAATGTTTTAGCAACCACTCGAATGATATCTAAGCTCCTCGATCATATAACGTGTTCTTTGTGAAGCAGCAAAAGCTGACTAAACAGGACATTAAGAATGTATCACAAGTATATCTTCCAAATGCTCTTCGACTTGGATACGGTTTATGGTTTTCAGACATGTTTAGGAGTTCCTATGAACTTTTTCAATCCACAAATATTTTTTCTTGAATTTGAATGATTCATAAAAAGATTGGGAGTGTTTGGGATTGCTTATTTTTTCCACTATTTTTAAGCATTTTTTATTATCCAAACTTGTTATTTCAGATTAAAAACGCACATTCTAATGAGCATGTATGGGGATTAGTTTAAATGGCAAGCACAATAGTTGGAAGCCCAATGACGTTGCTTAATCCTCATTATCACTATCTCACTTAATCACATACCACTACGTGTCATTCCACATATATCCAAACACCAAAAAAATACAAAAATAACCAAAAATATAAAAACTAACATGTTTAATGAATAAGCCTGCGGATCAATGACTTATGGTAAAAGGGAAAAGTTGTATGGAAAACACCTTCACAGCCTTCAACTGCATTGTCAAAGGAGGGTGTCAAAGGATACTAAATTATAGGCCATAAGAAGCGAAAAGCTCATTTGTATGTTTATTTGGTCGATATATGCCTAAGAACGAAACACACCTCTTAAGTAGTTATTTTTATCACTTTATTGATGTCCAGTTACCACCTTATGAACCTACTGTGTTCATGTTAATAGAAGTTGATGAAATGTGAGGACACTAAAAGCAGATGAAACCGCCTTACTTGTAAACTAATAGATACTGCAAATATGTAAGATGAGTAGACATATTTTAAATTGGGAAAATGATAAATTTAGGCATCAAAGTTGTCACGTTTTCCTTTTCTGGGCATCGAACTTTTTTTTTTTTCCTATTGTAGCACTGAACTTGCCTAATTTTCCTTTTGTGACACAAAATCACACTTTTGTGTCACAAAAGGAAAATTAGGCAAGTTCAGTGCTACAATAGGAAAAAAAAAAAAGTTCGATGCCCGAAAAGAAAAAAGTTCGATGCCGAGAAAAAAAAGTTCGACCGTTAATTTTTTATTGCACGTTAGTCCTTTTCGTCGTGTTTTACACGGTTTTGTTCGTTTTACACGGTTTTGGTTTTGTCCTTTACACGGTTCGTCCGTTTTTTACACGTTTTCGTCCGGTTTTGCACGTTTCGTTTTGCACGCTTTCGCCCGGTTTTGCACGTTTTCGTCCGCTTTTGCCAGCTTTCGTCCGTTTTACCACGTTTTCGTCCGGTTTTGCACGTTTCGTGTCCGGTTTTTGCGTTTGTCTTCGCACAGTCGATTTAGTGCACGTTTTCGCGTTTTTCCGCTTTGCGCGTTTTCGTCGCTTTTTACCGCAAGTTAAGTCCGTTTTTACACATTTTCTTCTGTTTTTGCATAGTTTAGTTCGTTTTTGCCGCGTTTTCGTCCGGTTTTGCATGTTTTAGTCGCTTTTGCACGTTTTCGATCTGTTTTTGCACTGTTTCTAACTTTTGACAAGCGCGTGTAAAAGCGTAAGCTCAACTTTACGGACAAAACATGCAAAACAGCGAAAACGTCTGCAGCAAAACGTCAAAACGGACAACTGTGCAAAAACGGACGAAATGTAAAACGGGCCAACGGTATAAACGAATGAACGCGGTAAACGGACGAAACCGTTCACGTAAAACGGGGAAAACGCGTAAGAACGGCGAAAAGGACTAACGGTGCAATAATATAATAACGGTCGTTAAAACAGACGAAAAGGACTAACGGTGCAATAAAAAAATTAACGGTCGAACTTTTTTTTCTGGGCATCGAACTTTTTTCCTTTTCGAGCATCAAACTTTTTTTTTCCCTATTGTAGCACTGAACTTGCCTAATTTTCCTTTTGTGACACAAAATCACACTTTAAGTGTCACAAAAGGAAAATTAGGCAAGTCACTCTAATAAAAAAAGTTCGATGCACAGAAAAGGAAAACGTGGCAACTTTGATGCCTAAATTTATCATTTTCCCTTTTAAATTCTCCATGTCCATTATTTTTAAGTTACGTCGAATAGATTAAGGGGTGTTTGGCTTGTTACTGAACTACATCTCAACTATTGTGACAACATCCTCAGGGTCTGACCACTTATGCGTTCAAGATTTCACTTTCTTTCTATCTGCATCAACAAAAGACAACATTAAACTGTGTATCACCTAGCGTATTCTAAAATATTTATTCCTTCTAAAACACAAAACAAACATTTTTGTTATTACACGTCAACTGAAAAAAGCAATTCATGAAACATTTAACAAATCTCATACACACTCTTACTCAGCAACTTTACATGAAAAAAATGCTCAACTCAAACTCCCATACGATTTGCACTCGAGAGTGGTATTCCTACCATTTGAGTTGTCATGGGCTCCCAGACATTGCCTTTCCTGAGTAAGATTTTTGATGTCATTCATTGTGCACGTTGCAGAGTCCCGTGGCACATTGAAGGTGTTACTTCCAAACACTATTTTCCATAACGTTTTTCAATTTATTTTCTTAGGAACCTGGATCTCTCGGCCTGTTAAAGCATATTTCTTAGTTTCTTTCCACATTGGTATTCAATAGGTAATAAATCTACAAACCACTTAGAAGTTCACCTCAGGTCAGTAAATTTTGTTAAAAAATGGCAATGTTAAACTTATGCATAAGCGCAACAAATTGCTTAGACAAATGGAATTCTTAAATGCACATTATTTGTCACAATGGGGTTTTATTTGACATATCAATAGGCATAATCACAATGACTGCAAACAATCACCTTGCTTGAACTATGGCATCTGAAGTTTCCTGCGATAGGTCTCGGCTTGGGCCTGATATTAAATTTTAACCTTGCCTGGACGTGAAATAATGACACCTTGGATTAAATTTTATAGCAACATAAAAATTACTAATACATATCGTTTTGATATGAAATATTACCGAAGCTAATGTAAGTTTTACCAATGCTAGTGGTTACTGATTCAATATATGGTGTTTGTATGAATCACAATTGCCTTATATTTGCTACTGTTGTCTCAAATAACCCACTTCAGTCATGAGGAATACACTCCTCAATGATCAATTCACCTTAAAGTAGTCAAACAAAAAGTAAAATGGCTAAGTAACTAATTCCGGGCTGAATATTTATCCTCTAGCTTGATATAATAGTGCTCATTAGTCTAAAATGGCTAAGTAAGTATTTATATGTTATATTGTTACCTTGATGTTATCTAAACATGTGACTGAGGATGATTAAACATGTTATAACAGTTTATTTGGAAGGTATTATTTGGCTAAGTTGTTGTGTATACCAAAGTAAAAGGAATTGTAGATATATAGTGGCTTAAGTTGGAACAGTACCGCCTGTAAATTCAATGGTGAATACCCGGAGGAATTTACATGATCAGTCTTCAGTTCAATTCTCTTCATGTGTCCTAAGAAATATTTATTTTTACAACAATCTTGACTCTTGGCTTTTTGAGACTTGGCTATGATGTCTTTTTCTCAGTTTTCCTTTTGTTATGAGCTTCGTGTTCACTTTTGGGTATAACAATGTTCACTTTTAGTTAGAGTTGGGTTATGTGTTTGTGTAATTAAATCTATTAATAATGAAATGTTAGCTTTTTGATTATGGATTATTTTGTTATGTTTGTTTGTTAATGAAGATCTGGTCAAAATGTATTGAAAACCAATAGAATTAAACGTATTGGAATGTGCAAAAATTAACTGTTAGAAACCATGATGAAAGGCACAAAAATTGGGAATGATATTATGCTTTTTTTGGGCCAAAATGATATGTCAAGCACTGTGACTCTATGTTCTTATATTATCGTGTTACCCAACCTGCTATCAATAATTTCATGAGATCTGAGTACATATGAATCAAGTTCAATGATTGTTAGGAATTGACAAATGGGCAGTTTTGAATAGAGCAACTGAGTATTTTCTAAAGCGAGTTCACAAGTTTTTAGTATGTTCAATGACGGTTAGGAAAAGAGTACATATGAATCAAGTTGTTTAAAACCATTACAGTTGTTGAATCAAGACGAAAGGCACAAAATTTGGAATAATTTTATGCTTTTTGGCTATGTTTTAAAACCTCGGCCGGTTGAACTGAGAACCAACTTTGTTACCGGAAGTTGGTTTTAAGAAAAAAACTGGTTGAACTTGGAACTTGGCCAGTTTTTTTTGGAAAAGCTGGTTTCTTTGAAAAACCATTTTATGAAACATTGCAATTAGGCAAAAATGACATGTCAAGCCTGTGTTACCCGTTTTGACCCAAAACAATGTCACGAAAAGAGTACACAAGAATTAAGTTCTTAGGAATTGACTAATGTGTATTGCAAACGTTTTTTATTTTGTGTATTGTTGTTATGTGATTCCTTATCAAGTATATCACCGTTAAGTATTCACAATAAAGTACTATCAACTTAACAATAGCCTAATGAGTTAATTACATAATTGGTCATTGTGGTTTGTCGGATCTTGCAGAAAATGTCCGTGTACTTTTTTTTTTGACGGGTCATGTCCTCGTGTATGCAAAAGTTACGGGTTTGGTCTTTTGACGGGTCATGCTGTTAGTTGACCGTTAACTTGGCAACCCACAAGGACGATTTATGTAACTGACAGAAAAAAAAAAAAAAAAAAAAAAAAAACGTTTACAAAAAATATTTATTACACTTAAATTGGTGCTTATGTATAATGTGAAGGCCTAAGAGAACATTTTTTTTTTTTTTTTTTTAATTATTATACTTAAATTTTGGGCTTATGTACAACATGAGGGCCTAAATTTTTTTTTATTAAACTCTAAAAAATGAAAAATAAAAAAATTAGGCCCTCACAACGTGAGGGCTTAAATTTTTAATGCGTATTTTGTACGATTAATTTTTTTATTTTTCATTTTTTAGAGTTTAATAAAAACAAATTTAGGCCCTCATGTTGTACATAAGCCCAAAATTTAAGTATAATAATTAAAAAAAAAATGTTCTCTTAGGCCTTCACATTATACATAAAGCACCAATTTAATGTAATAAATATTTTTGTAACGTTTTTTTTTTTCTGTCAGTTACATAAATCGTCCTTGTGGTTTGCCAAGTTAACGGTCAACTAACAGCATGACCCGTCAAAGGACCAAACCCGTAACTTTTGCATACACGAGGACATGACCCGTAAAAAAAAGTACAGGGACATTTTCTGCAAGATCCGACAAACCACAAGGACCAATTATGTAATTAACTCTAGCCTAATAATGATAAGTGCTCACAGAACACCAATTAACATAGGTCTTAGATATTTAACCCGACTACATGAATAAAACAAATTGCCTTACTAAAACTGATGCACGGGCATAGGTCCATCACAAGAATTATATTTCTAATGAAACTTTTAAGAGGGAAAGTAAAAAGGTTACAGTACCTTACAACAGCATAGCCAATGATGCCAGTAGTCAGCGACCCGAAAATAACACTACTCCACCATAAAACTCTTTCCCTAAAGTCGAGTTCTGTTACCAATTGATCTTTGTTCATATTTGATCTTGCAAATGCAACATCAGTGAGTTAGAAGAGCCAAGTTATTATCATTTAAGTAGCAGGTTAGCTAACAACAGACTTGGTGGTAACCGCAATACTAACACTCTATTTACCCAAGAAACACCTCATCAACAGATAGACAATATCTCAACCAATGACATCCCAATAATACTTTGAATTTGGGGAGTCATGGTTTTCAAAAATGCCTTTTCAGTTTTGTCTCGAATTTTTCATAATGTGCGGTCCCTGGTTCAGGTAATAATCTATGACTCTGTGGGGGTCGGTTAGGCACGTATCCATCGACTAAAGGTCAATTAACCCTTAAGAAATAATAGTGCACCATTCCTATGTGTGTCCTTCTTGTTGTAATCCTGATAGAGTTCTCTATCGTACCAAAGAAATTTTAAGTAAATGCATACGTTAGCAACAGTTTGATCATGTGTTTTCGGCATCCTGAGATTATATCAGTTACAATCATCTATTTTTTTAATCTGAAACAAACTGGCCAGAGATGCAAGGATATATCCTTCTGGGTCAGCGGCCAAACTTGCACATATGCAAATGTTTCCGGTTACTCCTAACCTCTCCATCGACTAAAGGTCAATTAGCATTTTTGTGGTATTAGCATTTCGTTAAAAAGTTTGAGACGTCATGTATCCTATACAATTTATAATGCTACAAAGTCATGGTTCTGACATTTGAAAGTTACAGGTTTTGGCAAAGTGATAAAGTATTAAATATTTAGATACTTTGTTTCAGAATGAAAATCAAAACACCGTTATCTTTTTTTGTTTGTAATGTCGTGTGCAATGGTAACTAACAGCATGTATAATATACCCACAATGCAGCAAAGCGTTGAATAGGAATAATGAATTTATTTACCTTTAATTGTAGAGAGTCTTCGGCTACCGGTTGCATGGGTATTGCCAAAATCATTTCCTACTTTTCGATTGATAATTGTAGGAACATATCATTGAAAAGAGTTAGTATCACCTAAACCTTTGTTTATATATCGCGCCAATGAAATTGTTTTAAAATACTGTTGTAACAGTCATGTTACTCACATTTACAGATTTCGGGCCATTGTGCAGTCCACACATGCTTACGTAAAGAAGAACATTCTACTTAATTTGTTGTTGCAACCGTGCTCACAGTAGATAGTATGCACAAACATAATCTTGGGTGCTAACTGTAATCTCGTGACAGTGCGGGAAGTTAGTTGGAAGATGATACTATAATTTACATTGTTATTTATATCCAGTGGCAATGAAGCTTTTTCCTAATATTAATAACCATGTTACTTACATGTATATGTACCGGCAAAATGTTTACGCGCAACATGCCTATGTGAAGACAAACATTGGTATTACAGTTGTTGTTGCAGCCATGCAGACATTAGCTAACATGGACAAACCACGTTCTTGGTTACCAACTGTGACAATAGGTTGTTGATTTATGGCACAAATGCACTGAACCCATTATATAAGGGATATCAAATTTACTCACTGTGTCTCTTTGGATGTGTTGGGCCATTATTCCCATGTACGGCACTTAACCTCCGTCATTTCTTTTTTATTATCAGCTGTAATGACAGTAAGTTTCAAAAAATGAGTATAACGTAAGGGTAACCTGGTTTGCACACCATCATATTACTTTTTTTATTAATTTGTTTTTGTGCAGACTTTTTTTATTAACAAAAAAACCCACATCACGTTAAAAGCATAAATACATCATTATTATAATAAAACTCTCTCTCTTATAATAAAACTTTTTCTTTCTTCACTCTAAATCCTCATCAAGATTTGGCCATGAACCCCAAAGCTGCTATCATGTCTGGCCAAACCCATCCCACATGAACCACCGTCGTCACCTACGACCAAAGCACCACCACCGCCGACCTAAACCCATCCCACCTTAACCACCATCGACACCGGATCTAGTGGATTCAGATAGGAGTTAAGATGATTTCCGGTCGTTCATCAATTTATGGTTGGTTGTTTGTTTTGAAGATGAGTGTGACATGTGTATTTTTGTTTGACCATATTGAAAGCTCAATAATGTAAGATGAGAAGCTATAGGTTCCAAAATGATGAAGATGGTGAAAAGCGAAGGAAAAAAAAAAGAACAGACAAAAAAAAATCAACGTTTAATATGTTACAAGAAAATGTTTAAGAGGCAGAAGAAAGGAAGAGAGTGTGAAAATTATAAAATATATTTTTGAGAAATGATATATGGACCTAAACTTAGACCTAAAACCACTTGGCATCATCATGATGGGTTGTAAAATAAATAGGTCTCTGTCTGCAGCCATCAGGATATTGACACTTGGTTTTAGCTTAAGTTTAGGTTCATGTATCATTTCTCTATATTTTAATCTGACATTGAAATTCTAGAAAACAGTAGCAAAAAATGTGATTAAATAGTTAATGTGGGCCCATTGCTGTCTGGATCTATCTAAAACTAGTGATGGTTGTACTCACAAACCCCAAAAAGAAGAAGATGGTGTGTAATGCTTATTTTACTGGTGTGCAAACACACTTTGCCATAACGTAAACATCCCCCTACACCAACCTGTAAGCACACCTGTTACATATACGCACCGTCACGTAAGCTTTTAACCCTGCCTAAAGCCCCAGCACCGTGAGATTATTTTATTTCAAGCACAACAAATACATAGTTAACAGCAAATAATTGAAGTGACAACAGTTACGTGACACATTTTTCTTGAGGACCATTGCTATTTAGAATTCATCAATTCAATAAGCTCATGCTTAACGTCTTATGAGCTTCTCAATCTATAGACTTAAATAAGTCATTTCTTTTTCAGAAGTTAATACATTTATAGCTATAATGTCAAAACTCAGGCATGATGTCTTACAATACTACTTTGTACCTTAGCAAAACCAATCTTCGTTGTCTTCAAGTAGACTTCTGTTTTTGTTTTGTTGTCTTCAAGACCTTTTATTAAAATTAATATTATCGATGCATTTGCTTGATTATGAAATTTTAATCATCTCCAAACACGCCTTATCCTTAGTATTGAAATAACCTATAAACATCATTTTCGCAGTGACCTACTTGATAATATATACACTTTCTTTTAGTTCTAGAAACTCATTGTTGCAAAGACCTGATATAAAAAAAATTAAAGTGTGTTCCAAATACACCTTGTTTTATCAGTGACTTGGGTTGCTCGAAAAATTTGCAATTTTTCTGATCAAAACACCCCTCCATTGTACAGTGACCTGATAAATTTTATTTTCATTTTTAAGTTTCTATTCCAAACACTCTTCATTACCATACCAATCTACCTGATGTAATACATTTTAGTTTAAAAAAAGTTTTTATAGCCACCTGATGTACAATAATTACACCTGAGAAAGACATTTTCTGTCCACTTTAAACAGTAATTGAAGTACAGCAGTCAATTAAAATATGAACCGCTACTTTGAGATGCAATGATCAAATAATCAGTTCCAAAACACAAATTCAAACACCCTAGATTTCTTGATGCTAACTTGTTCTGGTTGTGTGGATCTTGTAGTCCATCTATGAAAGTGTTCATGAAGAAGCGACAAAAAGGTATGCGTATGATAATCTGATTATAACAATTTCAAACACCAAAAGCACATCCAAACACTCTATCCAATATATTACATTTGATTATCCAATTCTAATTATTTAATATCATATGATATATGTCAAAACATGGGTCCAAATCCTCTCAAATATCTTTGACGCATTTTTCTTAGTAGATGTACATAAGGGTCGAGATTCAGATTTTTTTACCATAGATCTACTATAGAAAGGAGTAAAAGAAGTGCAACAAAGTAAAAACTTTTTGACGCTTTCCCCAGTTCTAATTATTTCATGAACGTTTGTCCTTTTAATAGAGTAATTTTAATCACTTCACACAACACTCCGTCCATATAAAATATCATAGCTGACGCTTTCCCCAGTTCAGTCCCAACCACCAAATTCAAATCCTCAGCTACACAGTACACATGATCTTACCATCATCAGCCTAAAACTACTCATTCCAGCAAAGAAAACCACTCTAAAGAGGGAAAAGTAGTAAAAGTGTAGGTTACCTCTGTATGCGGGGATTACTGTTGAAAAACAGCTTTCTTCAAGGCAGCAAACCACTCGGATTATCTTTAGGCTCAAAATTGTCAATCTTCCAACGATTGACTTTTCTATTTCATCCCATGGCTTTTGTTTATCATGTTTTCCCTTCTGTTAAATTGAGAATGCTTCCAAATATATATAATAGAATCAAAAGTCATAAATACGTGAAAAGAAACATAAGTCATAAATATAAACTCATGGAAGAAAAGAGAAGTACCAGGCATCCTCTGACCATCATCATTTGTTTTAAAACATTTACCCACATAATAGGTCATATAATAGGGTAAAGGGTTTTTACCCTGGTAAATGGTCACATAATAGGTCATGACTATCACACGAGGAATGTCCCTGTAAATGCAAAAAGAATTGTCAAAAACCAAGAATTTGGTTTACATTCAAAAATCACTATTGGTACCAGAATAGATTTCTAAACATAGCTGAGACAAATAATCCTTAATTGTCTTTTTATCCTAATTTAACACCTATTTCAATTCTCATTCCCTTCTAGAAAACCAATCCAAACTTACAGCGCCAAAGTCATCTCATACATTACCATTCTGTTTAAATCAAGTTCCCTTCCTGACCCACTGGCAATTGTTTCGCCGCTAGATTAGGTACATAAACATAAATAAATACCTGAAAGAAAATCTTATAGGTCCATCAGAAACCATGACTTTGCTTCCCAAGATGATTCCCAGGCACTCCGAAAGACCTTGCCAGGAAACGTACCTATTAAACATGCAGCATAAGACAACAAAAGTAATGAAATAATGTGTATAACCCATAAAGATTTGCATTTAGATTAAACTTATCAGCAAAATTTTAAATGTGCCAAGTAAAAATTATGTACCTGACCACCAGAGAAGTTCTCTAGAAACTTGCTAATAACATAAACTTCACCAAATTAGCTTGTTGGTAACTCTTAGGTGCAACCCTTTGTATTAACTTCACGAAGAAAACAGAAACCTGAAAAGATAAAACAAACAAACTGCAAAGGTAAAAGTACTTCCAACAGTAGTAGATACCGACCTTTGAACTGAGGCTTCTCGTAGTCTTTGACAATCAAAACCGGTAAACCCTAAATTTGATACGTTATCAAAGCTCTAGGAACAACAAAAAGATGTTATAATTACAACCTGCACAAAAACATATTAAAAATCATTAAAACCCTAAAATCGTGATGAAGTTTTCTTCATGCAGAGAGTTCTAATGATTAGGTTTTTTTTTTTTTAGGAAAATATACGCTTTTTTTTTTGTTAATAATGGATTTATGGTACCAAATATTTATCTCATTAAAATGGTGATAGGTTTATAAATTTGGACTTTAAAGATATAATCAAAGACTTGTAAGATTGAATTCAAAACATGTGTTGGTCTAGTGGTTATCATGTTTCTTTGTGGACTAAGAGACCCAAGTTCGATTCTTGTTAAGCTCAAAATTTTTGAAAAAATAAATCCCAAAATTTTAATAAATGAAAAAAAATATTGGTTAGGTGGCATGTTATTGCTTAGTGGACAATTTATAGTGACATGACACTAAAAACAATTATATGACAAACTATATTTCTTAATGCTATATTATGTATAGTGACACATTAAATGACATACTAAATTTTGTGATACATTTGTAATAAAACACAATTTTTTATGTCACATTTGACACATTTAGTATCAAAATATATTTCTAGTGACACGCTAGAAATGTAACCGATTCAATTAAACTTCGAAAAGAGTGATACAGGTAATAACAAAACGAAGTCGAACACTAATTAATAGCTGATACAGCTGAATCATCTGATACATGTCGGGATATAAAACCATATCAACCAAGAACCTTGCTCGAAATCGAAAACCAATCCCAAAACTTCTGTGGATATGGGAAACAAATAAGTGACACAATTTAGGAACCTATCACTAAACAATTGATTCACCACCATTACCAGTGATAACACACTAGTGAATTCATTACAATGACATAAAATTATAAATATACTATTAAAACACCATAACCAGTGATAACACACTAGTGACTTTAACACACACCACAAATTTTATAAAATAGACCTTGGTACAAAGTGAAAAACAATATGATATACCACAACCCATTTGATACACGATACAAAATCAAAAAAATATATTCAATTTAAAAACCGATTTGATATACATATCGGCTGCGACGACAGTTTCGATGGAGGGATCCACATGACTGGAAAAATGAGACACGCAACGGCGGGGGCGATACGCTTACCTAAAAGTCGTGCGAGCATGGCGGCGGCTATAATTATTCAGATTGAGGGATTCCACCAACAAGTGGTTCAATTTCCAATAAAAGGTGGTCACAATGGATTGGCCTAAATTTCATAAAGATGATGAATATTACAAATATATGGATATGGACTTTTTTTAGATCTGAGATAAATGAGAGGTTTTTATTTTTTCGGATGAGAGAGAAAAACCAAAGATGGTTGTAGATTTTGATTTGGTGGATGGTGACGAATTGAGTATGTGTAGGTTTTAAGGAGAAAATAGTAATTACCCGTAATACCCTTTTGATACCACTAACAATTTTGATTCATTTAATTATCAAATATCCACGTGTTAGATTATTATCGGTGCCTATTGTTTTTATTTTTAGTTATTGGGACTACGACTTTGATCTGAATAAGCCTAGACGAGTTTTGCAATTTATTACTCTGCTTCAAATGAGCAACAAAATAATTTATGTTTGTTTTGGGCAATAATCACTCTTAGAGCAGGAGGTACAATGAGCTGGTGAGCTCGAGCCGTCCATCCAGCCCAAAACCACCAACGGCGCACCGTACCACCGCTCGCGCCGTTCTTCCTCGTGTCGTTGGTAACAGCCAGCGCCAACATTTTTTTTGCAGGCGGCAAAAAGGAAGAGCAAGAAAGGAAGAAGAGATGAAGTTTTTTTTTTAATCATATCATCTTATAGCATTTTGTTTTGAGTATTTACATTATAAGTCCATTTGACATTTTTTTTACATCACTAGTCCTTAATTTGTTTGCAATGTTAGTCCCTAAGGCTTTCTCCCCCTCCCTCTAATCTAAGGTGTTTTAATTTTAATTTTATATATCTCTAAATTATGTAAATGAAAAAAAAAAAAAGGCCAATGGCACCACATTTTCTGATGCCAACGGTAATGACACAAAATGTGGTGCCAAAAGGTTTCTAGTGTCGTTGAGTGTTTTGCTGACGTGGCAGCACTTTTTGAAAACGACACAAGCCCAACGATTCCACCGTACTCAGTGCTCTTAAAGGTTTTCTTTTGTTTTCATAGTCAATTAATGGAGTCTAACAAAACATTCCTATCACACGATGATAGTTTGAAAAACGTCCCTTCCAATCTTTCATTTAGGTTATTAAAAAAATTGATGTTCCCTTTTATTATTATTATTTTTATTTTTTAACCGACATGTCCTATTGAAACCACAAGTATTTGATTGAGGAGTTTCTCACACAACATGATGTACCAATGGAACATAAACTCTTTACTAAAACAAATTTTTTTAAAAAATAATAAAAATAAAAACTACACAACGCGTAAACATATTGTCTAATATATTTTAGGGGCAATTTTATATTTCCACAATAAAAACATCAAATTTCATATTTTCTCAAAATGCATCAAATAGTTGCATATTATGCATTATTAATTTTGTAAGTTTTGTAAATATGACACTTTAAGATTTATATTGGGTAAATATGAAATTATCCCTATATTTTACATCAACATTTGCGAAAAAAGATGTAAACAAATAACTTGACATGTTTTACATCCAACAGTTTAAGTTCAAAATGTACACAAAGTGTGGTTCTTCACACAATGCGAAAGACTAAGGGGGTGTTTGGTTAAGCTGATGAATTAGGCTTATGCTTATTTTATATAAATGGTTTATGACTTATATATCACTAGCAGGGTATCCGCGCGATGTGGCGGCGGGTACTCTGAAATAAAAAATTTCAATGAACCATGCT
The DNA here is from genome assembly GCA_910596185.1 of Chrysanthemum makinoi. Lineage (NCBI taxonomy): Eukaryota > Viridiplantae > Streptophyta > Magnoliopsida > Asterales > Asteraceae > Chrysanthemum > Chrysanthemum makinoi. The sequence goes on along the minus strand of OU343224.1, from coordinate 261,799,083 downwards.
TTATAATCTGAAACGTTTTATGTGACGTTAAATTTACGGATGCCAAAAGTTTCATGTCGCATATTTTAACTCTTTAGAATATTATAGTAGGGTACCCGCGCGTTGCAGCGGCGGGTATCAAGTAATAAAATGTTCGGCAAAAAATGTTTTCAATTTTATGTTTTCTTTTACAATAACTTCACCAATAGCGAAAACATAATGAGTTTAAGTAACTTTAAAAAAAGTGATGGATAATATCAAACTAATTCATATAAAAACAATTGAAAGTGGCGTGATTTTGCGTCGCGGTGGTCAATAATGTTATGGGGTTATGCTCAAATTAGTTGATAGTGGTCCGTAGTCACAAGTAAGTAGAAACATTTTTTTATAAAATATATATGTAATAATCAACACCTCGTAATAAGTAAATAAAGTATATTTTTGAACATGTTTGTATCATTAATATTGTTTATTACACTTGTCTCATATAAATAAAAGAGTGCTTATAATGTATATATCTTGTAAAGTATATATTTATGAAAATGTTTGTATCATTAATATTGTTTATAACACTTGTCCCACATAGATAGAAGATATAAATAAAAAAATGCTTATAATAATTAACATACTAATATATTAATCATTGAATTAGCACTTAGCACTATGCACATTTGCATCATTTGTCTTCAAAAAATTGTCCCGGTTTTTAAAAAAAAAAAAAAAAAAAAAAAAAACGTTTTTTACTTTTGTGGTTAATTTTATTTAAAATAATTCAAAATTTAGTTAGATTGGTTCTCGAAACAATCTTACGATATAATAATAGTTTTGGAACTTTGTAGTTTTGCATACATTTTAACATCATATTCATTTATATGTGCATTTTTGCATTAAAACTATACTAATTCAAAAAGAAATAATAAATGAAGCATTAATATGTTGTGGAAGTTAAATTAGTAAAAGCTATGTATTGTGTACATTATGCGTTAAAAATTGTAATGCTTAAAAAACACATTAATGACATCTTAAAAAAAAATTAGGAGAGAGGATGCTAAATGCTTCATAAGTAGTATAGATATGTGTAATATGTATAAAATCAAATAAATTATCACTTGTGGATTTACATCTTTGCATCATTTGTCTTCAAAAAATTGTCCCGATTTTTACAAAAAACCGTTTTTTACTTTTGAGGTTAATTTTATTTAAGATAATTCAAAATTTATTTAGATTGGTTCTCAAAACAATCTTACGATATAATAATAGTTTTAGAACTTTGTAGTTTTGCATGCATTTTAACATCGTATTCATTTATATGTGCATTTTTGCATTAAAACTATACCAATTCAAAAGAAATAATAAATGAAGTATTAAAATGTTGTGGAAGATAAATTAGTAAAAGTTATGTATTGTGTACATTATGCATTAAAAATTGTAATACTTAAAAAACACATTGATGACATCTTAAAAAAATTAGGAGAAAGGGTGCTAAATGCTTTATAAGTAGTATGGATATGTGTAATATGTATAAAATCAAATAAATTATCTCTTGTGGATTTACATCTTTGCATTATTTGTCTTCAAAAAATTGTCATGATTTTTACAAAAACCCGTTTTTTACTATTGTGGTTAATTTTATTTAAAATAATTCAAAATTTATTTAGATTGTTTCTCGAAACAATCTTACGATATAATAATAGTTTTGGAACTTTGTAGTTTTGCATGCATTTTAACATCATATTCATTTATATGCGCATTTTTGCATTAAAACTATGCTAATACAAAAAGAAATAATAAATGAAGCATTAAAATGTTATGGAAGATAAATTAGTAAAAGCTATGTATTGTGTATATTATGCATTAAACATTGTAATGCTTAAAAAATACATTAATGACATCTTAAAAAAAATTAGGAGAGATGGTGTTAAATGCTTTATAAGTAGTATAGATATGTGTATTATGTATTAAATCAAATAAATTATCACTTGTGAATTTATATCTTTGCATCATTTTTCTTCAAAAAATTGTCCCGATTTTTACAAAAAACCTTTTGTTATTTTGTAATTAATTTTATTTAAAATAATTCAAAATTTATATAGATTGGTTCTCAAAACAACCTTACGATATAATAATAGTTTTGGAACTTTGTAGTTTTGCATGCATTTTAACATCATATTCATTTATATGTGCATTTTTGCATTAAAACTATACTAATTCAAAAAGAAATAATAAATGAAGTATTAAAGTGTTGTGGAAGATAAATTAGTAAAAGCTATGTATTGTGTACATTATGCATTAAACATTGTAATGCTTAAAAAACACATTAATGACATCTTAAAAAAATTAAGAGAAAGGGTGCTAAATGCTTTATAAGTACTATAGATAAACTCATATGCACTTACTAAGAGCAAGGGGTATGGTGAGCTCCCCACTTCTCTTCACTTGGGCCCCACGTGTGCCACATCACCTCCACATCACTCCAACACACTAACAAAAAAATACCCCCAATCACAACATACTCACTTCTCTTCACTTGGGCCCCACCCACTATCATTTTATTTATTTTCCATATTTTCCAAACACAACTAAATTCATTTTATTCATTTAAAATAAAAAATACAACATAAAAACAAATTGCAACGGATATGTGTTTTGTCCTTTTCTTCGTTGTTCCCCCGGCGAAATGCAAACTGGCGAGGCAAGCTGGTATCGTGGCGACGGACAAAAAATTGTGGCGAGTAGCCACGTAGGAAGTGGCGAAAACTGGCACCTCCCATACCCCTTGCTCTAAGTATTTGACTTACGGTGTGTTCTCAAGTTCCATCATTAAAAGAAAAGAAGAGAAGATATAAGAGAGAAGAGAAGAGAAGAGATCCCTCTTCCTCCCAAAACCGGAAAGAAACTTTGATGCAACAATAAACACTACCATCTTCCTTCCTCAATCATTTCCTTTCTCTCCACTTCCCTCCCCAAAAAAACTCACGAACACAGCTTTGACTGTGTTTCCTCCATTTTGATTTCTTTTCTCCCCAAAAACAAACTCACAAACACAGTGTTAGTATATCACAATTAATAAGGTAAAATGATTAAAAAAAAATACATGAACATTAAAAGATTGTAATCAATAAATGAGTATATAAAAGTTTTTTTATATATTATCGTATAAGTCTACCCCTTCTTAAATAAACCGCAAAGTTTAAGCTTATTAAAAATCTCTTACATAAACTCACAAGCCTACTCATATAAGCTTAACCAAACACTTAGTTTAAAGTTATTTAACACATAAGCTTATAAGGTGCGTCATAAACGCTTAGCCAAAACACCTCTTAAAAGATTTTATAAGTCAAATAACCGTTTTTTAAGACGAAAGTCAAATAGGTTGTGGTTGGCCTCAACAAGTTTTAATTTAACTATTCATTAAACATGTTTTATTCTTCAGGTCATAACAAGTGGTTTAAACAGATTAACGCGTCAATTCATTTTACTACAAAAATAAGTCAAATATGCCTCTCGTCAATGCGTTTAACTCATAAAAAAACCCGTTTAAATTAAATTTTTTTTTTTACTCATTCTATTAATATCACGATAACCCGTCAACCAGAAGCACAAACGGAACAAAGGGAAAAATTTACCAAGTGCATTTAAGAAAAAACTTAACAATTTATTTTGACCGGGTACATTTAGAGGGCATTTGTTTCGGTTTGTATATAACAACTTATGGTTTATTTGGTTTTGGGCTTTTCTAGACAGGGTACATTTAAAGGGTCGACCGGGTATATTTAGGGATGGCAACAGGGCGAAAAATGTCGGGGATTGTATTTACCATCTCCATCTCCGTTTTCACTCTCCATCCCCATCCCCGTCCCCATCCCCATCCCCATCCGGAAATTGCTTTACATCCCCATCCCCAATAGGGATCGGGGAACTCATCAAAAAGAATTGTAACTTATAAAGTGTTTCAAAAAAACGCGCGTACATCGCACATAGTTGGATTCGTTACAATTTCAATTCAACTTTAAAGCATCCTCAACATTGTAACATCAAATATAGTATATATTAAAAAATTATGTATCATATGTGTCTATTCGGACAAAAGAATAAGTAATATATAGTTGATGCTTATGCTTCTAACTCTAAAGATACTTGATTTTATAAATATCACATATGCATTTAAATATACATGTCGATATTCATAAACATATATACATATACATATACAAGTTAATCGAGGATGAATATAACATATAAATTCTAAATACTTACACACTAAAAAGATCGGAATCAAGGTCAAGTTCGGAGATTTATGTTATCCCCCTCCTTACTCCATCCCAGTTTCATATGTTTGGGATTCCCCATCCCGGTCAATACTAGGGGATTCTCTATTCAAAATCGGGTTTGGGGGATTTTATTTTCCATCCCTACACATTTTAGACCGTCAATGAGATGAGAGTTTAGTGGGTAAAATTGATATTTGATTGGTGGAAAGTGTAGTTAGTGAGATTTTCTAAAACTTTGTGCATTTGAAAAGTGGACACTTAATATGGGACTGAGGGAGTACTAATTGGGGTCGACCCTCTATCCCGGTCTAAAATCACTAGATTCACTCGGAAAAATCACTAATCAAGATGATCAGTTTTCAGTAATGAAGCTTAATTAACAAATACCGATCGATCTCATTTCTTCCAAAACCCCCCTTAAAAACAAACATCAAAAACCCTGTTTCCTGAAATAAGTTTCAACCAGTAGCATGAACAACACATCAACAATCTCTCATATCCTTCCCGTCGTGAAACCCACAACCACCTCCAATCTCAACCACAATTCATCTCTGTATGTTTTATTTTTCTATATAAATTTTTTGAATTCTTTATTGTTTGGATAAGTGAATCTAGTTGTCTTTTTATATTCATTATCAGAAGCAATCCCAAACACCCCCTTAAAACTAGTCTAGTTGCTTAAATAATTGTCTTGCAGTCGATTATTTAGCCTTGTTAAATGTACCAACATATGTAAAGGGTGGTTTCAAATGTATTTAGTATTTTACGTCGAGGGTGGTTTTTGATTATCAGACTAAAATGTGTGTGAGGTCTAGGTGCAAATAACCCAGCCCTAAAGTGGCCGTGCCAATCAACCCCGTGGATTAGTCGGCCAAAAGATCGAAAACCATGGTTACCCTTACCCCCCACCCGGAAAGAAAACAAGAGATAGCTTATCTTGTAGAATAACAACTTACTTAGGTTGGTGGGTTTGTTTTGGTAATTATACCTTTTTGACTTGGTAACTATACTTTTTTGAGATAAGCAAATTAGGTAATTTCATCCCGGAATATGTGGGTTTTCTTTTGTGATAACGTGGCTTATCTATAACCAAACTATCTTAATTTCTAATAAGGTGGCTTGCCATGCCATATTTTTACAGCTTCACCAGGCTTGGCTGCTAAATCACTAAGTAGTCCTGTAGCTGTAGCCCATTTCAAGAGAGTTTTCATTACCAGGTCGGAACACTATTGAGTATATTTACCAAAATGTACCACTACTTTGAGTATATTGATATTCCATGTAATTAGCCCAATATGTATTTATAGAAGTTTTTTTTTTTTTTTTTTTTTTAGATATCAGGTACTTATGAGGTCAACACACACACACACACACTCGTTTTAGTTGCCTTCATAAGACCCCGCTCGTAGATTATATGATGTGTGGCTCTTTGACTTGTTGATATTCCATTTGGCTAATTTTTCTTTCAATGGTGCTCATAAGGGAAAAATGTTTTAGCCATTCATAAAGTTTACTCATTTCATTATTTAAGCTTGTCATCATGGCATTGTTTTTGGGACAGTTCATGGAACATTGTGGTCCTTAATGATTCCTGCTTGATTAATAAATGTTTTTAGTTTTACTTGAGTCGCCCATTCGTCCATTACCTTAGTCTGTAATCTCCTCAACATTCAGTTTATTTATAAGTAGCTTATTAGTACTTGTTTATGAGCAGAAGCATAGGAAAAATTACCTATCCAAAATACCCGTATATATTCAAGGTTTTAAATATCGCTCGGCGGTACTGTGGCGGTCGACCCCCGCCAAGCGCCATATCGGTCTTGGCGGTGATGTATCAGTGATATATCGGAGACCATAAATTATGAAAAAAATTACCGATTTTGACCGATATTGACCTAAAAAAAAACTTTTTTTTAAAAGTTTGACCGATTTTGACCGATATTGACCAAAACCGATTTGTGAAAAAACGTATCGGCTGATCGCTCATAAGCGATATCAGTGATATATCGGCCGCCAAGACCGATATTTACAACACTGCTTAAATTTGGTCAAGTTGGTTGGAATAGGTTTAAATTGTGCTTTAATGCTCAACTAGGTCTCTTACAGTTGCAGCCTTGCAGGCAATTAACCTTGTTAATTGTACCAAGACATTTAATTAGTTAAAAATGCGTAAATGTCAAGAGATAAAAAAATGTATGGGCTAATGTCATAGAATAGCAACTTACCTAGGTTGGTGGGCTAATTTTGATAATTATACGACTAAAGTTGTGACCTGCTGATTATATTTTGCTTTTCATTTAGCTAATATGGTGACTCACGTGATAACCAATGTCTTCATTTATTGCACATTACCAAACTAGCTCATTTTTTGATTACGTGTTTTGCATGCCATATTGTTACAGCTATCCCGGGCTTGTCTACTAAATTACTAAAACTAGCCATGTAGCCCGTTTCGAGAAAGTGTCATTACTAGATTCGAACACTATTGAGTATAGTTACCAAAATGTACCACTAATCTAAGTATGTTAATGTTTTATGTCATTAGCCCAATATGTATTTATACAAGTTTGTTATAGATATCAAGTAACTGGGAGGTCAACGTACACACAGTCATTTTAGCTGCCTCCAAACCCCAACCATTGACTATATGATATGTGCCTCTTGACTTCGTTAACATTCTATTTGGCTTCATTTTCCCGCAATAGTCTCCAAGGAAAGATGTTTCAGCCATCCATAAAGGTCGGTTCGCTATATAGGCTTTTGGTCATGCCATCGTTTTGGGAGAATTAGCACATGGAACATTATGGTTCTGGATGATCCTTGTTTGATTACTAAATGTTTAGTTTTATATGAGCCCCCCATCCGTCCATTACCTTAGTCTGGAGTCTCCTCAACATTCAATTGAGATATGTGATATGTCGTTAGACTTTTCATATTTGTTCCATGTTAATTATGAATTTATTATAATCGGAAATTTAATTTTCTTTTGCCAGTGTGTCGTTTCATAGGAAGCTTGAAGTTCCGTATTGCAGCCTCCAGAATTTAAAATTAATTTGTCCTATTCAGAGTAAAGGGTTAGCTGGAAAAACATTTTGTTCTGTTGGGGTATGCACACATCCTTTGAGTGATGCCGAATCCCATTCACATGTCGAGGAGGAACGAGTTGGAGTACTACTCTTGAATCTTGGAGGCCCGGATACGCTTCGTGATGTTCGACCCTTTTTGTATAACCTATTTGCAGATCCTGTATGTGTATTATTGCAAATTTTTATTTCATATAAAAAAATTAATGTCAGTTTGGTTTTAAATTGTTTCGTCATGCTTACAAGTTAGTGTTTGGTACAGGATTTTATCCGTCTTCCGAGGTTGTTTCGTTTCCTACAACGTCCTTTAGCACAACTTATTTCTGTATTACGGGCACGGAAAAGTAAGGAAGCGTATGCCTCCATTGGAGGTGGTTCACCTTTGAGAAAGATAACAGATGAGCAGGTAACATCGCTAAGACTTCATTAATATGAATAATATCCATTAGTTGTTCATTCTTGGTAAAGATATTCATGTTATTAGCTGATTATGATAGTTACGAACATAAGGATGATTACCTATTATGTTGTTTCTTAATTCTCACGCGTGGGAGTTTTTTCTAATAGAGCTGCCTTCTGAAAAGAAAAAAAAAAAAAAAAAATAGAAGGAAGATGAGTTTGATTGACTTAACAGATATCTTTCACACACATCATACTCAGAAGCTCCCCACGCTATATTTTGTTAATTGCTATCATTTTCATACTGAATTACATATTTATGATTATAGCTGTTTGTTGTAGGCTGATGCTCTAAAATCAGAACTTGAAGCAAAGAAAGTATCTGCTAATGTCTATGTTGCAATGCGTTACTGGCATCCTTTCACCGAGGAAGCTGCTCACCAGGCAAGTAAAACTCACTCTAGTCTTCTTTGTGCGTAGTGTTAAGTTTCTGGATACTAAGTTTAGTTCTACTTGACGGTTACTCGGTTAGTGTAGTTTAGATGCATTTATGCAACCGCTGAATATTCAGTGATTTGCGGAAAATCTTATTTTTATAACCTGGGACAATCTACTGACTGTTAAAAGCTCTTCAATGTTAAAAAACTTTCTGTGATATTAGTATTCTTCAGCTCAGCTTGTTAACGGTGATTAGATGTGGTCGCGTGGCAATTTTAACATTTGGTTATAAAAAGGTTGATTTAGGTTATGTCTTTATCTCATACACGTCAAAGGAAATTAGGTAAAAAGGAAATGGGTCGAAACTCGAAAGTTGCCCAAAGCGTACTTTTACAACCTCGTAATCGAGTTACTACACAATTACATCTTTTTAGCAACAATATAGCTTTTGTGATCATATTGGTCACTTGTATAAAAAAGTTCAAATTTGGATGAAAAGTGGTTGCAGGTTAATGCAACCTGTCGCCACGTGTTTTGGCCATCTTGCTAACCCTCGACCCACCTATGTTACCTCCTCTAATAGTGATGTATTTTGATTATTGATGGCAGATTAAGAAGGACATGATCACGAGGCTTGTTGTGTTGCCTCTTTACCCTCAGTTTTCAATCTCAACAACTGGATCAAGTATTCGTGCACTCCACGACATCTTCAGGTAAACTCTTAATTTATAGAATTGCTAATTGAATTTTGCAAGTTTCTTGGTTTTAACACTCGGATAAGTTTAAGAGTTTGAGTAACTTACAGGAAAGATAATGTTTTATCCCAACTTCCTGTTGCTATTATCAAGTCTTGGTATCGGCGCGATGGTTATATTAAGTCTATGGCTGATCTGATTGAGAAGGAGATGCAAAAGCTTTGATACCCCTCAAGAGGTATGAGAGTTTCTTATATATATATTTTTAATATAATTCTATGATCACCAGTACATTGTTGAGTGCTAGGTCTGTATATCTCACTTCTAGCATGTGATGCTATTTTTATTTTGTAGGTTATGTTATTTTTCAGTGCTCATGGGGTACCAGTTACGTATGTGGTGAATGCTGGTGATCCATATAAAGATCAGATGGAGGAATGCATCTACTTGATAATGCAAGAACTTAAAGCTAGAGGAATTAACAACAAGCATAGATTGGCTTATCAGGTCAGCAATTTATATCCTTCTGAATACAGGTGCCTAATGGCTGGGCTGGGTAACGAGTAAAAACCGGGCGGCTGTGTAAGCCAATTTAGATATAATGATTTGGGAGGCTGTATAAGTCCTAAATACACCTTTGAACTGTTTTTTCAAGCCATTTTTTTTGTACTTAACCCCGGTTACTGTTTAAAGGAATTAACTCATGGGTTGAAACTACTTTTGTCTACCCATTTCAAAATCGTCTTTTGTACCGTAATATTGTAAATTCCATTCAATAGTTAAATTGTCGGCTCCATCATTAAATTACCCTTATTCTCCTTCTCCCCAAGGTGAATCAAAAGTTGGACTAAGGAGTGGATATGTCATATGTCTTTTTTTATTGCTTACCTTTGTCCTTTGGTTGTTCATATCAGAGCCGAGTTGGGCCCGTGCAATGGTTGAAGCCGTACACTGATGAAGTACTTGTTGAGCTTGGCCAAGAAGGTGTGAAGAGTCTGCTTGCAGTCCCTGTTAGGTAAGTGAGAGAAAACCATTATCTTATACTTGTACCAGTGTTGAAAAAATCGGCCTAGCCGATTAATCGGTGCCTAGGCACTAGGCGGGGATTAACCGCCCGAGTTTAGACTAATCGGCCTTATTAATCGGATTGGTCAAAACTTGGTCAATGTACCGATTAATTGGATATAATTCGGCCAAATGGGACAAAATTCGGCTAAATCAGCCAACTCGGTTAACGCGGGTCAGCTTCTTCCTAAAACTAAAACTGAGGTTTTTATTTCAATATACCTCCCGTTTTTCACAAAATCAGTCGACATAGCCATTCAAAAACACCTCAAGCAGTGATTTAACGTAAAATGTGAAGGTCTGCTCGTTTTTCTTATTTCAATTGAATGTTAACGAGACTAATTGAATTCGAAAATTGATTTCTAAAAATTAATCGAACCATTTGAACCTTAAAGTATTTCGAAGCATTTCGCTTATGTTATATATATATAATATCAAAAAGAGTTAATTGCATTTTTGGTCCCTGTGGTATGGCCAAATTGCAGATTTGGTCCCTAAAACTTTAAAAGTGCACCAGAGGTCCCAATTTTCAAGTTTTCGTTGCATGTTTGGTCCCTGGGTCCGACTAAGGGTATTTTAGTCATTGATGTTGTCTTTTTCTTTTTCTATTTTCTTTTTAGTTTTCTTACATAAATAGTCCCTGTGTTGGAACGGTTTTACATATTTAGTCCATACACAATTTTTTTTTAATTTGCAAATCTTCTTCCTATGGTTTTGACCGCTACGGGTTTGGTCCCTTAACCACTATTTCGTTAGTTTGACCGTGTGAATGTTTTGTCCATTTTTAACGTTTTCGTCCGTTGTTATACGTTTTCGTCTGTTTTTTTAAGTTTTCATTCATTTTTTTACGTTTTCGTTTGCTTTTATACGTTTTCGTCCGTTTTTTTACGTTTTTATACGTTTCGTCCGTTTTTTTACGTTTTTGTCCATTTTATACGTTTTCGTCCATTTTTTTACGTTTTCATCCGTTTTC
>OU343224.1:261757001-261788080 GCA_910596185.1 Chrysanthemum makinoi | reverse complement strand
TGTTTGCTAATTTTTGACATTAACAAATATTCGGATTTCATTAAAGTCCAAGCATATCTCATGTAGCCCAAACGCTTCACATGAAATAACCAAGTCCAACAATGTGACCAATGATATTTTGCGTTTTGTTACAGCCCAAATGTAATGATCTTCGGATCATATCTCAGTCCATATCAACCAACACACAACGAAGGCTCACAAACGAAATAAAGTCCACATCCAATAACCACATACCAACCCGGTCCAAAAGCTGAGTAGAATCCGGTTAATTAATCACAACTCCTTAACCTAATTACACTCATACTTTTTCATAACCCTAAAACACATATCACAGATATGTCGCCTCCCAACAAACTTTTCATTTCTCCCAACTGAGAAAGAAAAAACAAATCCAAATCATATCTCATCACAAACGAATCTCAATCGATCTAATCTCATCATCATATATCACCACACAAGCAGATATGACCATTAGTTTTTTCACAGAAATGGTGCAAAATAAGTCATAGAAACTGAAGATACAAAAATTGTTTGGACAGATATGACCAAGACAGATATTGAACATGTACGACCAGGACTTTTTGACCAAGAAAAAAGGATACTAAACATAGTTTAAAACTGTTTACCCACAAATCGGAAAAAAATTTTCCGGCCACAAAAAATAGCACAAAACAGTTAAAAACATGTGTAAAAAACCAGACATAAATCAACAAAAGATAACCTTGGCTCTATACCACTTGTTAGGACCGAAAAACATATAGATTTATGTGGTTTGGAGGTCGAGGTTGGTGGAAGAAGATGAAGATCTTCATCTCTTCTAGAGAGAGAAACTAGAGAGAGGGAGGAGAAAACGATTAAATCTTTTCTCAAAATATAACAAGCTAAGTTTTGAACTAAATAAGTGTAGGGATGAACTGCTTCTTTTAAAACAAAATAAGCTTGAGGCTATCACTTTGCAAATTCAAAACACTGAATTAGTTAAAAGAAATCAGGCTCTTCAAGATGAACTTAAGAAAGAAAGGGATATCATTGCTAGTTGGACTGCTAAAAATCCAAGAGTCTTTGATGCTGTGGGAGCCCCCAGCAGCAAAAAGAGAGTCATAGGTGAACATCATCTCCCTAAATCTCGAAACAAAGACCAGTCTCCCAAACCATTTATGTCTGGTGGCATGATTACCAATGTGTTGACTATTCCCAAGCCCAGTGATTGGATTGAACGGGTTAATCCTGATAGTAAGCTTCCTAATTTCGATTCTGAAGAATTCTAGAGCCTGAAAGTCAAGCTCTAAAGAGCATGCTTGGACTTCCTGATGTGCCCAGTAGTACTGAACACATCTCCGAGTCTGAAGCAGAATCTCAAGCACCACTTCCACCCCTGGAACCTCTTCACGGTGCTGCTCCTAGCTCTGAGCTTACTCCTTTACAGTTCAATCCACACTCACCAAAAGAAAGGTCTGGACTTGGTAGAACCATCCTAAAAAGACCATCAAAACCAACTCAACATGAATCTACCCCCACTGAGACTTCTACATCCTCTGTCCCCACTGAAGCTGATCAAATTCAGCAGCTGAATGAACTTGTGAGGAAGCTAACTGATAAGATGGAATCCATCGAAAGAGTTCCTAAATCAATCAAGGAAACAAAGTCAGCTTCCTCTAGTTCCTCAAAGTCAAAAGCCACCACCAAAACCAAGCAGAAGTGTGATCTATGCCACTATACCAGTCATACCACTAACAACTGTTATAGAATCCTTTTTTGTATGATCTGCAAAAAGGATGATCACAGAATTTCTGATCACTTACAATATGTAAGTTCTCTCAGTAAAGCAAACTATAGCAAAGTTGGTCATCAGTATGCTTCAACCTCCAAATCTGCTCAAAAGTCTAGAGCAAAACCCTTTCCTCCTTGCCCACACTGTGGCTTTAATGATCACCATCCTGATGACTGTCTCAAGAACACATGCTGTGAGATTTGCGGAAATCCAGCTCATGAGACATCCTAGCATGACAGTGTCATCCAAGCAAGGAGAAGTTCCAAGCAACCTAGAATCACTGAGTCATCCTCAGTCTCCAAATGCAAAACATGTGGTAGCACAATGCACTCAACCACTGACCATGAGTCAATTGCCAAATTCAAACAGACCTTTAGGCCCAAGCCCACTAGCATGTGGGTTAGCAAGAGAAACTAATCCAGTTTACTATTTGTGCAGAGACACGCCAGGGAGCCTATTTGGCATCTAGATAGTGGATGCTCAAGAAGCATGACTGGTGTTAAGGAGTATCTGCACAAATATGTAAAGGAACCAGGACCCAAGGTAGTATTTGGTGATAACTCATCATGTCCCACTGAAGGTTATGGTTCAGTTTACTGCAATGGAATAGTTTTCTCTAGAATAGCTTATGTCAATGGTCTCAAATACAATCTCATCAGTGTCAGTCAACTCTGTGATGCAAAGTACATTATGCAATTCAATGACAAACAAGGCACCATTTTCAATGCCAACAAAGAAGTTGTGTTGGTAGCTCCTAGAAGAGATGATGTTTATGGCTTAGACATGTCAACACTCTCTCAAAATGGAACTTGTCTATTTGCCAAAGCCACTGAAACTATCAACTGGCTTTGGCACAAGAGACTCTCACACCTAAATTTCAAAAACATCAACAACTTGGAAAAACAAAACAAGGTCCTTGGCTTACCATCACTGGTTTTTGCAAAAGATAAACCATGCTCAGCCTGTGAAAAAGGCAAACACCAAAGAGCATCTTTCAAAACAAAACAAAATTTCTCAATAAAAAGCTGCATTCACCTCCTGCATATGGATCTCTTTGGACCAGTCAGTCCTAGATCAATCTAGCATGAGAAGTATACACTTGTCATTGTTGATGAGTTTTCAAGATACACTTTGGTATACTTTCTTTCCAAAAAGAGTCAGGCAGCTGACACTATAATGTCATTCATCAGGAACATTGAAAACCAGAATGACATTACTGTTAAACAAATCAGAACTGACAATGGTACTGAGTTCAGAAATGAAGAGCTTGAGATCTTCTGTGACGAAAATGGAATCTCCCAAAAATTTTCATCTCCTTACACCCTTGAACAAAATGGGGTAGCTGAAAGGAAAAATAGAACTCTCATTGAGGCTGCTAGAACTATGTTAAATGGCACAGCTCTATCAAAACATTTATGGACTGAAGCAGTCAAAACAGCCTGTTACACTCAAAACAGGTAAATCATTGTCAAAAGACACAACAAAACCCCATATGAGACATTCAAAGGTAGACTTCCTGATATCATCTACTTTCATGTGTTTGGATGTCCTGTATTTATTCATAACCACAAAGATCATCTAGGCAAGTTTGATGCTAAAGCTGATGATGGATACTTTCTAGGTTACTCACTGATCTCCAAAGCCTTCAGGGTATTTAACACAAGGAGACAACAAGTTGAGAAAACCTTTCATGTTACCTTTGATGAGAGTTCAGAAAGCATCAGGTTCACCAACACCTCAGTGGAGGAAATAGGAATTGATAACTCATCAAGATATCCTCCTGATGAGTACAACACTGAAATCAATTCCCTATACCAAGCTGATGCTGACATCTCATATTATGTCTTACCTCACAACCTGCCCCAACCAACTATTAGTGAATTCATTGGTAATCAATCAGTCCCCGCTGGGATAGGCAACACTGAACCAAATGTTCAGGAACCTGTGATTCAAGAACCCCAACCTGAACAAGACATCTCAACAGATGATTTTAATGATTTTGTGGCTCCTGCACCTGAACTCACTCCTGAGCTTCCAGTGACCTCTTCAAGCTCAGATCCTAGACCACAAAGTAAGTGGACAAAATCTCAGGACATTGAGCTTGTAAACATCATTGGTGAACCCACTGAGGGCATGCTTACAAGAAGCATGGCTGCTAAACTAATTGCAGCTTCAAAGAAATGAATGTCTATATCCAGATTACCTATCAGAAATAGAACCCAAAAGTGTCACTGAGGCTCTAAAACACCCAAACTGGGTTCAGGCCATGCAAGAAGAACTTCAACAGTTTGATAAAAACAAGGTCATGACCTTAATCAAATGTCCTCAGGATGTCATTGTCATAGGAATGAAGTGGATTTTTAGAAACAAAACTGATGAAAACGGCACTGTCATTAAAAACAAAGCCAGACTTGTAGCCAAAGGTTACAGTTAACAAGAAGGCATTGACTATGATGAGACATTTTCTCCTGTTGCAAGAATGGAAGCCATCAGGATCTTCCTTGCATATGCTATCTACATGAACTTCAAAGTTTACCAAATGGATGTAAAAAGTGCATTCCTAAATGGTGAACTCAAGGAAGATGTGTATGTTCAGCAACCTCCTGGCTTTGAGAGTAGTGAATTCCCTGACTATGTATGCAAGCTTGATAAAGCCCTTTATGGACTAAATCAAGCTCCCAGGGCATGGTATGAAACTCTCTCAGCCTTCCTGATTCAAAACAAGTTTATCAGAGGAAAGATAGACAACATATTGTTTATCTACAAGACAAAACAAGATGTGATACTGGTCCAAGTGTATGTTGATGACATCATCTTTGGCTTAACAAACTACACTCTTTACAAACAGTTTGAAAAACTGATGACAAAGAAGTTTGAAATGAGCATGATGGGTGAACTCACATACTTCCTTGGACTACAAATCAGGCAAACTGATAAAGGAATCTCCATCAGTCAAGAGAAATACACCAGAAATCTCTTGAAGAAATATGAGATATCTGACTGTGCCTTAGTGAAGACACCAATGGTCCCTCCTAACAACCTTGGACCTGATCTTACTGGCAAATCAGTCAATCAAACCCATTTCAGAGGGATTGTTGGCTCACCGATGTATCTCACTGCTTCCAGACCATACATACAATTCTCAGTCTGTCTAATAGCAAGATATCAGTCCAATCCCAAAGAATCCCATCTCACTACAGCCAAAAGAATACTAAGATACCTGAAGGGAACTCCAAGCCTTGGGCTCTACTATCCAAAGTGCTCAGGGTTTGACCTCAAAGGATATTCTAAGTCTGATTATGCTTGCTGCAACATGGACAGAAAAAGTACCTCAGGGTCCTGTCAATTTCTTGGAGGAAAACTGGTCTGTTGGAGTGCTAAAAAGCAACAATCATTGGCTATGTCTTCAGCCGAAGCTGAATATGTCGCTGCTGCAGGATGCTGTGCCAATGTATTATGGATGAAAAGTCAACTCAATGACTATGACATCTACTACAAAATGGTACCCATCTTCTGTGACAACACTAGTGCCATTGCTATCTCCAACAACCCTGTCCTTCACCAAAGAACCAAACACATTGATATCAGATATCATTTCATCAGGGACCACATAATGAAAGGAGACATAGAGCTTCATTTCATCCCTACTGAATATCAACTTGCTGATATCTTCACCAAACCCTTGGATGAACCTACCTTCAGGAGACTGAAAGTTGAATTGGGAATGCTAGACATTGAAAGTCAGCAACCTGAAAACCAATCCCAATCTCAGTAAGTTTTCCCTAAAATGGTTCATCCTCCCTGAACAAAACCTCAAAAATAACCCTCTAACTGAATGAGTAAGACTCATTCAGGGACCCTGACTCTTGATATTGAGCATTGAATGAGTAACTAAATGCACCAAGTATTAGTTACTTAAATGTCCTAGGTTGGTAAACACACCAATTAAATATTGGAATATATGTCTCTCTATCTTACTGTCAGGGGTCCCTCAAACTTACCCAATCCCACTTGGCATTAAATGCCTTCTCTCACATGAAATATCCAGTGGATATTTTATTACTGCAAAAGTGCACTTTTACTGTGCACTACAACTGTTTCCTTGAAAAACGGGATTTTACTGCGGGTAGTGGAGTGGTAGCATTAAATGTGTAAATTCGAAACGCTTTCAAAAACTGACTTTAAAAATCCACATTTGTGCATAAACTACCCCTCTCATCACTCTATAAATACCCCTCACAAAAATATTAAAAACCACACAAAGTATTTCTGCAACAAAACGCTGTCAACATACTCTTTCAAACCCAGAAATCTTTGTGTTCATCAAACCTTTTCTGAAAAACCTTCTCTGTAAACATTTACAAAAGTTTTTCATCACAAACCTGAGAGATTTAAAACTCTTTGATTGTTCTTGTCAAGAAAAATTTCAAAACCCTAAAACCTTTTAATGGAAATGGCAAGAACACAATCTCTTCAGTTTGTACCACAGTGGGTAGGGGATCTCAGTAACGTTGAATTTAAAACCAATAATGTCATAGGCAATTTTGAATACCCACAAAATGTCCCAGCCTATAAGGACATAATGAAATTTTTGTTCAACTGCCCACTGAAAACGGCCTTTGTTCAATGTCCCTCTATACTGTACCAAAACCTCCTCAGGGAGTTTTGGGCAACAGCCATGGCCTATGACCCGACACCCTCAACTAATGAGACTGACCTACTACCACTCAGGGAGTATCTCATTAAATTCAGTCTTTTCAATGGGGAACAATCAGTCACCCTGGACTATAAAATGTTTTGTACTGCAACAGGTTTAGACTATAATAAGGGAGTCTATGTTGCCCATCCTGAACCCTCCACAGTGAAGGATGGGTTAAAACAAATCGTTTTAGATCCAAAATTTTTGGACAAAACCCAGTCACCAAGAGTTCATTTCCTGTGGCTTGGAGGATCCTGTTCACCTTTGTGATTCAGGTCCTCGGCGGGAACCACTCATCCACTGAACAAGTTAATTCTATTCAGTTGATGATGGCATACTGCTTGATGAATGGGGTCAATGTCGACATTGGGGAAATCATTTACAGTGATCTCGTAACCAAGCTACTGAGCAAAACTAGGGCGAAATACGTTTCGTACCCTAGGTTTGTCTCATGTGCTTTACAAGTGTTACTGAGTTGCAATTATCCTCAGGAACAAAAATATTGTGCTTTACCTGTCATCCTAAGTCAATCTAATTTTCAAAAGGACCCATCCCTTGTCACTAATATTGAATTGACGGCCCATATGGTTGCTGTAAACAACCAGAGGGACTCAGTGTCTCCTAACCCTGCTCCTAAAAGAGAAAGGGGAAGTCTCAGACTGGGACTAAGACCAAACCCAAGTCTCAGGGCCTTGAGGCTTCAGGAACACAGCCAAAAAGGCAAAAGAAGCCAAAGACTGATATGCCACCCACTGGAGACCAAGCAACATCCACCCAGGTGACAACGAAGGACACTGATAAATCAAAATCAGTGCCCTTGGTCCCAACTACTACTCCCCAAGATCCAGAGGGAAACATACAACCCGTTGGTAGGGGAGCGCCTTCCACAACGCCCAAGGATGACATTAGCAAATCAAAGCCTTTGTCTGAGGGCCAACTGAATGATCCCAAAGACTCAGAGGGAACTGCACAACCCGCTGATAGGGATCTAACTGCCACTGACTCCGCCAAAGGCACTGGGAAACACCCATCAGTGTCTCAGGGGTCACAGGGGGACAAAGACTCGGAGGGAAAGAAACAACCCGTCGATACGGAACCCATCACCAATCCTGACTCCGGAGAAGACACTAGGAAAAACCCATCAGTGTCTGAGGGGTCAAAGGGGGACAAAGACTCAGAGGGATCAATACCACCCGCTGATATGGAACCCATCACCACCCCCTTGTTAACTGTTGCTGATGTTGCTGATTTACTATTTTCTGAAGATGAACTTGCTGACAGTGATGATGAAGTTCTTTCAGCTGGGGAAGACATGGACGCTGAGATTCAACCACATGAACAAGAATCTCAGCCTGATCCCACAAAGCCTGAGAAGTCACCTTTTTAAGCTGATGATGCTTCCTCAGACTCTTCATCCTCTGATGAATTCAAGAGGTTTGACAATGTTCTTCCACTGACTGAAAGACAGCTGGTTCAGTGGATCACAAAAGCTTCAAAGAAGCTATATGCTGGGGTCACTGACACATTGTGGGATCAACACACTGAAGCTGCTGTAAGTTATGCTGATCTAAAGTCCGATGTGCTCACCTTCAACGCCAACACTGATGAACACAGGGATCTTATGTACCAGCATCTTCATCGACTGGATGACAACTTGGTCAAATTTCTCAAGCATATTCAGGGTTGTGGGACAAAAATTGATGAAATCAGGGACTCGGTCAAAGAAGACCCAGCACTAAACTCAAAAGTGCTGGAGGCTACTGAGGCTTATATGAATAATTCCTCAGACCTCACTGAACTAATACACATGCTAAAGTCTGCCAATGTTCAGGGTCTTCAGTCTTCGGTTCAGTCTCTTCAGGCAACACTGGGTTCCTTAGATGCCCAGGTGACCACTCTGGCTAAGGCATCATCATCAATGGCTTGGAATCTTGGGCCACGAATGACTGCTTTGGAATCATCTCAGGCTAATCTGGAGAAACAGGTCACCAGTCTTCAGCAGGATACTACTGACATCAAGGCTATGCTCACTGAAATTTATCAAGCCTTCAAAGGTCAAGCCACTGAAACTCCCCCAGTGTCCGAAGCAACTCTTGCTCTCACTCATGTTGCGGCAACAGTTGAGGGGGAGGGGGAAGACTACTGAAGAGACTTCCTCTCACACTGAGGGGGAGCCAGCTCAACCAGTCCCTGCTGTACCAATTTCATTTGTACCACCAACATCTTCAACAACAACGACAATGACAGTGATCACACCTATAACAACAACAACACCACCTCTGGTAGCATCATCTTCTTCAGGCCAGGAAAAAGGAAAAGGCATAATGCAAACACCACCTGAGCCTGAGAAGATTCCCTATATGATCGGCAACACTGAGTACCTGCTCACACCACATCAGCTAAGTGCCTATCTTGCAAAGGAAGAAAGGAAAAAGAAACTAGCTGAGGAAGAAAGAAAGATCAAAGAGGCACTGGTACAAGTAGTTGCTAAGGAAGCTGAGAATTTAGGAATTAATCCAAAGAAGCTTCAAAAGGGTCAGGCAGGACAAAAGTTCAAGGATGCTCAGGCTGCTAAGATGGCTGAAATGAAAAAGTAGTTGGAAGAAAAGAACAAGAGAACTGCAGCCATCAGGCAAGCAAGAATTGATCACTACAACTGGTCAATGACAAATAGAAGGCTTCCTGAGAAAAACACAGATGTCAGAATCATCCCCAAGTCCAAACCACTGGCCATGAATGTTTACAGGGGGGATGACAAAAGACACTTCGAGGTTTATGATCCCTTAAAATTCACTGACTTTGGGATCACTGAACTCGATGAGCTTGGTCCAATAATTGAAAAGAAGCAGAATGCGGTGGTTAAGGAGCTGATGAAAATGCTCAGCAAAAGGTATGAAAGACTGAGGGATGCACCAGCACAACTGGGGATTCAGCCTGCCTTAACTGCACCACAAGGATCTCAACCTCAGTCTTCACAAGGAAAAAGAAAGAGGGTTGATTTCCAGCCTGAGTTCAAAGTGCCTGGACTAGAGTGTAATAGGGAGCTACCTGAAGGGGTGAAGTTTGTCAACTGTCTTGTGATAGAAGAGCCTGAAAGAGGATTGTTCTTCATTGATGTCAATGGAAATCTAGCGTTTCAAAGGTGGAGTGACATTGATCAGGCAGGTGTGGCTACAATGCTAAGCTACATACCAGTGGCCTCTCAACTTCAGACACCAAAAATGTCGTTCTCAGTGTGACTTAATCGCCAAGATAAATGAGCACCCTGACAAAGAAACACTCATCACAAAGAAAGTCAAGCTTGAAGCACTGGGGATCCATCTTAAATGACATCATTATCCTTTATCTTTTGTACTAGTGTTAGGAACCATGTAATTTGATCAATAAACGATGTATGTTTTGTTAAAATATTCAGTGTTCCTTATTATGTTCATTAGTACATTCAGTGTAAGAAGAAGCCAATTGCTCACTTACACTAATCAAACACTTAGGCTATTTGTATATCCAAATAGGGGGAGACTGTTGGGTTCAGTAAATACCCAAAACCCTTAATCTAGGATTTGAATAGAAAATATCCTGAGTGTTTAGTCCGTTAAACACTAACAGGTCACTGAGTGCATAGTCTCTCGGTGAGCCATCTTCAGGATACTCAGTAAGAGGCAAAGAAGAAGTCTCTCCACTCAGTAAGGCGGAACTTAAAGGGTGAAGAATGAGTCAAGAAGAAGATGGTGGATTCAGTGAGTGATGACAATAACTCACTGAATCCCTAAAACTCCTCTCCTGCTACTTACACTGAAGAAAAACTGAAATAGAAGACTGAAGGATGTGACGACTGAAGAATGAGCGGGATAAGGCGAGATAAGTTTGAATCAGATAAGACGAAGTCCTTATCAAACAAATTCAACTTTCCCTAAATGGAAAACGATCAGGTTCAGTGTCATCACTGAACTTTGGAAAGCAGTCCTGTCTCTTACCTAAAATAGTCTTTGTAAACAGAGACAAAATACATCAGTATTTTGTTTTCTGTAAATTGTCAGTTTGTCACTTTTGAAAGAGTTAAAACTCATACTTGTATAAATAGCATAAGAGATGGAGTGAAAGATTTAAGTTTGTGAATTGTAAAAACACACATACACGCAAGCCATCTTTCACTCCTCCAAATCCAACTTAATCCCTGAGATAGCTCAGTGGGTACTTTTAGTTGTGCTCAGAATTAGCCTGAGCTTTGAGATGAGTTACCAACCTTTGTCATTTCAATCCCAAGTACTATTCCGCAAGTACTTGGGTAACGTATTCTTGTTTGATTTATTTCTAATAAAGAATATTATGTTGAAAATTAATCAGTGTGTTTTACTTACATCTTATCAGTCATAGATTCACTATTAACTTGTTTTTAATTACTTAAAACTGTTTTACGATAGTGAATAGGGAACAACAGTAACCATAGTTAAAGCATTTATTTTAATAAAAAAAAATAGATAATGGATAACCGTATTGAAGATGACTTGTTCAAACCCGACTTGTTTTAACTTGTTTCCCAACTCACTCCTCTTACCACCTTGGGTAACAATACAGTGACCCTGTACAAATGACTTCATAAAAAATCCTAGAAGAAATACAAGTATATCCAGATTGCTGACCTGGCCAACCCACTGTCTAAGACCAGTAATATGCTCCTGAACCTGCTCTGGTGTAAACAACTCTATCATGGATACTCCATTAATTTTTGGCTTACCAGACTTGGTTCCAGTAGATGTTTCAGCATGTGGTGCAACTATTTCTGGTTTGGCCTCAACCACCTCTTTCTCAGATTCACAAATTCCTTGCGAAACCGTGACCTCCGTAGACACCACGATGGAATATGTTGTGGATTTCTGGATGATGGGATCTTCAATATAATCCTGTTTTACGTCACTCATCTTAGAATACCCAGTGATTTCAGACTTTATCAAACAGACGGTCACCAACTTGATGTTCTTTAACCCTTCTAACATGTGAATCCTGGAGAGCATCTAACAGGTTGGGATCCTCATGTTTAGTAGCAAGTGATTGTGATTGTGGTTGTAACTGTAGTTGCGATTGCGATTGTTTTTGTGATTGCAACTGTACTTGTGGTTGTGAGTGTGGTAGTAAGCATGGTATGGGAAACAGGTCCAGTTAAACACAAGAAGATATTCAAATGAAAGATAAATAGAAATCATGATGAAAACGATATGTAAATCGAATGATTAACCTAATTTGATGATACAATACCTTCTCTTCTTGATTTCGTAGCTCTTGGGACTGATCTTGGGGCCTTGGAATGGTGAAATTCGGTTGTGGTTGGGAGTGCTGAGTGAATGATATCAAAAACTCCCGTATAAGGTTTGTATTTATAGTCTTCAGCCTGGAATATGGCGTATCCAAGAGTAGATACGGTGTATTCTAGATATCTTAACTGCTGACGAAGAAAGCATATTGCAAGCATATTCTGCGTATCTTTTAAATACGGCGTATTTATGAATTGTGATATACCGTATACCTTCAAATCTTCGATACTTGGAATGGGGATAGATCTTCAATATGGCGTATGGCCAAAGTTTTATACGCCGTATACCTTCAATAGTTGATTTGGGCTTTGAGTGCAGAGCTTCCAAATACGGCGTATTGCCAAAGTTAAATACGTCGTATGCCTCCATATTCACTAATACTTAGTGAATTCTTCCAGATATCAATATGGCGTATGGCCAGAGTTACATACGCCATATGCTCTTTTACAGCTTGCAAACGGAATCATCAAAAATAGCTCCAAATCATGCCTTTTTCCGCATCTTTTGCAATATTGCTCCAAAATCACTGAAAATGAAAAACTTAACCAATTAAGTATCAATTCAGATATAAAGATACAATAATTTAGAAATAATCATGCAATAAATATAGTAATAATTTTGTGTTATCAGAGTTACACTCGGCAAAGGCCCATTGGGTCAACATACATTTAATGGGACGTGTGAAACCCACCTTGCAAAGACGCCAGTACAACTGACGTCAACACATACGTCATGTACAGTCGAAGGGACTAAAGAGATGTGTCAAATCCCAAAGGTAGCGAATAAACTCAAAAAGAATTTTCCTACACTTCCCCATGCAAACATTAAATACCCATCTTTTCCAACTCAGCTTAAAACCCCGATCGAGGTAAAAAAAATGACTGCATCTAATCATCATTACTAAAAACAAAAATGACAATAGCCTGGAAACAAAGTACCTAAGAACGAACCATGGTAGTGCAGCACGGACCGGGGGGACTCGGTACAAAAGTCTAGCATCATATCATCAGTTCATGATCTAATACTAGACTGGAAGGACTAGATAGCATATCAATATTAGTGGCCCAAGCCCACTAAATACACGCTCGAATCAAACCCATTACCTAGGCCCATCAATAAATACTTGATAGCGGCCCGGCTTAAATCCCAGGCCACACAAGGCCTCATAAAAAAACTCATCAAGCTATAATGAACATACAGTAATACTGCTCACCAACAGTTAAGATGTATCATCTGACACTGTGCAATGGGGACGCACGATAAGCACAAGTTTATACGAGCCAAGGAGGATAGCCTACCTGTCCCTCCTTGTTTGTTCATCGGATGATCAACACCTGGCTCCCTAACACCCGTTGATCATCCCGCAAGGGTTTATCTCTGAACCCCATTCGCCTCTCTATAAATAGAAGGCAACACACACAGATTCACAAGTTTCATACACTTGGGCAAATACTGTTTCACAGCTAGTCTTTGTTTAAGTGTTACCCGAGCTTATTGATCCTTATCATTGTAATTGGGTCCTCACCGTTTTATACGGGAAACCAAAAAACAACACCATTTTCATCTTATCTCTTAAACCGATTTACATACTATACGTAAATAGATATCATGAATGATTAAAATTAATTAAATATTAAAGGCATAATTTCAAAGTGCATGAGGGATAGAAATATAAGTCACTGACTTAAATGAAGACAACTTGCAAGAAATTTGTTGGTTCTTGTCTTGTCTTGTGCATTTGTTTGGGATCTTTTAAGATTAAAAGACATATATCCCAAGCCACCATCCCTGACCTAGGAAGTGTCGTTCAATACTAGCGATGTTAGCTATTTCTATAACAAATTAGTATATAACAAGAAATTTCTTGGTTCTTTTCTTGTGCATTTGTTTGGTTTTTTGTATATAAAACATAACAAATTACTATAACAAGACCCTGTGCTATTTCTATCTTTCTCTCGCTCTTAATCGAATTCTACCAAACATCATTTAAGCAGGTCGATGGCATCCACATCGTCTTCTCTTTATTCTCGATCGTATAATTGGGATGTATTTCTTAGCTTTAGAGGAGAAGATACCCGCAAAAACTTTGTAGATCATCTCTACTCTGCTTTTGAACAACGACTAATCCGAACTTATAAAGACGATATTACACTTCCAAGGGGTGAATCCGTAGTCCCAGCCCTGTTGCAAGCTATCGAAGAATCGAATATTACTATCATAGTATTCTCCCAAAACTATGCAGATTCTTCATGGTGCTTGGACGAACTTGTACATATTATGAAATGTAGAGCTGAGAATAGACAAATTGTTATACCAGTTTTCTATGACGTGCATCCCTCTAAACTGATAAACCAGAAAAGGAAATTTGGAGAAGCTTTTTCCAAACAAGAGATGAAGAATGTCACAAAAGCTCAATTGTGGAGAAAAGCACTTGTGGATGCTAGTAATATTTCTGGATGGGAGCCCAAGAACGTTGCCAACGGTGTACTTTTTGTATTTTTAAATCTTTTTATTCATTTACTTGTACCAAATAAGTTCCTTCAATCAAAATTTATATCTTAAGATATACCTTGAAAGGTTTAATTTGGATGATCTGCATCAGTCGTTTGTGAAACTCACTTTGGCTAATAACTAAAGATATCCAATCTGCAGGCGTGAATCAGCGGCCATCAAGGAAATTGTTGATACGGTTTTCAATAAATTATTTCCCTTGAATTTAGATGTTGATGAAAAGCTTGTTGGAATGAGGGATCGACTTAAAAATTCGATCGGGTGGTGTACTCATGGTTGGGATATGGGGGCTTGGTGGTGGTGGTAAGACTACTCTTGCGACATCTCTTTATACAGAAGTGTCTAGCCAGTTTGAAGGTCACTGCATTATTGAGAGTATCCGTGAGGAATCACATAAACACGGCTTAAAAAAATTGCAAGAGGATATTCTATCAGCTGTTTTCAAAACAAAAGCTGTTAGGATTTAGTAAATCCAGTACTTAAAGTGTCGGTCACCTCAAGTATGTATTCTCGTTAGAAAGCTCGTAGTCATAGTATTTCAGTGATAGTAATTAGATTACTTAGTAACACCGTGGAGGACGGACGGGTCTTTACCCACTGTATGCCTGATCCACAGCCTAATGTAGGCGTGCTATGCTTGTACCTATAAATACCCTTTGCCCTCCAAGGCAAAGGGTTGGAGCTTTCATAATTCATTTTTCTTTGTCTCACTAAGCTTCCCATCCTCTCCCACTTTCTCTCTCTAAACCTTATATCCTACGCATAACTTGTGCTTATGATGTGTTTGTGATAAACCAAGATGCTACAAATGGTATCAAAGCCATGGTTTGATCATCCATCTCTCATGTTCTTGGTTTGATAGTTATTGTTGGGTTAAGGTTTGGTTTTTTACGCGTAGAGTTGTGTTCGAGTGGGTTTTTGCGCATAAGGTTTTGATAAGCTTAAAATACTAAATTTTACACTTAAAAACTCAAGATTCTTATGGGTTAAGGTTTATTGAGTGTTAAAATTTCAGTTTCTTGCAAAAAGGTTCAAACTTTACGTGTTTTTATTAAGTTTTAAACGTGTTTGGATACGTGTATACTAGTCTACGCGTAAGAGTGAAACGTGGTTTTGATCAAGTCTTGTTGTTTTGGTGTTTTTAAGGTTGCTTCATCATCATGATCTGGTTTTCTAAACGGTTTTGGTCATAAAAATCGTGTTTGGCATATTTTGTACTTTCTACGCGTAAGAAAACCCTAATCTTACGCGTAAGGTGTTCTTCACGTGATCTTCGAATTTGTTGGTTTACTCAGTGTTTTCTTGCTTGGATTAGCCTGAAAATACTTCAACTTTGGATATCTCTTACACTGTGATAGTGTAAAAGATTTTTTTGGGCAAAACCCTAACTTTACACATAAGCATAAAGCTTACGAGTAAAAATCCTTTACGCATAAGCCTCCTTTTACGGATAAGCTTGTCTTACGCCTAAGGGGTTCTTACGCATAAGATTCTTACTTCTAAGTCTTGGTTTATGCCTAAACTTAAGCCTTTTGTCCTAAAAACCTACGCGTAAGCTTTTGTCTACGCATAAGCCTTAGTCTACGCGTAAGGTTCTGTCTACGCCTAAGCTAGTGTTTACGCATAAGCTGTTGTCTACGCATAAGTTTGCTTTCTACGCCTAAGTGTATAAGTTTTACGGTTTCTCTCTTGATTTTGTAAAATCCCGTGAAAGAATCTATTTCCCGGTTAAATCAAAGATTTGTAAAATCCCGTAGAATTTAAACATGTCTTCCGTTGCTGATGATGTGCAAGCTGCAGGATCTGATACTCGACCTCCCATGCTTGATAGAACCGAATATGAATCTTGGTCACAGAGAATCGACGCATATCGCTTAGGAAAGGAAAATGGGGTTAACATCCTTAAGTCAATTGATGAAGGGCCATATCAAATTGAGACTACCAGAGACGTCCGGAAACTGCTGCGATGGGTCTGTGACATTAGGATCTGGATAGACCTAAGACATATGATGAGCTATTCAAGGAGAAGAAGAGATAACGATGCAGATCGAGCTTCAAACATTGTTCTCCAAGGTCTACGAAAGACATCTACAAGTCGATCAATCATAACACTGAAGCAAAGGCTGTTTGGGATAACGTTAAGATGCTTCTATCTGGTTCTGAACTGACTCAAGAAGACAGGGAGTCTCAGCTGTATGATGACTTTGAGAACTTCAAAATGATACCAGGGGAAAGTGTGACTGAATATCATGTCAGATTCCACAAACTTGTGAATGATATGAGGAACATCAAAATGACAATGCCAAATATCCAGCTAAATTCAAAGTTTGTGAACAACATGACTCCCGAATGGAACAAATTTGTCACAATAGTCAAAATCAATAAAGGATTGAAGAACACCAACTATGAGCAATTGTATGCTTATTTACTTCAAAATGAGAAACATGCAGCATTTGAGCGAATGATCATGGAAAAGTTCAAAACCAATGCTGGAGAAGGAAGCTCTTCAAATGATTCTACTGCATTCTACACTAATGTCGGGATCACTACCAAAGCATCACAAGTCATACCTACTGGTAACGGTAACCATAAACTCATTCCTGATTCAGGGTTTCAACCCTCAGACAGATTCTTGGAACAAGTTGCACATCAAGTGGCTCTAATGGTTAAACAAAACCTGAACTTTACCCCGCCTTCCAACAACCAACTCAGAACTGCATCAAATCTTCAAAATCATGCTATAGTTAAAGATGGAAAGGTTGTGGTGCAAAATGTGCAGGGAAGACAAAATGCTTACCTTCCACACAATGATCTAGGGAATGTAGGAGCCGGTTATGGGAATGCTGGTGTTGGTGGTGGATATATGGGTAATCAGAATCGTGGAAGGAATATGGTTCAGGGTCAATTAAAACCAATCAAGTGCTACAACTGTGGTGGAGAAGGGCACATTGCTAGGAACTGCACTCAACCAAAACGTCCCCAAAATGCAGAATACTTCAGGGACAAGATGTTGCTGGTTCAAGCACAAGATAATGGAGCTATGTTGAATGAAGAGGAGCTGTTGTTCTTGTCTGATGGGAATGCTAAGACTTACGATGCTGATGTGGACGAACAACCAGTGCATGGTGCTGCCCAGAACAATCCCAACGCCTTTCAAGTTGCGATCGTGATGCATTTGACTCGGACGTTGATGATGAACCATATGCACATACCATCTTCATGGCTAATATCTCTCCAATGGTCTCTTCACCTCAACGGGCCAGTCCCTCCAAGGAATCCATCATTAAAGAGGTACTCAAACTATATGATGTGGTTGATGAGCAAAAGATTCACCATGAAGTACAGGCTACTGAAGTCATTGAATCAAATATTGAAAATATGGGAAATAGCAATGTTGTCCCATATGAACAATATGTGAAGCAAGATGACAGTCTTATTGTACCAAGTGATGAATCTTCTGCAATTGACAATGAATGCATGTCTGATGAATACACTGCTTATGTGCCTGATGATTCCTTGACCACTGAACTCAATACCTATAAGGATCAAGTTGCCATATATGAACAGCGTGCTAAGTTTGAACTAACCACTCGTGAGCAAGAGATGGATATCCAAATGCGTACACTTATTAGAAAAAGCAATTTTAGGGAAGAAATTTTAAAACAAGAGTTAAATTCCTTACAAGAAAAGCTTAATAAAACTGCTAAGCAAAAGAAGGAACTTCAAGAAAATGCAAAAGTGCTTAAGCAGGAATTCAATGCTAAGGAATCAAAACTTTTAAATGAATTTTCCAACTTAAAAAATTTGAAAAACAAACTTGAAAACAAGTTGTACATAAGGAAACACCCTTCAGATGCTCACACATGATCACTAAGCATAGAGTCTTAAGCGATAAGCATAGTATCCCCATTGTAGAGGAACCAAATCCTGAGTATGTTAAAAAGGCAAAAGCTGCTCAAAAGGTTGTCTATGATGGTGATGAGATCCTCAAGCCTAGACAAAAACCTACTTGCATTGAGTGCACTGAGGAAGATAGAGAATTAGAAGATGCCACTAAGGATAAATTGAATGATAAGCTTAAAGATCCCTGGTGCATTAAATATAACATCACTTTTAAAGCTCATGATTACACTAAGGAAAATTGGATCTCCTTGAACAATTTTAAGCCTCAAACACTATTGACACCTGAACAAATGTTCTGGAAAAAGGATATGGATAAACAAAAAGCAGATAACCTTGTTGAAAAGAACCCCCCTGTAGGAAATTTTCCCAAGCAACTGTGTATCCTCCAAATACACCAATGCATTTAGTGCCTAGAACACTTCCCACTAAGAGCAAGACCTTAATCAGCCTTTATGTAGTTTACCAACTATTTGTTGATTTTGAGAAAACGTGTAAAAAGAGAATCACACCCACTGGGATAACTGAAGGGGAAAGGGGCTTTGAGCAAACTAAAGAATGCTATTTAACTGCGGTCATGCCTTTCTTTAAACAGTTAAAAGGTCAATTTGAGAATCTTAAAAAGGGGATTGACACTGAGATTAAGGAAATGGAAAAGGAATTCGATGCAATGATAGTTGAGGTCAATAATTATGAACGGGAACTTAAATATAATGAAATCGAAAGGAAAAATCTATATATCTTAAATGAGAGCTTGATTTCTCAATGTGTTGCTCAAGATGTGTTTTACATTGCTACGAATGCTTTGATTACTGCATCCCAATTTCATGAATTATCTATTGCTTTGAAAGTTTCCCATGATCGTGTCATTGAGCTTGAAACAACAAATTCAAAATTGCATGAGAAAATAGAACAGGATGATCATGATAACCTGGTTAAACAATTTTCTAAATTAGAAGTTGAACATCTTGCTTTGCAATTAAAATATCAACATCTCAAAGAAAATGTTAAAACTTCAAATATCAAGACATCCTCTGATGCTCCTGAGTTTGATGCAGTTTTTGAAATTAGCAAACGTGATGAACAAATTCGAGCTCAATATAACACGATCAAAAGATTGAAAGCCAAAATTTCACAACTGAAAGGTGAAAAGAAGGATGTGACTGGTTCCCATATGCCTCCACCTTTAGATTCTCGGAATTTCCAACTTCAAAACATTATTGATAACTTGCAAAAGGAAAATGATTGTTTTAAAGTTGAAATTTCAAAGGTTAATGATCAAAACAAAGAGTTATGTGATTCATTTAAAGTCAATCATGATAAACAAATTGAAAAGATAACTTCTTTACTTAACGATATTGAGAATCTGAAGCGTGAGGTGAAAGGAAAGTTGCCAATTCCCAATTGCAAATATTCTGTTCCTAAGATTTGCAGTGATAAGTATGCTATTGATATGTTATATATTCCCCCTCCTATTAGGAATAATGAACTTGCACATAAAGCATATCTCTCATACCTTAAGGAAAGTTTGAAGGGTCTCCGTGAGATAGTCGAAGATGAAAGATTAGAAAAACCTTTTGATAGTACCATTGCCTATGCCTGCATGGATGCCAAAAGATCTCAGGAACTCTTAGATTACGTAATTGTCACAAGTCCGAAATCTAGTAATAGGCGAAATAGAATAGTAGCACCCAGTTCTATGGCTAAGGATAAGAATGTGACTTTTAATGTGCCTCAACATACCTCTACTCCCAGCACTTCTAGACCACCTTTGTAAAGTGTAGTATCACCAACTAATGTTCCTGTTGTTCCTTCTACAGGAGTAATCAGCAACACTAAGGTTAGCAGGTCAAAGCCTTCAGGAAATACAATGCGAAATAGGATCTTGCCTGCCAAAAAGTGTGGAAGAGAAGAAAGTAGAAGAACACCCTAGGAAGAATAAGTTTGAGTTGAATAAAACGAATCGTGTTGATTCTAGTATTAGCTATAAGCGTACTGTAATTAATTCGAATTCTGCTGCCTTTTGCAAAACATGTAATGAATGTTTGATTTCTAGTCTTAATCATGAATGTGTTGTTAAAGTGGTGATAAATGTTGGTAACACTCCAGTCAAAATTATAAAAAATGCCAAACAGGTTAAGGAGATATGGAAGCCTAAAAGAAAAAGGGTTAGAAGTTATTGGAAAACTACAGGAAGAAAACTTAGTAATGTGGGCTATCAATGGAACCCTACTGGTAGAATCATACCTTTAAGAAGTGTTCACACTACAAATAGGTCCACTGCCACTACTAGTCTTGCATCCAATACTAATGAGATCATATCTTCTATTTCTGATGTGGGTGCTCCAATACTTCGTACTAACCAAACGGAACCCATTCTCTCATGGGGATCCAAATTATCCAGTCATCCATTCTTGTTTGTGTTCAAATGCAGGTCGTACAAATCGTCCTTTGGTATTTGGACTCAGGCTGCTCAAAGCATATGACTGGAGATCGCTCGCGGCTCATGAACTTTGTGAGTAAATTTATTGGGACTATTAGATTCGGAAACGATCATTTTGGAGCTATTATGGGTTATGGAGATTATGTGGTTGGAGATAGTGTAATTTCCCGGGTATATTACGTTGAAGGTCTTGGTCATAATCTGTTTTCGGTTGGTCAATTCTGTGACTCTGATCTGGAAGTGGCTTTTAGAAAACATACTTGCTTTGTTAGAGAGCTTGATGGTGTGGAACTCTTAAGAGGAACCCGAGGAACAAACTTGTACACCATCTCTATCGAAGATATGATGAAGTCTTCTCCAATTTGCTTGTTGTCAAAGGCCTCTAAAACTAAGTCATGGTTATGGCATCGACGTCTCAATCACCTGAACTTCAGAAACATAAATGATCATTCTAGAAAGGACCTCGTGAGAGGCTTGCCCAGATTGAAGTATGAAAAATAACATCTTTGCTCTGCATGCCAACTGGGAAAGAGCAAGAAATATACCCACAAACCCAAACCTGCAAACTCTGTTATGGAAGTTCTTCACACCCTTCATATGGATTTGTGTGGACCAATGAGAGTGCAAACGATAAACGGGAAGAAATATGTATTAGTCGTTGTTGATGACTATTCTCGGTTTACTTGGGTTAAGTTTTTGAGGACAAAGGATGAAACTCCCGTAATCATCATTAAACTTATTAAACAGTTGCAGGTCCGGCTTAATAAAACAGTCAGAATCATCCGCACAGATAATGGAACTGAGTTTGTCAACAAAGAACTTAGTCAGTTCTATGAACGCATTGGGATCAGCCATCAAAGAAGCATTCCTCGCACTCCTCAACAGAACGGTGTAGTTGAAAGACGAAATCGAACTCTTGTAGAAGCTGCAAGAACTATGCTTATTTACTCAAAGGTTACAATGTTTCTCTGGGCTGAAGCTATTGCCACTGCTTGCTACACCCAAAACCGTTCCCTTATTCACACCTCTCATGGAAAAACTCCATACGAACTTGTCCACAGTCGAAAACCTGATCTCTCTTTCCTTCGTGTGTTTGGTGCTTTGTGCTATCCAACAAATGATGGTCAAGATTTAGGTAAGTTAAGAGCAAAGGCGGATATTGGAGTTTTTGTTGGCTATGCTTCAAATAGGAAAGGTTACTGAATCTACAACAAAAGAACCCGAGATATCATGGAAACTATTCACGTCACGTTCGATGAGCTGGTCTGAGCATATGGCTCCTGGATAATCCAGTTCTGGACCCGCACCTCAATTATTATCAATGAGTCCCATCAGTTCCTCTCTTGTACAGAATCACTCTCCTGCTGTTCCGTATGCACCTCCATCTGAAGAAGATTTGAAGAAATTGTTTGATCCGATGTTTGATGAATACTATGAACCTCTTGAGAACTACACTCCTTCAACATCAACGGTGGTGGCTTCTGAACCAATCATCACAGAGAATGCATCTGCCTCAATGTCTCTTTCTCCAGAAGCACCAACTACTGATCACTCATCATCATCCTCAGACACTCTTTCATCGGTTGTACATCATGGAATTGGTAATTTTGATGGAGATAACCCTTTTGCTACTCCCGAAGATGCTCCGTTTGAAAACATCTTTGCCCCTGAACCAACTCCTGAACCATCTTCATCAGGGGATCCAAACTCTGCTACTTCAGTCCCTCAACAACAACCACACGAGCACCTTATAAAATGGACACATGACCATCCATTGGACAACATCATTGGGAATCTTTCTCGACCTGTATCCACTCGAAAACAACTAGCAACTGATGCCTTATGGTGCTTCTTCAATTCTGTACTCTCTAAGATCGAACCGAAAGATGTTAAAACTGCAATGTCCGAGGACAACTGGTTTAATGCAATGCAAGAAGAAATTCATGAGTTCGATCGATTAGATGTATGGGAATTAGTACCCGCTCCAGATTGTGCAATGATTATTGCTCTCAAGTGGATCTTCAAAGTAAAGCTTGATGAGCACGGTGATGTTCTGAAAAATAAGGCAATGTTAGTGGCTAAAGGATATCGTCAAGAAGAAGGTATTGACTTTGAGGAATCTTTTGCTCCTGTTGCACGTATCGAGGCTATCCGAATCTTCTAAGCTAATGTTGCAAGCAAGAATATGACTGTTTATTAGATGGATGTGAAAACCGCCTTTCTTAATGGAGATTTGAAAGAGGTGGTTTACGTCAGTCAGCCAGCCAGAAGGTTTTCTGAATCCAGAGCATCCTACACATGTCTATCGCTTGAAGAAGGCCCTTTACGGTTTGAAGCAAGCTCCTAGAGCATGGTATGATATGCTATCGAAGTTTCTTCTATCTAATGGATTCAGCAAAGGAGCAGTTGATCCAACATTGTTCACCAGAAGGTCCGGTAAACACTTAATCCATGTTCAAATTTATGTTGATGACATTTTCTTTGCCTCGACCGACCCCAATGAATGTGATCGATTTTCAAGGGAGATGGGCTCCAAATTTCAAATGTCTATGATGGGACAAATGTCATTCTTCTTGGGATTACAAATTTCACAAAGTCCCGGAGGCATTTTTATAAATCAATCTAAATACGCAAATGAAATTTTAAAGAAATTTGGATTTAACTCCAGTGACCCCGTTGACACTCCTATGGTGGAGCTACAAAACGGATGAGGACCACTCAGGATCATGGTAGATCAAACAAAATATCGAAGCATGATTGGATCCTGATGTACCTCACAGCCGAACCAGACATTTTGTTCGCTTGTATGCATGTGTGCTAGATACGGCTAAGCCTACCAAAAAGCACCTTGAAGCGGTTAAACGGGTCTTTCGGTATCTCCAAGGAACCATTAACATGGGACTTTGGTATCCGAAGGACACCGGTATGTCTCTAACGGCCTATGCAGATGCTGACCATGCAGGATGTCAAGATACACGTCGAAGTACGTCAGGAGGTGCTCAATTTTTAGGTGATAAGCTTGTGAGCTGGTCTTCAAAGAAACAAATGAGCACTTCCATATCCTCTCACGATTATATCGAATACATAGCCATGTCCTCATGTTGTGCTCAAATATTATGGATGAGATCCCAATTATCTGACTATGGCTTTACATTCAATAAAATTCCTCTGTATTGTGATAACAAAAGTGCCATTGCTCTCTGCTGCAACAATGTTCAACACTCTAGAGCAAAGCACATCGACATTCGACATCACTTCATCAGGGAACAAGTGGAAAACGGAGTGGTTGAATTATACTTCATGAGGACTGAATATCAGTTAGCAGACATCTTCACCAAAGCTCTTCCTCAAGAACGTTTTGAGTTTATTCTTCCACGACTAGGATTAAAGAGCCTTCAACCAGAAACGCTCAAACGTCTTCAGGAGGAAGACGAGGAGTAAAGGTGTTCGTTTCTATCTATTCTTTGTATATATTAAAAAAAAAAAAAACCATCAAAAAGAAAATAGAAAAATATAAAATTTTCAAAATCCATAAAAATTAGAAAATCTTGAAAAATTTCAAACATATTGTTTATTTATCATTTTTTTTGTGTGGGTCGATAACATCTACGGATCTTGATTTGTCACTCAAAGAATGACACGGTTCTTTAGATGAAGTTCGATCGGAAATATTTTTTTGTTTTGTTAAAAAAACGGGATGGAGAAAAATGATGGTTTAGTGTCATTTCAGGTAGTAACCCGTTTTTTTAAAGAAAGAACAGAGCCATGCTTAATCTTAAAGTTTTCAAACCTCATGCTCTGATTCTAATAACAAATGTTTGTCATCAATAAGACAAATGTTTCTTTCCAAATATTTTTCCTTCAGATGCTTCTTCTGAAAAATATTTGACATCTTATGAAAACAAAATTGCTTTGAAAATATCTTGGACACTAATTTTGAAAATCACCCGGGCTAATCAATTGTCAAAATCTCTATCCATTAATCAACAACCTATGTCATTGATTGAGGGGGAGAATGATTTCAATCAAATCAAAAAGAGTATTTTTCAAACAATTGGCACGTAATCAAAATGAACAATGTTTTACAATGTTTATACAATTGGTACCAGACCTTGGTTATTGTTATGTTTTCAAAAGATAACCATGCATGTCTAAACAATGGAGTTTAAAAGTCTGAAAATCTGATTCTAATCGGTTGAAATGTTTTTAAAAGAAAGTCACATTTCTCTTCAAAAGCTTTCAAAAGTAATTTAAATCAATAGAGATCACAAATCTCAAAGGATTTGAAAATTGTGATCGGGGGAGTATTTGTGATTTAATTTGGATATAAACTGATAATTCAACAAGTGGTTTAGAAACATAACAACAAGCTCTCCTCCCTGCATGTGCCAAACGATTTCAAATTTTCCATGCACATGTTAAGGGGGGCATCTATCTTAAACCAAAAGGAATTGAAACGTGTTTGATTTATCTCAAAGTGCAGGTTCCTTCTAATGTGTGCAAAACTATTTCAAATCTCAATGCACATATTGAGGGGGAGAAATCTTATGAAAACCTCATCCTTCCACAAAAATGCTTTATCTACTTGAATTGATCAGGAAGTGATGATGATCATTTTAGAAAATGTTAATCAAAAGATTGGATCTTTCTTTCTCAATCTAAGATTTCAAAAGCCATCTTGCCTCCATGTGCTAAATTAATTTCAAATACTTGAAGCACATATTGAGGGGGAGCATTTCTAAAATATCAAAGACAATTAAGATACAAAATGCTTTGATCATATATCACAAGTATCTTGATTGATTTGTTAAATGGTTTTCAATTGGTTTCAAGGCGGAAGAACAATACCAAAAGACCGACCAACTTTAATTTATGCATGGAGATATAAGGATGATAAGGTTAGGTATTAGTTCCCACGATCCGCCAGAACCGGAGGGATCTACCCAGGGACAATCCACTATATAGTGTAGAAGTCCTTAGGTATGATGAAAAAAGGAGAAAAGTGAGATATGGGAAGAGTGCGGACTGAGATAGAGCTAGTACTGGAATAAACCCAACATGGCTCTAGTTATGAAGTCTCGGTAAGCACTGAAGGGGTTGAAGAATGAAAAAGAATTGGAATGTGAAAAGGGTGAAAAGAAACAGCCCTCTAATAATTCAACCTTAGGGCAGAAACCGGGTTCAATACATATGCTACTGGTGGTTACTTAGGTAACGCCGGTATTGAAGACAAGACGTCATGGACCAGTGACGCACTGCACTAAACTTCCCAAGCTACTCAAGTTCCTCTTAAAAGGACTTGTTTCATTCTCACGGGGAACCTACATAATCTATCGACTTTCTCTTATAGATTGTTGATATTGAAGAAGGAGACTCTCTCCCTAGTCTCCGGCATAGGAAACCATAATGCACAATTGAGTCTAGAGCCAAGAGATCATCAAATAAATCTCATAAGGACACTATCAATGAAGACTCTCTGTTTCACACATTGTGGAAAGAGAGATTAGATCTTAAGAGTCCTACGCATTATCCTTGTGGTATTGCTAGAACATCCGAGTGATACGTAAAAGTATTCACGATGAAGATGGAAATCCTTCTTGAGCCAACATCATACAAGCTCTTGGTAGGTGACATGTGAGATCTTTCATAAGATTAAGCTTGTGAAAACTGGATAGAAACGATGGGGCGATTCAATCTTGAATCAACCTTGGTCCAGGAAATGGATTGACGGATACCTTTGAAAAGCTGGTCGTTGTGCTTATCAAATTCTTTTCTCTAGCACATCGACTGAGTATTATGTTTTCAAAATTAAAAGGGTATTTATGATTGATAATTGATTTTCCATAAAACCTTCGTTGTATTCCAAAACCCTTTATATTAAATACACGATCGTTTTCAAATCATTTTCTTCAATCAGTGAACATCAATTCGCTGGTTCACTCACTCCGTGTTGTCTTCTTTGAGACGTTCCGGTTTGAGAACAGCTAGAGCAGCTGCGAAACCCTGTCAAGGAGATTCTTTGGAATTATACCTGATCACAGGCAGTACTTGTACTGATCAACGGGGAACCGTGGGCCGTGTACCTCAATTCAACAAAAGTGATCAAAGACACTTTCGTGCATTTTATTGCTAACTGTTTTATGCAGGGACACCCTTCGGTTGCAGCTGATCAGAATTGAGAAGTCAATCCATTGCCGCATGCTCACACATCGCTTTCACATCTAAAGAAATCATGATAATTGTATATCTTCATCAACTGGTTATGATATTGTTCAATCCATGCTTCTGCTACTTTGATACACATATCCTAATCAAAAAATGCTTCCGCAACTCTGATGAGAAGATATCATGATCCAAAATGTGAGCATGTCGGTCCAAAAAGTCACAACATCACATAATGGCGATACACCAAAAGGATGAGTCAGAGATTTACTTTGGCCGATGATCTCCAAACTGGCTCAAAACTCAACATCACATGGATCAGCTAAAGACCTCCACTTGTAATAACCAAAACATGCGGAACATGAAGAATCAAAGACTACGAGCTACAGAACAAAAGAGCTTAATCAAATAAACCAAGAACAACGAAATATTATATCAGTTTGTAATCTATGTAAGTTGAGGTGACCTCCCTTAGGGGGAGATTGTTAGGATTTAGTAAATCCAGTACTTAAAGTGTCGGTCACCTCAAGTATGTATACTCGTTAGAAATCTCATAGTCGTAGTATTTCAAAGGATAGTAATTAGATACTTAGTAACACTGTGGAGGCGGACGGGTCTACACTCAATCGTATGCCCGATCCACGCCTAATGTAGGCGTATATGCTTGTACCTATAAATACCCTTTGCCCTCCAAGGCAAAGGGTTTGAGCTTTCATAATTCATTTTTCTTTGTCTCACTAAGCTTCCCATCCTCTCCTACTTTCTCTCTCTAAACCTTATATCCTACGCATAACTTGTGCTTATGATGTGTTTGTGATAAACCAAGATGCTACAAAAGTGCAGGTACATAGTATTGCAGAAGGAAAACGCAAGATAAAAAGTATGTTATGCCATAGAAATGTGTTGGTAATTCTTGATGATGTTGATCATCTTGACCAACTAGAAGCGTTAACTGGCTCACATAACTGGTTTGGTGATGGAAGTCGAATAATAATCACAACTCGAGATGTAAATTTGCTAAGAACTCACAGGGTAGACGATGTGTCTCCTGTGACGTTATTGTCTCGTGAAGAGGCTATGCGGCTCTTTAATGCTCATGCATATAACAAAAAAAAGCATGTAAGCGATTATAAGAAACTTTCATCACAAGTAGTTTCTTATGCTGCTGGGCTTCTGTTAGCCCTTAAAATTTTAGGTTCTTTTCTATACGACAAAGATGAGAAAGAGTGGATGAGTACCTTAGATAGGCTAAAAGATATTCAGAAAGGGACATCATTAGAAGCTCAAAATTAGCTTTCATGGGATTAAACACGAAGAGAAAAAATCTTTTCTTGGATATTGCATGTTTCTTCAGGCACAAAAGAAAAGATCATGCAGTGGAGATACTTGACGCTTGTAGTTTTCACCCTGATATAGGGATCACGGTGTTGATTCAAAAATCTCTCATAACCATTAATTCATTTGGTAAATTTGATATGCATGATTTGGTACAAGAAATGGGACACTACATTGTTAGAGGGGAACATCCTGATAATCCTGAAAAACATAGCAGAGTTTGGAAGGAAGAAGAAATCAATAACATGTGTATTGAGGATGCAACAACGGTAAATCACTACTAGAAAACAGGGCAACAATGGCGGTTCGCGACGGAAACAAATCGTTGGATTCTAAGTACCAGCGGATTGCCAATGATTTCTTCGGTTACCGGCGCATGGTTAGTAATTTGTTACCATACCGGCGGCTCGGCGGACTAATGGCGGGTGGAGATACCGCCGACATTAAATCAAAAATCGATGGATTATCGACGGATGAAGATCGTTGGTAATCGTCGTTAATTACCAACGGATTACCGGCGGATCATTGGCGGTTGATGATACGTTGGTATCCGGATCAATTATCGATGGATTAGTGACGTGGGTTATTCATTTGTTATCTTCCATTATCACGAGGAGATCGCCAACAAAAATTTGCGGTTCTATATATTTTAATGTACTACACTTGTTCTTAAATCCCAATATATTTGTATCGCCATTGAAATGCTTGTAAGTTTGTATATTACCTACTTACCGGTGCTATTTTGTGTAACACTTAGGTTCACGCCACCACCTCGGTTTTATTCCGCATGATGTAGGAACTCGGCGACCACACGTTAAGTAACTTTTTAGTATTAGATTGATGGCATTTTGAGTGTTAATACGCTTAAGTGCGTGTAATAGGAATAATGACATCAATCGATTTAGCTAATAAGCGCGACTTCCTTTTTAAACAAATGACTATTACGTTCTTGTCATATATAATGTCATAGCCTATAGCCAACATCAACCCATGTACTCTACACGCCACTTCCATTCGATATAAATAATAAGAAAAGTAAGCATATAGGCATATAGCAATCGCGCACTCTACTTTACACATCATTTCCATTCAAGAGATGAATTAAGAAAGTTGATCACATCCGTCTATAGACCCGTTATGCCTTGAATGTCTTCCCGACATGGTAAATTTCCATTACATTGTGTGGTTTCTCTTTGTATCATTGTGTTTATAATTATGTTTTGCTTGTTTGTCCACTTTTGTTTGTTTGTTAACCGATTAGGTTATTGGTTTACGTTTTCTTCCAACTTGGTTTTAATTGGTCGAGGTTTGGTGGTTGATTCGATTTAACCCGTTGCTTAGCCCTACATTTATGTATTTAACAATGATATAAACAAAATTATATAAAAAATAATATTAACTAGTTCTCATAAACAAAATTATATAAAAAATGTGAGGCTAAAAAAATCACTAGATATTTTTTGTGCCCAAAATATTTTAGCTCTTCAACTTCTCCTCTAATTAATTTCCATTAACAATTTCCCAAAATAATTTGTTTCCTCTTATTTCTCTTTTTTCTTTGGCTAATAAGCCACTCATCTCTCTTTACCCTATCACTTTTCTTTTTCCATTCTCCATTCAACAATCCAAACTACTTAGCACATCGATCCACCTTTACATCTGGCTACTTAGCTTTCCATCGGTGCCATCTCGGGGCGATGCCACCAATCCGATTGCCATCTCTCATCGACCACTATTGTGGATCTAAGGTTTTGATTTTTTCTTTTGAAATCGTATTGGCTTTTAGACCTAGCATTTCATCTTCAAAATTTTATTTAAGTCTTAAATGTATATTGATTGTTGTTTTGGATATATTTTTAATTTTAAACAACTCATAGCTCATAATTATTAAAATTTAGTTCTGCGACTATGTATGGTTTTCTTTTTTATGTTTAGTAATTAGTGGGGGTTTACTTAGTTAAAATTGTTGATTGCTTTCTAAATTTTGAATAGAATTAGATTTGTGAGAGGCTTAGTTTTGGTACTTATATTGGTACTTTAAAGTGGAACATTACTAAGTTGAAGTTAATTGTTTTTATGAGTTTTGACAAATTTGTTCCTATGTATGTATACTGGTGTTTATACATAAAGTTAGTAGACTAACTATTATCATACCACTCATTATTTGTGTTTATGAGTGAAAAGATTAGTTGGCATTTGTTATGTGTGTATGAGCCTAGACAAAAACAAAGCAAAAATATCTTCACTTGGTGCAACATTCGGTTTTGTTGTTGATAATGTGGTGGTAATTAATGTATATCATTATGTCGAGATAAAGATCAATGATTGTTTGTCATTAAGAGTTATTACATATCTATGAAGTGTTATTAGCCTTTATGCTTCTATGAACCTGAGCTTTCATTCATTACATCTTCAATTGAAAATTGAAAATGTAACATACTTTATAGTTTTACTAAGAATTGAGAGCGACACCGGTTTAGGCTTCGTGGAGTAAGCGTTACATTTCGTTCTTTCGAGAATTGAAAGCAACACCGGTTGGGGCTGTTTAGTTTGTAGTGACATAGTTATTATAACACAAATATATGATTTTTCAAGTAGATTGCTAACTTTTTTTTACTAACAATCATTACCATTACCTTGATTGCCAACTATCTGTTTCATGTATGTTTTAGTGAACATAGGCGACTTTGGAAAAAGTACCTAGTAATTCAAAATTGCCTATGTGGGTTGAGGTAGCACTAGTTCAACTAGCAGCACGTCAGTGTTAGTGATGCTATAGCAAATGACATGACCCTTGATTCAAACATACAATAGCTAGTTAGGCCCTCCTAACAGGATCATGTGAGGTGATGAGGGTAGACACACGGCCCTTGAATCGTATCACATTTTGGGGTCTCTAATTCTCCGAACCTTGGCGGCTTAACGAAGCCATGAAGCGATTATTGATGT
>OU343224.1:261653467-261756901 GCA_910596185.1 Chrysanthemum makinoi | reverse complement strand
GTTATATTGAACACCTAAAGTGTCATTTTGAAAATACATCGGTTGATTTATTAAACATCATATTTTACAAAAAGATAGGTCCAAAAGATTTTCCAAAAGTACCAACATGAGTTTGTTACAATCAAACGATAGTTAAGTGCATAAAATCCCAAATCCACGTGGAGACGCGTCACTCACGACTCCATGCAGCCCTGATTATATCTAAATCACCGAGATTAAAACATCTAAAAGTGTCAACACAAAAAAAAAAAAAAAAAAGGTTTTTTTTTGAGTGATTTATAGAGCTTGGTTTATCATGAAAAACCTTTAAAGAACGTTTTACCCCGCAAAGGCATGTAAATCCACTCAGTTCCAAGTTCCTCCCATACAAAACTTGCAACTTGTGTGTTTACAACCCATTACTCAAAATGTTATTGTTTATGTTCAATCACACATTGTCAAATGAGTTCACATAATATTACCTAACTTAACGATCATAGTAATTGATAAGCACTTCATTCGACGTAGAACAATAGTACACGACTCGCGGATCATGATCAACTGATTAGCACATAACTCGACGAGAACAATAGCACATAATCATATTGCAGACTCAAGGTATCAGTATTCCCACTGATTAGCACATAATCGACGAAGAACCATAGCACACAATCGAACAAAGATATTGTACAACATTCGGTTTTGAAACAATTATGATCATGATAAACGTTGTAGCATGTATCTCCCCCAAAAATAGTACAAAATAATTGAAAATAGGGGCCATGAAACTCACCGGATGCAATGATTATGATGACAAAAATGGATACACTGAAATGAGGTGCTCTTTAGTGCAACCTATATGAATGATATGTTCTAATGTAAGTCATGAAACAATGTCATACATGCAAATTCACATGTAATCTATACCACTTGTACATTTTTGAAAATGTAAGTTTGTCGGCGAAAATAATGCTCTTATGACATCCTCGTCATGTTATAAATACTTTATAAGTACTTACGGTGAAACGATATCTCTACGATGTCGTTTAGTGATTTATCAAGAAATTATGTTTTTCGTCAGTAAAACAATATTAAATTTGAACAACCCTGAAAATGCTAAGTTTGAGTGATCGTATATTATTCTTACAACTGCGTTTTTGACGAACGATTGAACATTGGAAAATAGGCTAGATAAACTCACTTTTTACTAAGACATCTTTCTCAAAAGTCTTATCGCTAGAAAACGGCTCCAAACATGCCTTTCGCAATAACCATTTTGGCTTATTAGAAAAATAGAGTTAATACTTGTTAAAATAAGTACGATAGCCATATATCAACGCGTGTAACTTAGTCGTTATAGCTCCTTTTTCCACGTTCTATATTCCTCGATTCGTGTTAGTATGACTAATATATTTTTGATATTGACTCTTCTAGTACTTTAAATACTCGTTTTTGTCCTTAGAAAACCCCTTGACAGCAAGTACTATTTCAGAAAATTAGTTTTCGTCGTTTAACTTGAAACTACGTATCTTGATTCGTTATAAACCCGTTTTAAATCCCATTCAAGCGACCACGTTTCGGTTTAAGTCTATTTTCTGAAAATATAACCCAAAAAATCCAAACCGACTGAAATTTCCAGATTTTACAAAATAGACAGCCTTAAATATTTGTTGTCGAAAATGATTTTTCTAGTTCAAAGCTTGTACTAAACCCTTCCAATCAACACCAAAGTTATTCTAAACCTACCAATACACCTTCTTAGGGTGTCATGGGTTCCTAAACTTCACCAAAATTGATAGGTTTCATAGGAATACTAATAGGATAATTTAAACTCATATTAAGAAATAAAAACATGTAAAAGTGGTATGGATCATAGTATATTTGCATGTTTTTCTAATAGAATCATAAAAATAGATCAAGTAGGAGTATGTAAGATTGGGAAAATTATTTAGAACACTTACTTGATATATGAAG
This sequence comes from Chrysanthemum makinoi, assembly GCA_910596185.1. Classification (NCBI taxonomy): domain Eukaryota; kingdom Viridiplantae; phylum Streptophyta; class Magnoliopsida; order Asterales; family Asteraceae; genus Chrysanthemum; species Chrysanthemum makinoi. Next base: position 261,754,948 of record OU343224.1, on the reverse strand, counting down.
AGGTTTTGGTAACAAGGTACTTAATTACTTGAAGGTTTTTATTTCAAAACCTATACTAAAACACTATATTGATCTTGAAAGCACTTGATCTTGGAAAAATGATGATGATCTTTGATGAGTGTCTAAATACTCATCATTTTTATACTGTTAGAATGCCAAAAACATCTGAAAACACTCAGAAACACATCAAAATGATAAAAATATCACAAACAAGTGTTTTATATGTTTTAAATGCAAAAACATCAAAAGCTGGTGAAAAACGTATCAAGTTTGCATAATTGGCAGTTTTAGTCCCCCAAGTTACAAAAGTTGTCAAAATCAATCCCTGGTAATTCAAAAACTTGTAAAAAGTCATTTAAGGTCCTTGGGATTCACAAGTTGTTCAAAATAATCCTTTGAAGTTTAAAATCACAAAATTACAACTTTGGTCCCTCAACTTTGCAAAAGTGTCAAAAATAGTCCTTGGTTAAATTAAAAAGTGAAAATTATCAACTTTTAACCTTGTACTATTAATAAATGGCAAAATAGGTCCTTATGATAAACTTTTTGAGAAATTACAATATTGGTCCTCAGTTTCTAAATTGACAGTTTTGGTCCCTGGATTTGTAAAAATGGAAATTATCAACAAAGGTCCTTGTACTAATCTACTTGCGTTTTAGTCCTTATGAGAGCTTTGGAGCATGTTCAAGATCAGCCATTAACTTTGGCTAAATTACATGATTGGTCCTTTTGTTAAACCAACCGGACCCTATTATTAACTAAGTCCAAATCCAAGCCCAAACACTTACACCGGCCCAATATTTGAAAACAGATAAGCGCGCACACTGACTCCGCTTTATCCCCCCCTAACACCTGTATCCACTCCATATCCTCCACCTGCTCACTTCCACCTTTACACACTACCTCCTAACACTTGATTACATCCCCCTCCACCTCCACATCAAACCAAACACAATTAATGAAGAAAACCTGCTCAATTGAAAAATGGCGCCAAAAGTGACAAATGTCAAAACTGATTATCTGGCTCAATCCAATGGTCAAGATGTGGTGGGATTTACTCAAGAGTGTCGACATAGTTGGAAAAGATCAATAAATATCAAGAATGAAGCAAGAGAGAAGATATCTAGTATAATTTTAATTTTTAATTTCGTCTTAGTCTAACTTTAAAATTTCAGTGTTTGTAAAAGCTTTAAGCTTTGTATTTTATGTTTTTAAGGTGAAATAAAACTTTTGTAAGCATCAATTTCCAGTTTCAAGTCTTATGTCAAGTTATGCAGTTTTCTTATTATTCAAAAATCTCAATATGTTGAAATGTTGTTAGAAGTTGTTACTTTGGACTTAGAAGCTCATATAAGCTCCATATAAAGCTTATGCAAGCTTTTAGATACTCTTAAAAGCAGTTCATTAGCAAAAATCAAAAAATTCACAAAAATATCAAATAAATAACTTAAAAATAAAAAATCATGATGCAAGGTTCAAAAATGCTTGGAGCGGATATATAATGGATGGTCTTGGGTGTAGTGCTTATTGGTAAGCTATAGGATCTGTTACTTGGTCCTAAGTCTCGTTTTTCAGCTCAAGCTACTTGTAAGCCTCTTGATCTCATTTTGGTATTTAACCGTGTAAAATGTTATAAGTTTATATCTTTGTGTTTACATGTTCAAGAGTTGTAGTTAAACATAATTAAACTATAAAAACAGTTACTTGTTCTTTAAAGTTTGTAGTTAACTAAAATTTCATTTTCACAGTTAAGTTAGCATAGTTGTAATTTCTCAATCTTATGTTGTTATTAATGTGGTTTTATGTTTATTCAGTCTTCTTTAATGAAATTATAAGGTTTATAATCATGTTCATGGTCGATCTTTGTTATCTTTTGAAAAACACCAAATCAGTCACATAAAGGGTTGTTTGTTTGTGCAGTCCATTGTGCTAAAGGTTGTGCAAATAATTGCTTTTGCTTGTCTCATGTCTAAATAGGTCTTAATAACTCATACAAGTCATTAAAACAAGTCCTTATTAGCCTAAAAGTCAAAATCTTTCTTTTTGGTCTTGAATCAGTCCACTGTTGGGATTTTGATTTGCAAGAATCATCATATTAGCTCAAAAGTAGTTAACATAGCTTAATATAACTTTATTACACCTTAATACATCAATATCAGTGTTTTAGATCAATCACAAGTTCAGTTTAGTCAACCTTTCATTTCAATCAAAAAGTCAAAACTTGCCCTGTGCATCGGTTTGATAGCTAAATCAAAAGCTCCTACAGAGCTTATTAGTTGACTTTACCTGTGATTTTGTTTCTTTTGGACGACAACCTGGTCCTTTTCAAGCTCCAAGTTTTAAAATTCCATTTGGAGCTTATTCACCAGGGCTGCAAGTGCTTATTATTTTGTCCCATATTACTCAGCATTAACTGATTCTCAAATCAGTGTTTTGTCAGTTTTGAAATAGCTTCTCACAAGCTCATAAGAGCTTATCATGGTCTGAGTTTTGGTATAATTAGTCTCAACCAGGTCTAGTACAAGTTCCAATAATTGTTTTTTAGTTCTAGCTTATTTGGTGTTCTGTGCATAAGCTCAAAGTAGCTTACTAAAATCTGTTTTGCTCATTAAGCTCAAACATCAAATCTGTTGAGCTTGTGATTCTGTGGGTTAGGACTTGTTGAAACCTGTTCCATTTGAGTCATTTTAGCTTAATATAGCTTCTGTGTAGGTTTGGTGGTCTTTGGTTATCATTTGGCTTTTTCAAGTGCTTATAAATAAGCAGTTGCCACTGCAGTTGTTTATTTCTCCACACAAGACCATGTTTTTCTATTTTTCCTAGATTATACATATTAAAATAAACTTTTCCTGAAATTTTCATAATTTTTCATAACTGTTTGCTATTTTTCTTAATTTAAACTAGTTTTTAATCCTTTTTAATAGCTTTTAATACAAATAAATTAGAAAAAGCTTAAAAAAAATATATTTTCTATTTTCCTAGATTAAGATAAATATAAAAGTAATAAAAAGTATTTTTCCATAAATTTCTTAGTTTAAAAAGTATTTTTTAGCATTTTAATTAGTTTAAAATAGATTTAAATTAATAATAAATACATAATAAGTCTTAAAAATATATTTTCAGTTTTAAAATAAGTTTTATAATATTTTAGATTTTTCCAAGTTATAATTTCATTTTTCTAGGTTAATTTTGTATTTTCTTGTATTTTAGTGCATTTTAAATACTTAATAAATAGTTTTTAATTAATAATAATTAAATAATAAGTTGTAAAAATAATTTTATTTTTCTAATAATTTTCTTTTACTATTAGGATTGTAAAAATATCATTTTTATATTTGTAGGCCTTTTATTTCTTTAAAACTCACGTTTTATTTTGTACGTAGACGTAATTTTATTTTAAACGTAAGTTTTAAGTTGTAGGTTTTAAACGTTCATCGACTTTAAAAATAGTGATAGCGTTTATTTAATATCTTTTATCTTTTATTTCTTTTAATTTGCATTTAAGTCGCTTTAATTTGTAGATTTTTTTCTTTTAGTATAATTTTCCATCCAAAACCTTACTGATCACTATCCTTAGTGATCATTCTACCATCTGATCAAGTGTTTATTACACCAATTCATCCTCCGTGGGACTTAACGACCGAATTCCTATATTCCTCGATCTTAATTGTATTTGTGCTCCGAAATGTTTTAAGTTTCTTATAGTTGGTCATTCACAAGTGGCTAGCTTGCGTGAGATAACTTGACGGTTCAGCACAGATCAATCTTCTTCTTTTTCTTGAAATGGCCGAACCATATGGGAGATGTGTTGAGAGAGTTCTTTTCCTTTCACTTGTAAAAATTATATTGTATGTGTGTTTTAATTTTTGTAAAAAAAGTAAGTATGATAAATATCTTGACAAAATGGCACTTAAGTAATTTAGGAATCCAAATTATAATTGTCACCTTGATGACTAGGGGGGGGGGTGGCATGGAGGTGGAAAAAAAAGACTTTTGTTGAGTTTTTGTTATAAAAATGTGTTAAATGTTTAATATTTAGTAATTTAAGTTTAGATATTTAGTTATTAGGTATAGAGTTGGCTAGAAATTGATTTTAACGGAACAAAATAAAATATACTGAAGTCATAAAAATTATAAAATTACATTTCTCACAAGTATCGGGTGAATAAATAATTATCATATAGAAATTTCGTAACCCTCGTGAATATATATATATATATATATATATATATATATATATAACAATTTATATACAAAATAAATCCAAATCATCGGGTAAACTAATAATATAATTTTTATAGCTTTAAAATGAGTATAAAAATATATCTGGACAATTGTTGGAAGTGTCGGATCAATTATTCAAAATAAATGATCGTGTGATAGCGTTTATTTAATATATAAATATACGTTAATGAAATATGTAAACCCATGCATGAACTAATATGGAAATGATGTTACTGATGATATGTAGACTAACTCTAGTCTATATGAAATGTTCTCAATGATTTTCCATGAATACGCAACTTAACCCTCACAGTTACGCGAATTTGATACTCGTAAACCTAGTTTACGAAATGATGAATAGTGAATCATGATTAACGATTTTTCTCCGGAAATGAATAGTGTTTCGTGAATAGTAAATTTTTGAAATAACCTCTCAAAGTCTCAAACCGACTTCAAAAATGATGAATAGTAATTGGTGAATAGTAATTTCCCGAGATGAATAGTGAAAATTTTCAAAGTTTGATAAATGACATGAAATTACGATTTGTCACAACTTCTTGAGTGTTTTAAAGAAGGGTAGTGACTTTTCAGCAGATTTAGCCAAAAATCTATTCAAACTTGCTAGCTTCCCATTCAGTCTTTGAACGTCCTTGAGGCATTTCGGAGATGGGAGGTTTAGTACGGCTTCTGCTTTGACTGGGCATACCTTGACTCCTTTAGTGTTCACGGTGTATCCTAAGAACATTCCCTCTTCCATTCCGAAAGTGCACTTCTTGGGATTTAGCTTCATGTTTATTTCTCTTAATGTTTTGAAGGTTTTTGCTATGTCCCTTAGTATTTCTCCCTCCGAACGGATTTTGATCACTAGGTCATCTACATGTACTTCTAGATTTCTGCCAATTTTCTTGTGGAAAGCATTGTCTACTAGCCGCTGGTATGTCGCTCCTGCGTTTTTTAGTCCAAATGGCATTTTGGTGTAGCAGAATATTCCTTGGTTTGTGATGAAGGTTGTTTTTTCCTCATCTTCCTTTGCCATCTGGATTTGGTGGTAGCCCTTGTATGCATTCAGGAAACATTTGAAAGGGTATCCGCAGAGTGATTCAACCTTCCAATCTATCTCTGGTAACGGGTAACCGTCTTTTGGACAGGCTTTGTTGAGGTCTTTGAAGTCAACGCACATTCTCCAACTTCCGTCGTGCTTTGTCACCATCACTGGGTTAGCTAACCAACTATGGTAATGTATTTCTTTCATGATTCCTGCACCCACGAGCTTTTCTACTTCTTGTATTGCCTTGTTTCTTTCTGGTACCTGACCTCTTTTCTTTTGCCTTATGGGAGTGTACCCTTCTCGTATGTTTAAGTTGTGCTCTGCTATGTGTTTTGGGACGCCCGTCATATCCGCCGGACACCAGGCGAATATATCTAAGTTCTGCTTCAGCAGGTCACACAGCTTCTTACGTCCTTCAACTGACAAGGTTGATCCAATGGTTATTGTCTGCTCTGGATGTTCCGGATGTATTGCCACGTGTATTCGTTTTTCCATTTGTTTTTCCGTTGCGGTTTGTGGCGTTGGTTCGGAAACCATAGTACATTCCAATGAGACCATCCTGCTACTGTGAATCGTGAGCACTCCGCCTTCTACCAGGATTTTTATCTTTCCATGTGCTGTTGAAGGTACGGCCTGCAGTTTTCGCACCCCCGCCTTTTTATAATTCCGTTATATGGCGATTGGGACCTTACAATCACGAAGTTCATCCATGCTGATGCTGAATGTTCATCATCGCCGATTTTAGTTAACAACGATATATGCCCGATCGGCCATATTACTTCTCATTTATATCCAATAAGGGGGGTTGTGGCAGGCATCATTTGCCTTCTTATTTCAGGCCGGAGTCTCTCGAAGCAATGCTCGTATATGATTTCTGACGCAGAACCTCCGTCAACATACATGCGGTGTATGAAGTGCCCACCTATCTCTGTCTCGATGACCATTGGCCCGTCATTCCCTTCTTCTTCATCGAGTGACGGGAATGAGATATTCTGGTTTGGGGAAAAGCTTTGTGTAATTTTTTGTCGTATCACTCGCTACTGAGATCGCACCATCAGGATTGCGAGAGGTTTATCTTTTCCTGACGTTTCCCCTTTTTTAGGTGCTTTGGACTGGTCCTTGCCACTATTTTGTTTGAGTTCCTTTATCACGTTTGACAGCTTCCCGGTTCTCAGCAGTTCTTCTATCTGCCTTTTTCAGGTGCATGCATTCATCCGTGTTGTGTCCCACTTCTCCGTGGTACTCGCAATATTTGTTGGCGTTCCTTTTCTCGACCGGTGTAAGCATTGGTGGAGGAGTTTTAAATTTCGCCTTTTCCAATGCCAATATTTCTTTGGGTGTCTTGGAAAGGAGGGTAAACCTATCTTGCTTCCTCTCCGACCGGAGTTGATTTGTATACCCTCTCTTGAAGCCTTGCTTCTGCCCAGATTCATGCGACTTCCATTATACTTGGGGTAGCGATCTCTTTTTTCCTGGTTGCCTGCGGCTACCTCCCCACGGAGGAAAGATGCGGTTACCCTCATCATCTCATCTACCGACTTGGGTATATTATCATGCAACCTTTTAATTAACTCAGGGTTAGTGATCCCATGCATGAAACTGGAGACCTTCATGAATTCCGGAGCTTCCTTGACATCTCTGCTTTCCACCTTGAATCTTTTCACAAAGTCTTCTGTGGTTTCTCCTTCTTTCTGTTTGATGTGATGGAGTTCCACAGGGTCCTTTATGCACTTCTTTTGCTGAAGGAAATTTGACATGAAAATCTCTTTCAACTCATCATAACTGTCTACCGATTCTAGTGGGAGATCTTCAAACCACACCTAGTGGATCCGGTGAGTGTGGAGTTTAACATGTGGCACCATGTTGGCATGGCCCAGCGTTCTAATTTTGCCTCTGCTTGAAAGATCTTTAAGTGGTCTTCCGGGTCTTCACTTCCATCGTATGTCTTCACATTGGTAGGCATTCGTGTCTTCTTAGGCATGTCAAAATAGCGAATGCGTGGAGTGAACGGGCCAGTCTCCTTGCACACCCATGGCCTAGCTAAGTCATCGTCTTCGACATCCGACTTTTGCCTTTTTGATCCGGAGCCCCAGCGCTCGTGTTCGTTATCTTCGCTTCCGGAGAGTCGATCTGTCTTCCGTGAGTATGTTCGGCTACCTTCGTATTCTCTGGAGTAGGGCTCCGTTCTTTATGAATAAGAGTGGTGGTGAGTGCCTCCGTCCTGTTTTTCAGATCCACGACGCCTGGTTATCTTTTGGCTTCCGGAGCACACGAAGATGCTTTTTTCTCTGTCCCCAAGCCTATGGAACGCGCTCTTGCGCAGCCTTCTGAACACCTCCTCTTTTTCAGCGGTTTTCTTTCCCGGTGATCTGGATCGGCTGCACTTTGGCTCGGAGTTTTCTCTTGAGTTCCGGCGCTTTCGAGATTCGATCTTCTTTCTTAGATCCTTCCTTTGCATCTGCCTTCCGGATTCGGATTGTTGTGATGCTTCGCTAAAATCTAACCGAGTTTTTAGCGTTTCTCTAGCCTTGATTCTCCCTTCCTGTTTCCGAACTTTCTCTGTCACAATGGGTAAGATATGTTCGTAGTACTTGTCGCAATAGTTTTTGATGGCTGCGCTGGATGCGGGCCCATCAGACCCTTCCAGATCTATTGCGTTTTTCTTTCCCGCCTTGTTCCGCACCACAGACACGGGAGCGGTTGTTGGGTTAGAGCGAGCTCTTTTGGTGAGCATTTTTTCCTTTTGGAGCGTAGTTGTGTACTGGGTCTCACGGATGGCGCCAACTTGTACTAATCCAAGTAGTTTGATTAATTTTCCTACACAAGAAGAGTAAACCGTTAGCCTTACCGTGGGGACGGACCCCACGATTAGACTCCGGCATGAGAGTAAGTACACATTCTTGAGAGGGAAATAAGAGTATGTGTGTGTAATTATGAGAGAGAAAGTTGTACATTGTATGGGGATTAGAGCCCCTTTTATAGGCGAGGCTTACCACTAGGGTTTCCTAGATACTCGCACATAGTGATTAATTGCCGGAGCCGGACCCTTGTCAGATAAGGTTCCATGTCAATCGCGGATGCGGACACATGATATCTTCAACGGCTGAAGGCTCAGCCCGCCATGTATCTTGCGTGTGTCTTTAGGTCTGGACTATAACCAATTTCGTCATTGGGCTTACCGTTGGTCCATGGTTCGTAGTTATTTTATCGTTATTGGGCCTGGGCCCAGCATGTGTATAGTGTGTATTGGGCCTAGTGGGCCTGTTATACATACTATACGTCATCAATCAATATCCATATACTCCCTCCGTCCCAAATTGACTATAATATATCAATTGTACCAACAACGCCCCTAATTTAAAGCAAATTACGTATCTAAAAAAAGCCATTACATAGTTAATCAATGGTAAAACAATAATTGTGCAAAATCTCTAATGATTATTTAGGGGGTGTTCGTTTAAGCTTATTTATGGGCTTATGAGCTTACATGTTTTCGGCTTATGTTTCGTAAGCCTCAATTTTTTTTTTGGCTTATTTGAAACTTGTTTGCTTATATAGCCTTTTATAAGTTTGTTATTGTCATAACAAACTTATATAAGCCAAAAAGTTTCAAAATAAGCCGGAAAAAAACGAGGCTTACGAAATATAAGCCGAGAACATATAAGCTCGTAAGCCGATAACTAAGCTTAAACAAACACCCCCTTACTCTAAACAATAAGACCCTGAATAAATAATCACAAACACTTTTATAAAAAAAACAATCTAACTCTACCTGGTGTTTGTTTCAGCAAATAAAAAACAATCTAACAAGTTATAAAACACACATCCAAACACACCTGAGCAATAATGCCAGTAGGAATATGTTTTAACCGAACATCAGTTTCGCGTTTATTATTATGCTGACCACATGGACCTGACGATTTATAAGTATCAATTTCACATTGACTTAATAGCTTCTCATCTGACAAAGCCACGAACTCTCTTCCACCGCTAACGTCATCATCATTTGTTACTAGAGATGATGGGGTTGAGTTGTAACGAGATAAATAAGATGTTCGGTTTGGTGGAAACGGTGTCGTTTTGAGGGTTTTGAAAGGTGTTTGGATGTGACGGAGGAGGAGTGGTGTGTGTGAGGGTGTGTTTGGACGGAGGAGGAATATTGGGAATGATTTTATCAGGAGGTGAACACCAGCCATTTTTGTGGAAATGAAAAACTGAAAGATTTGTTAAGGGCATTTGTTTTAGGCTTATTTTATTTGAGTTCATATTTCATATTATACCAGCATGTACCCGCGTGATGCGGCGGCGGCTACCCTGTGACTGAATTTTCTGATAATGTGATGTTATGCGGCCATATTTTTTTAACAAGTAATTTAGAAATAATAATAACGGAGATCTTGTTTAGTTTTCTTTTCGTTTTCGAGTCTAGGTAGATCTTTGTTATTACTGTGAGTTGGGAGTGACCAATGGGTAGCCTAACAAAAAAAAAGAAAAAAAAGAAAAAAAAGAAAATCTTACAAAGTTAAAAATGTTTTTTCAATAATGTAACGGTTCACTTTTTGTTTTTTAGTCGAGTGAGTTATCGGTCGAGGGGATGAACCCTTCGTCAATTTTGGAGCCGATCGACCCAGTTAGACCCTCATGCTGCAATGGCGGCGACTCGGTCGGCGCAATGGCAACCGAAACGGTCGACTGACCACTGCGAGCAGTCTAATGGCTTTAGTTTTAAGTGCTTGACTTAGTAGCTTGATTAGATTGTACATTGTGGTTAAATGATTGTATATTTTGATGAAAGGGTAACTTAAATAGTGTATTAATTGTATATGTTGAACAATGTTTTTTTTAGTTTTATTTGTGCTTCAAATAGTTGTAACTTATGCTTTTTTATTTGTATTTGCTTAAAAGTTCTATATTAGGAAATCTTAAAAAATTAATAGGAGGGAAGGTACAAGATACATTATAAGTAGTATAGATAATATAGGGACGAGCATTTCGAACCGAATCCCAGAACCGTACCGGTACCGTACCAAAACGGTACCGATTCTTGAAATACGGTACGGTACCAGGACTAAAAAGGTGAAAAAAAAATCGGGACCACTAATTCGGTACGGGATCGGTACCAAATCGGGAAATTCCCAAAAAAGCGGGGAAAACCCGATTTCCCGGTACCGGTACCGATACTGGTAAGGTGGTACCGGTATCCGAATCCCGTTCGATACAGTACCGGTACCACTAATTTATGCTCGGAAAAAAATCGGTACCACTAATTCGGTACAGGATCGGTACGGGACCAGTACCGTGCTCATCCCTATTCCATAATATTTGTAACATAAGGGTGCGTTTGTTTTATAAGTATTGAAATGAGAAATTGGCGTTGGTCAGAAGGTTTGGAATTTAAAAGTGGCAATCATACTCAAGAATATAGATATATTTCATACCCATCATAAATGGTGGGTTTTTTCTCTCTTGAATGATACCCATTCTTATACCCAGGATAAATATCAAATAAAAAGACAAATATCCGTATATTAGGTTAAAAAATCTAAAATTTTCTTAAAAAAATCACAAGATCCGGTATGTTAGTGTATACAAAAGTTGTGAATGAAGTTTTTCTTAAATTGGATACCTTTTTCCTAAAAATAATTATGAAAAAATACGTTTATTCATTAAATCTTTTTTTGTCCATCAAAAATTTGTTTTTGTACCCAACTTCTTTTGATTTTTTGCTTCAAAATAACATTGCTCATCAAACAAAAACAAAATGTTTTGTTCATCAAAATTTTTTTGCGCATCAATTTTTTTTTTCTTTTTTCTTTTTTTTCCATTAAAAAATACGTATAAAATCTCAATATTAGAAAAACCTCTTTCACAAAAATTTTATTCACCAACATACCCGATCTTGTGGGAATTATTTTGGATTTTTTCGCAAACCTATTTAGAAAAAAAAATAATCTTTTTACCTAATGTACAGGTATTTGTCGTTTTATTTTAACTTTTCCCCTTATACCCATACCCAAATCCAAACCAAACGCCCCCTAAATTTTCAAAAAATTGACAAAAATACCCAATTTTTCAAACCTATTTCATTTAACACCCAAAATTTTCTCAAAAAGCCAAAACAAAATTACCTTTAGCAAAATTTAAAAAAAATAAAAAAATAAATTGATATTTTCTTAAAAAATCAAATTATTTTTATATTTTCTTTAAAAACATCGAAAATTTTCGATATTTTGAAAACACGTATATCAAATGGAAACACACATACTTGACATATTCACATAAGGGCTCACACACTTGCGATATTCTCACACAACTCACCTCATAGACCTTGCGATTATTCAGATGAAATCCGCAAAGGGCTTTTACCAATTAAACTTTGCGAATTAAGGGATTTTTTCGAATTGGGTTTTTCCCCGCGCCACATTTTTTCTCTACTTAGGGACGAATCATTGATCAACATTCAACTCCGGTACGTTTTATTCATACAAAAATTATGTTAATCAAAAAACTATAAACCTGAAAGTACGGAACATAAAATATAAAATAAGTCAAACGCTTAAAACTGTCTGAAATACGGAACAGAAATTGACAAAGAAATATGTTGTACTGAAAAAAAGGGGACACGAGGAATCTTTGACCAAAACTCCCCTTATGTTACATCATGTGGGGGGGGGGGGGGGGGGGGTTGTATAATATGACCCAAAAGACAAATGAAACATTGAAATTAGTACAACTAAGCCCAATGCTTACCTAAGATCTACTTTATTTGACTCAATGTGTTTTTTTTTTATTTGTTAGGCTGTTCACAGTAAGGGAGGGAATCGACCTTTATTTTATCCGTCACGTCAGCTTACTCTCTTCGGCGACCTACAAGCGATTTTTTACGACAGTAAGGGTGACCTTCATTTTTTTTTCAAAACATTTTTAACAAGAAACTTAAATTTCATTAATAATTAAAACATTACATAATAATTCAAATAAAATTACACGATTACAAAACTAATTAAAAACTTAAACTAATAATCTAAGTCGTAGCGTGCCTTGATTGCATCCTTGATCTCTTGCAGCTTTTGTGGTTGGAGTACGGGCAAACAGGAGTCGATTGGTGTGAGATAGAATATGATGTTTTTCTCCTGTTTCTTTTGTTGTGAAAATTCAAATTTTTGACGTTCTAGTTCAAATTTCTTTTCCTCCATTCCGCTGCTTCCCAACTTTTTCTTTCAGCAACTTCCAGCTCACGTTTCCTCAACCCCGCTTCTTGTTTTTGGTTTTCCAACTCATGTTTCTTAAACTCGAAATATTCGTATGTTGCCGACTTTTTCTTTCCCCATTTTAGCATCTTAATGGTCCTCCATTTGTCGGCTACCCCTTCAAAATACGAAGCCATGGATTGATCGAAGGCGGATGATTTCTTCTTATTTTTCTTAGCTTGATCATGACCCATTGGTCGCTCATCTCGAGTATCTTCAAAAATAGACTCATCCGCATCTTCGTTCAAATTGAAACCAGCATCCGATTCTGTTTCAGAAGTCTTAGATTTCTTTCGAGCCTTATCGGACTTCTGAAAATGAGGCATATCAACTTGCATCTAAGCAGCATGTTCCCTCAAAACTTCCCAACACTTCTTTAATTGAAAAGGATGCCCATGCATCACTATATATTCTGCACACACTTTTTGGTAAATATTGAGGTCATTCTCACCACTTTCATGATTCTTTTTCATATTGTTGAAAATGGCACAAAAGCACCAACTCTAAGACGAACCCTATATTTCCATTTGCTTATGATCGAGTTGTAAGTTCTGTTTGAACTAGTTTTGTGTTTCAAAGTAATTAATAACCTTCTCCCAAAATCCCTTAGCCTTCATTACCTTCCTCAATTGCTTATCTGATCCAATCACCCATTTACCCTTCCTTCTCAATTGTTGATCATGCCAAGTATACTTTGAATTTGTTGCAGAACCATCTTGTAGCCCTTTAATGATGTTACTTAGCACAGGATCAGTGGTCCATAATAAAGTAACTGAATTTATAAACTCATTATAAGTAGAGGCAGTCAAAAGAGCAAACAACTCAGTTTGCCTTAGATTCTTGACAATGCATCAACCGCAACATTCTTTTTACCTTTTTCGTACTCAATCTCATAATCAAACCCCAATAATTTAGTCAACCACTTTGACTGAAAAGGAGTAGTGACTCTTTGGTCTAACACATACTTAAGAGTGAAATGATATGTCCTTATCTTGAAATGCCTATCAAGGAGATAGCCTCTCCACTTCTTCAAAGCTAACACCACTTCTAATAGTTCCTTCTCATAGGCAGACAATGCTTGATGTTTTGGAGCTAATGTCTTACTCAAAAAGGCTATGGGATGACCTTGTTGAATAAGCACTACACCAATTTCATACCTTGATGCATGAGTCTCAATAATAAACTCTTATTGAAAATTTGGTAAGGCCATAACTAGAGCTTCTATCATGGATTTTTGTAACTTATCAAATGCTACTTGTGCTTCAGGACCTCATACAAAAACATGTTTCTTTAAAAGAGCAGTTAAAGGTTGACTGATACTTGCATACCCCTTCACAAATCTTCTATAGTACCCAGTAAGCCCCAAAATCTCTCTCAGTTGCTTAAGAGTTGTAAGAACATGACACATTTGCATTGATTTGATCTTATTTGGGTCAGTGGCTAATCGTTTGGTTGAAATTATGTGACCCAAATACTCTACTTGTGTTGTGCCAAACAGACACTTACTTTGTTTTGCAAAAAGTGTGTGTGCCCTCATTACTTGTAACAATTGTCTAAGAAGATGAATATGTTCTGTCATAGATGAATTATAGACTAATATATCATCAAAAAAGAGCAAAGTGAAGTTCCTTAGGAAGGCTTTAAAACTGAGTTCATTAATGATTGAAAAGGTGATGGTGCATTTGTAAGTCCAAAGGGCATTGCCACAAATTCATAATGCCCATCATGATATTTGAATGTTGTTTTGAAAATATCCTCCTCACACATCCTGATTTGATGGTAGCTATACCTCAAATCCAATTTTGAGAAAATTTCAGCAAAATGTAGCTCATCTATCAACTCCTCTATTACTGGTATGGAAAATTTGTCTTTTATGGTGTTTTTATTAAGTTGTTTGTAATCCATTCACATTCTCCAAGAGGCATCTTTCTTTTTTTACCATGAAAATTGGTGAGGAAAAGGGACTATGGCTTCGTCTTACAACTCAAGTTTCTGACAATTCATTAACCATAGCTACAATAACATCCTTTTGGTTAAGAGGATACCTGTAAGGTCTAATGTTGATCACAATGAACTCGTCTTTCAAAGGAATTTTGTGATCGCAACTTCTCTGTGGAGGTAGGCTAGTAGGCAAAGTAAAAACATCATCAAATTCCAGTAAAAGCAGCTTTAATTCAAGGTGCAACTCACCATCGTGGACCTCTGCAGCCTGCATTAACTGTAATGTTACAGTAGGCCAAACACAACTTATTAATGGCAGAGAAACTTCACCATTTCCATTCATTTGTTTACTTATTTTTTTTCACTCATCTATGGCAACTCAGCCTGTTTAGCACCTCTCAAACACACCTTCTTCTCATCACATACAAATTTCATCACCAGGTCTTGAAAGTTCCATTCAATGGTTCCCAAAGTGGACAACCACTGAATACCTAAGACCATTTCACAGCCTCACACCATAAACCATATATTGACTTGTAAACTTATTCCCTCCAGCCTCAGTAACTTGAAAGCGGATAATTTTTCTTCATTTTACATCCTAGCATTTTTGAAGTGAAGATGTCCAAAAAGATATGAGTGCTTCCAATGTCTAAAAGCAAGTGCAACGAATGTTTTTCTACACTACCCTTCACCCTCATAGTGTTAAAAGTATGTATGCCAGGCAGAGCATTCAAAGAGATTTGAGGATAACATTCACTCATTAATAGGTTCATTTCCCCTGCTCTCAATTTCCTCCACTCCCTCATTTTCAGTCTCATTGCTTTCTAATTCCAAATTTTCCTCACAAGGGCAAATTTCCAAATTATACATCTATCCACTACACTTGTGGCCATGCATGTATTTCTGATCACAGTAAAAACATAGGTTTTTGGCTATTTTCTCAGCAAATTCTTTTTGACTCAATTGTTTTCTAGGTGTGGCCAATAATCACATTATAGGTGTTTGGTGTAGGTAAAGCCAAAGTGGTGGTGTTTTTGTTTGGGTACACTACATTCTTGTTCACATATGTGTTCACTTTAGGGGTCTGCAAAATGGGTGCAGTTTTCTATCTTACCACAATAAGTGTAGCCTTTTGCGGATTAGCTAAACTAAAAGCATATGCAAGTAACTTGGGTCTAAACATTCTAAAATTCAATTATATATTGGCAAGTAATCCAGCAACAAACATACTAATAGATTAAGCCTCAATAATGTCTACTTGAGTAACCAACTTCTCAAACTAACTTTGGTACTCCTTCATGTTAGATTCATATGTGAGATTTATGAGTTCTGCCACAGGATCTTCATTCACAGGACCAAATATTTTCATAATAGCCTTTTCATACATACTTCATTCCACATTATCTCCATTATTTTTTATGAATTGCAAATTCCAGTCTAAGGCCTTATCATACAGATGGATTGAGACTATTATGACTTTTTCCTCTTCATGCACATTATCAAGAGTAAAGAATTGCTTAATGCTAAACATCTAACCTTGCACATCATCCCCATGGAACTTTGGGAACTCCAATTTACCCATCCTACTTAATCTACTATTTCCTTCACCTCTCTTTAATATGTTCACATCAGTAGCTAAGTATTGCAATTGTACCATCTAAACGCTGCATATAATTTCTCATTCAAAGCATTAGATGCATTATTCACATGCTAACACCTTCATCTATAGTAACATCTAAACTATTGTTTCTTGTTGCTACCATTGTAACTTACTTAACTAACCAATCAAGAACTTGGCACTAACAAAATTAACATAAACTAACAAAAAGTAATTGTGCAAAGACCGAACAAGGTCAAAATCAGATTAAGATTAAACGTATTTGTGATTGGAAAACGGACGAGCACTACATGATGAAGTATTTGTGATTGGGAACAATTTTGACCGGAATTTGATCATATTATTAGTTTTATGGTTGTAATAGACTCAAGTTTAGTTGTAACAGAATTTCAGAGTTTTCTTGGTAGCCAAGATCACGCTCTGATACCAAATGAAACACGTTAATGGGATTAAGTAGTTATAATCATAATTAACCAACACAATTTACTAGAACTCACAATCTTTGGTAAATCTGAAGTAGAATTGGTTAAAGTGATTTGTTATTCATTGATGAATTGTACAAGTGAATTACACACACACACAAACACACATACGCGTGCGGGCGCGCACACAGAGAGAGAAAGAGAGAGAGAGAGAGAGAGAGAGAGAGAGAGAGAGTAAAATCAAAGCTAAAAATGAAATGAAATGAGTTACAAGTATTTAAACTAAAAAAGGGCGGGAAAGGTGGTTATGAAGTTGGTTTGGATTCTTTGATTAGCTTACGTGCAGGTCACATGAGTCTTCCGAGTTGACTTCTTGACTTTTCTTTTGAACACATAACAAAATTTAGTTTTCTCTAAAAGATGGGTTCATAAATGAGAAGGGATTGAGACATTTAAAATTGGCTTCATTTTAAAAAAAAATCCATATTTGTGTTAACAAATTTTAATTACATGTTAAATGATCTTATTTAAATCCAAATCATTTATAGATATCAAATAAAGATCTACCTAGAAACTCATGCACTTATCTAAAGTCTTACTCGACTTATGTGTAAAAACCTAAAAGTCTATTATACTTCTTTATTTTCGCTCATTTCTAATGCAAAACACTTACACTCAGTTCTCGAGTTGAAATGGAAGAGGAAAGTAGAGGAAATGGAAAGAGGAAAGTAGAGGAAATGGAAAGTTTTTTGTGTTCTTGAGTCTTTTTTAAATGAGGAAAGGGAAATGGAAAGGAAATAGGGAGGAAGATTTGTTAAGTAAATATTCCTCCCACTTTTGGGAGGAAAGGGAAAGGAAACGGAACCGTATGTTATATAAAGACCAATATCCCCTTTTTAAAACATTTGACATTAACAATTAAAGGGCATATATGTAATTTGACCAAGTTATTTTTCTTTTCCTCTCACTCAAGAACATGATTATGATTACTTTCCTTTTCGTTTCCTCTATCTCAAGAACATAACAAATAACACTTACTTTCTTTTCCCTTTCCTATTATTTTCAATTTCCCTTCCCTAAAAACTCGAGAACTGAGTGTAAGGGTGCGCTTGGTTAAAACAAAGGAATGGGAAAGAGAAATGCAAAGGGTATACTAAGGAATACTAAACGAGTACCCAAGCATATCAATGGAATTTTATAGCGGAAAATAGTTATAGTGATATTTTGGTTATACAAACATACAAACATGCAAACATGTAATGTACATTGCAAACTACAGATAGATGATCCCCTTAATATCTTTTTCATACATCCAAATATCGTCGATCGAAAGCATATTAAAAGGTGTAGAAAGTATAAAGAAACTTCGTATACATATTGAAAAGAGCATGATTAGAAGAAAGAAAAAAAAATTCTAACCGAAATCACAAAGTAACATATATAAACTGAAATCACAAAGTAACATTTATACCAATAATATATGAGGAATAGATCGATTTTATTGTGCAAGATTTGAAACGATTCAAATCATCAAAATATAGCAAAAACTTATTTGCAAATGAAAATTTGTCAATTTGGATGTTACCATACTCCAAAAACACATACCAAACATTATTAAAGTATTTTAAAGTGATTCCAGAAGAGTAATCAAGTGTACAAACTACAGAGTTGAATAACCTGACTTTGAATTGCATCTCCTTCTTTCTCAATTCCATCCAATATATTCCTGGTTCAAGAAATCAAATAAGCAACTTCGATTAGAAAAACCCTTAATAAGATAGTAGGGCGATGAAAAGCATATGAAGAAAAAAGATTATAATCAATTATGCAGTTCAAAATTTTAAATATTCTACTTATCTATTGCTGCCGAAGCAGAGAGAAAATATGATGACCTGTACTGTTGTTTCAGTCGTAGGATCAGTATAACATTCAATCATGGCCATACAAAATACACATTTACATTTTGCCGCCATTTAGAGGTCCTACTTTTAGGGAATTGATAAGATAAACTAACTACTCCAACAAATCAGGAAAGGTATATTATCCCTTTCAACAAAACAGAGATAAGATTGCATTGTTCAAACTTTTAAAAATTCAATTTTTGCCGCCTGTGTTACTCATTCGTCACCTAGGGTTTAGGTCGTTTTTGTACTATATATATGAGGGGTTACTTTCACTCATTACCTACAAGACAAAACAAATATTAGTAGTTGTCACTTTCAAATCTAATGGCAAACTATCACGTAATTGTGAGTTAAATATCAGTTAATTGTGTGTCCATTCTAATGCTCTATTTTAATCAGGATCTTGCTGAATCATCCATGCTATGATGGAAAACAACCAGGTGGTGGGTTTTATACATCATGCATTTTGAAACTTTTTTAAACATCATAATTATTTTATTAATTTATTTTATTCTATATCAGCAGGCAACGAAGAAAAGAAAACATGAAGGGAACTGGAGTGATGTCATTGTTGTTGATTCCATAATCATTCATAGATAAAATAACTACTGGAAGAATGTGTTGCATGAGACTTTCAATGTGTTTTAAATATATGAATTCAAAGGATCATGACATATTTAAAAAGCCTTAACTTTTAGACATTGATTCCATAATCATTCATAGATAAGAAAACACATATGGGATGCAGAAAAAATGATTTCTATACGTCCAACATCTTTGTAGTCTTCCGGCTCATATCTACAAATCAATATATAAGGAAATGTATGTTTACCCTTTCAATAATTATACCATGTGAAGTATATGCATATGGTTGCATTACTTAATTTGTGTGCTACTTACATATTGTTAAGAAAAGAGGACCTAATACATTCACTTTATAGTTTCATCCACCATGCAGACGAAAGACACTAAAAAGTGGTATAATGACTTTACATATAAAAAAAACTGGTTTTTCATCACGACTCATAGCTGATTTACAAAATTTTTGATCGGATTTCATTATTTAAGAAAAATGCAGATATTTCCATTTATGCATTCAAATGCATATTATAATGTCCTCATGTGACGTTTTGTAGGTTTTTCATTTTGTTCTTTCTGTGAATAAATGGACATGTACTATACTTGATAAGCCAAACAAATAAAGAGGTCAAGGTAAAAAAATGTTAAGTAATATAAAAAAATATAGTAAAAATTTGTATGCCATTGATTACTAGCTTATATCTTTTAACTTATATATTTCAAATTTGTTCTAACTTATACAAACATCACTAAAAAGTAGTAGTATACCTGTGCAACGCACGGGTATTGCACTTGTTCATGTTAAGGAACAAACACCTTAATCTTCAAAACCTACGAATTAAACATGACAATTTGTTCATATAAGGAGTCACATAAATGGAAGAAAACATTGTCTTAGTGCTACTATAACATGTTTGTCCATGCACCCTCCATGCAATATTCATGATGATTAGTATGCATTACCATTATAAATTGATGCTCATGAAAAACGAAAGAACAAACCTGAAAAAAGCGAAAAAGAAAAGAACGAGGATGAAAGAGTACGTAAAAAAATTGTTGATTTCTACTCTTGGCCACCTTTGAGTCCTTAGGGGCTCTTGGGGGAGGGAGGTCTTGAGTTCAAATCATGCAAGGGGTTTGAATGAGGGATTTTCTTTCAAGGTAGTCCTTTAATGAAGGGGTTTGGGCCTGGTGACCCCAGGTTCGAATCTTGGAAAAGGCAAGGGTTTACCCTTATTAATTGTCGTGCCTTCGGGCGGATTAGTAGGGGGTTCTCCCCCCATCGGGTATTTGAAATAGGCATTTCCGCTTTGAGGGAGCTCTCTAGCGCGGACCCGGTTTAGACAACGTAGTCTAGACCTCCCGCTGTCGAACCGCGACACGAAGCACTTAATAAGAAATTCACCTTTAAAAAAAAAAAAAAAAAAAAATTGTTATTAACACAGATTATGTATAGTTAACATACATGAAACTTGTAGTGGAAGCCAAAAAAAATATTCAAACCGAAATTGGAATTTGGTCAACTTCACATAAAGTTTGAATTTTCTCGCCTTGTACAAATTGAGGTGTTCTAGCCATTTTCCTTCAATACATTCCGTCAATATCTGTGTACAACCTTTCATTTTAATCTTTCAATGCATTCTATTAATAGATTCAATATTTCCTTCAACATTACTAGTTTAAGTTTCAACATTTCCTTTATTAGTTTAAGTTTTTCACTTTTCACTTTTTTGTTTTTTCGTTTTTCCTTTACAAATAGTTAAGATAATAAGGGTATTTCATTGGCTTAAGAAGTATTAATTAATCATATTTATTTTTAAAATTAAATTCATTTCCATGTAAAATGATGTTAAACTTGATAAACAATTTTTTTTTAGAAAGTAATAATATCAAATTACATTTAAATATGACAATTTTAGTTTATTTAATTTTTTAAACATGTAACACGGTGATACATTGTAAAAAACATTAAATAAATTAAAATTTTCATATTTAAATGTAATTTGAACTTTATTTCTTTTGTTTACCAAGTTTAACATTATTTTATATGGAAATTAATTTAATTTATGTTTCTAAATTCTATACATGATTTGATTGGCAGTTTTCATTATAGTTTAGGGTGCGTTTGGTGTGTAAATGACATTAGTATTTGGTATAAGTTTGAAAAAAATAAGGAGAGAAAAAATCTATAATTATTTATACAGTTTGTTTGTCTTATATTCTTTTTAGTGAAAGATAAAATATATTATTACTTTTCAAAATAATATGTACAAACAGCAACTTTAAAATGGAGGACATATCCCAAACACCCTCTAAACTATATACCAACAACTAATAGTAAACATATAAGTTGTAAAGCCAATACAATGCATGAAAAACTACTCAAACATCAATTCTTATAGACTCTCCTTTCTGGAAAACATACATATGAATTTGATCAATCTTATCAGAAAACCATTATAGAAGGCTGAAAATTCAAAGATATTACCTCCTTAAAAACCTTCTCAAGTAAAAACCCATTGGGAAAATCTTGAAGAAGAAAAAAATAGTGCAGCTCTCAATAAACTTCCCATACTATTTGCTCATAAATTCTTCTAAATTCTCGTACCATACCATACCATAAAAAGAGTGCAGCTCTCAGATATATTTTGGTATATTAATATAGACGGAATACTATGAAACCACTCCCTCTTGGTATGGTATGAGTTCATGGGAGTGGTTCCGTAGCATTCTGTCTAGAGGTGTCAGTAGGGTCGGGTTGACCCGAACCCGATAAGGCTTATCAGGTCGGGTTAAATCGGGTTGAAAAAAGTTATCGGGTTAGTTTGACCCGAACCCGATAACTCGATATTATTATCGGGTGGGGTTAGGGTTGTATTATTTTTCTTATCAGATCAACCCGATATCTTGAATGCTTTTTTCACATGTAATTTTAGCTCATTTTTATTACTACTTCCGTCCCAAAATTATAGTCCCCTATTGACTATTTCGATTTTTCTCTTTCAACTTTGACCTTAAATATTTTTATTTGTGTTATACAATAGTTGATGAAAAATATATCAATGAGAATACTTTCAAAAACCCAATCCATTCATATAATTTTCATCAAGTATTATATAACACAAACAAAAATATTTAAGGTCAAAGTTGTAAAGGAAAGACCGAAAAAGTCAATAGGAGACTATAATTTTGAGACAGAGGGAGTATCTGATAGTCCATTAAGCAATCATTATTTGTAAATAAATCTGGAATGAAGCAATTGGTGTTGTACCATCCTCGCACCTAATGATGCAGCCAAGGTTACACAAACAGTTAGTACTATTACCTTGAACAACAATAGAATATTTGTAGAGAAACACGAGAAAGATGTTGAAAACTGAAAATTAGTGACCTAATTATGGTACCAATTACTTAAGCATTTGTTTCCCAAACTATATATATTCTTTTTAAGTCACATCTGACAAGGATGGCACTCTAATTCATTTTGTTTGTAATTCGTATACAAAAGAGTCTAGTTCCTTTATCAACATTATATTTTTCTAGTTAATTAGTACTCGCATATAGTTAGACTCAAAATCAACTAACTTAGTAACACAATCTGTAATGTTTTATTTTAGACTTTAACTTTAGGTTAAGTTGTATGGCTAATGCAAAAGATATGGTGTGTTTGGTAGCTAGCATAAATGGAGCAATTACCATTTAGCATTTAGCGTTTTTGAAAAAAGCTTGTTTGAAATGATTAGCAATTAGCATTTATAATAAAAAAACACTAAACGCTAAATGCTCTTTGAATAAGCATTTAACATTTAGCATTATTCCATTTTACACAATAAAATTACGGCTACAGCTATTCTACCAAACACTTTTATAAATTAAACTGCTACTGCTAACTGTTTACTGCTAACTGTTACTGCTAGTTTCACCAAACACACCCTAGGTGTCATTGTACCACACTTATTTATCTCCTAAGAACATATTTTTTTTTATCAAAATAAATAAGCCAACCCAAATCACCCGACCCGATACTAACCCGAACCTCATAACCCGACTTCTTATCGGGTCGAGTCGCGGGTTAATTTTTCTAACCAAAACCCGACTCAACCCGACCCGATAAGACCCGTTAACCCGACCCGAGAACACCCCTAATTTCGTCTATATAATATATCAAACTACATTTGTTGGTGGAAATGATGACTAATATCTCCTTCATGTTTTAATGATGATAATTACATATTAGGAAACACTTAAATCGCTAACGATAGCTTAAAACCAAAAGTGCACAAATCACCGGGCCTAGCATGCTAGGATGGCGGGCTGACGCGTCACAACCAGCGCGCCTGGTTCTGTTTTGGTAATTCTCAGTAGGAATAATCTATTTCAAATGTTTCCATTGCCTGCTTCTAGCTTGACCTTTCGGATACTTTTCGTACATTTATATCTTTTTAAATCTATTATTATTTATTTTCTCATATCATTTCTTTGACCAAACAATATAATTTAATAAATTCCTTAACCATTTCCATTTTTTTATATTTCAATTCTTTGCTTTATATAGTTTCACTATATTTCTCTCTACCAAATGTGCTTTTGAATGAAGACAACTTATAATTTACTTGTAATAGGACTAATCATTGGAGAAAACCTCACGGAACAAAGGAGTAATTTACTCAAGAAAAAAGTGTATCAAGATGTGTAATCCACTAGTTTTTACGAGAAAGTCTAAAATATAAGGAAGGGTTTAAGAATTTATCATGAACAAGTCTAATTTTGATGAAGACAACTTGTAAGGAATTATATAATTGAAGACAATTTGCAAGAAATTTATTGGTTTTTTCTAGCATTCATTTTTTATTTTTTTTCCTTAAATAGAGACAAGTTGCAAGAAATTTCCTTGATATTTATTTGCTCAAACATGCCAAATGGACAAATGGCGATCAAGGTGTACGTAGATATGACTTTGAATGCAACCCTGGGCACCAATGTTGACTAATCACATAAGTAGCGTTTACCAAAACTACATTTACCGCATGTATAACAACACAAATAACAAAGTGTGTTGTATCATTTTTAAGAGTTATGCTATTTAAATCTACAACACAAGCCTAAATATAGACCTAATGCATAAATCACTTGTATAATTGCATTAAGTATTTTCTATCTCTAAATTTTCAGCAATCAATTTTTTAAATCAACCAATCAAATCATTAGATTAATTTGTATGCATGATTAGTAGATTCAACAATCATTTTTTCATTTTTAAATCATAACAAACAACACAATTGTTGTGACAACAACAACAAATATCATATGTAATTTTCTTTCAAAAATGTATTATTGACCTTTACTTATGCTTTAAAACTTTGTACTAAGAACGACACATTTTAAATCGTGTTAATATAAGTAGTGACAATATATCCGGTTGGCATCCTTAGGATGCATGGGACCAGGGTGATCCCACCGATCTTCACCTTTGGAGAAGTAGTGACAATATATTTCCTCTTTATTACTACGTAGTTTTTTAGAAATTTCTGACATTAATTGTATGAAGAAGACAACTTGCAAGACGTTTTCTTGGTTGTTTCCTTGCATGGACTTGTTTTTTTCTTTTTCTTTTTTTTCTTTTTTTTTTTTTTAATTAAAACGCTAAAGAATTATATCTCTAATTAGAAGACTGTGAGCCATGCATGTCTCTTTCAACAAGTAGTGGTGTTAAATGCAACTTCAGTTAGCGGACAATCTGTTTTAAGTGTCCAACTCGATCTGTTTCTTAACTTTGTCTCAATGGCATCTTCATCGTCTTCTTCTCGGTCGTTTAAGTATGATGTATTCATTAGCTTTAGAGGGGAAGATACCCGTAAAACCTTTGTAGATCATCTGCACACAGCTCTTCAACAACGACTAATCCGAACTTACAAGGATGATATTACACTTCCAAGAGGTGAATCAGTTGGTCCAGCCCTGTTAAAGGCTATCGAAGAATCGAATATTGCTGTCGTAATATTCTCTAAAAACTATGCAGATTCTTCGTGGTGCTTGGATGAACTTGTACATATTATGAAATGCAGGGAAGAGATGGGACTAACTGTTATCCCAGTTTTCTATGACGTTGTTCCATTGGAAGTGAGATATCAGAAAAGGAAATTTGGAGAAGCTTTTTCCAAACAAGAAATGAAGAATGTCACAAAAGCTGAATTGTGGAGAAAAACACTTGTGGATGCCAGTAATATTGCTGGATGGGAACCCAAGAATGTTGCCAACGGGTAACTTTTTTGTATTTTTAAATCTTTTTATACCTTGACTTGTTATATCGACTTGAAAGGTTTAATTTGAATGATATGCATCAGTCATTTAGTACTTCTATATGTAATGGTCAACCCAAGTGTTGGATATTTTAGTGTAATTGGATTAACTTGTTTGACCAATTTTATCATGATAATACATCATTTAGGTTTGGAGGTGCGGAGTGCACATCTACTTGAGTTTATTATGATCTTAGGGGCGAAGCCCCTAAGGGACGGGGGTCCGGGGGCAGCGCCCCTGGTAGCAGGGTCCAAGGGGCGGCAGCCCCTGAGGTCCAAGGGCAGAGCCCCTGGCTGGGGTCGAGCTGCCAGGTCAGCTGGGAAATTTTTTATTTCCACTGAAGTTGCTATGTAAAAATTGCTGCTGAAGTTGTGTTTCTGCCGAATTCAATGGATTCTGCGGAAGTTGTATTTCTGTTGAAATGCAATGGATTCTGCTGAAGTCATTGATTCTGCTGAAGTGTTGTTCCTCAGATTAATTTTCGGAAATTGAGGGACAAAACTTGACAACTTGGAAACCCTAAAACTGTCATTGGCAGTTATCCCGTAACATGTTATATACGGTTTGTTTGGTCATTATCATAGAACGGTTCATTATATCTCATACACAAACATACAGAAAATTCTCAACTCTGAATTGTATCCGATTGAATAATTTGGTAGAACCGCCAAATTGATTCGATCTGAAAGTGTTCACACGCCTTTCAGAGACTAAGAATATCCGTTGGTGTTCGTTATTACTACAAATTCCCCACAAAGATCGAATCAATTTAGATGACGAACCCTGATTCTGTGAAAGATCTGAACAAGACGTTTGCAAAGTTGGAGAAGTTTTCTGGGCAGGATTTTCGTAGATGGCAAAAGAAGATGCACTTTTATCTGACGAATCTGAAAGTGGTATATGTTCTGAGTACCCGTGCCCTGAGGCTCATTGAAAATGAAACGCTGGAACAGACTCGTAATCGTTCTAAGTGGGAAAACGCAGACTACATATGTCGTGGTCATATTCTTAACGGTATGTCGATTCCTTATTTGATATTTACCAAAACGTAGAGTCTGCAAAAGAATTATGGGATACCCTAGAAGCCAAATACATGGCAGAAGATGCGTCTAGTAAGAAATTCCTAGTTGGTAATTTTAATAACTATAAAATGGTAGACGCTAGGCCTGTCATGGAATAGTACCACGAATTGCAAAGGATATTAGGACAGTTTGCACAATATGATATGAAAATGGATGAATCAATTTCTGTCTCTAGTATCATAGATAAACTGCCCCCCTCTTGGAAGGATTTTAAAAACAATCTTAAACATAAGAAACAGGAATTGAATCTGGTTGAACTTGGAAGTCATTTCCAAATTGAACAATCCATACGTGATATGGAAAGGGGTTCTGTTGGTGGTACTAAAACCATGGCTGGTTCTTCTGTGAACATGGTGGAGGAGGGTGAATCCTCTAAGGCTGGTAAAGGGAAACGGAAGTGGCAAAGCAATAACAACAAAGGTTCTGATAAGAAATCAAAGGTGACCTGTTGGAAGTGTGGGAAACCCGGACACTTTAAGAAAGATTGCAGGTCTAAGGGTGGAGGTAAAGGAAAAACGAGGTGGTGCTAGTGGATCCAAGGATCCTGGAAAGCAATCAGGTTTGTTTTTGGTACCTACTGATCATTCTGTTGAAAATTATTATGTATCAATAATTTCTGAAACATTCTATGTACAGGATGATGATTTATCATGGTGGGTGGATTCAGGAGCAACATGTCATGTATGCAAAAATCTTCAATGGTTCAAGGACTTTAAGCCAATTGAAGATGGATCTTTATTAAAGATGGGCAATGTTGCAACTGAACCGATTAAAGGACTAGGATCTGTTAATCTAGTCTTTACTTCTGGAAACTCTTTACTTTTAAACAATGTTGTTTATGTACCTGGAATTCGTAAGAACTTAGTATCTGGTATTGTATTAAATAATTGTGGCTACAAGCAAGTCTTGGAAAGCGACAAGTACATATTGTCTAGACATGGAACCTTTATTGGCTTTGGATATTTGAATGGCATGTTTAAATTAAATTTGGATGTTTCGTTTCTTAATAATTCTGTTTGCATGGCTTCTACTAGTTCTAGCAATAATTGTGGTAAATCTGAATTATGGCATGCTAGACTAGGACACGTACATTACAAGAGAATGATAGACATGTCAAAATGAGTCTAATACCGCTTTGAATTGAATGGTGAAAAGTGTTAAACTTGTGTGTTGACTAAGATAACTAGACAACCTTTCACCAAAAATGTCATTAGAGATACTAAGGTATTAGAACTTGTACACGATGATTTGTGTGATTTTCATTCAACTCCATCACTTGGTAATAAAAAGTATGTAGTTACTTTTATTGATGATGCCACTAGATATTGTTATGTTTACTTGTGTCATACAAAAGATGAAGCTCTTGATAAGTTTAAGATTTATAAAGAGGAAGTAGAGCTTTATCATGGTGTGAAGATTAAAACACTTCGCACGATAGGGAGGTGAATATTATGATCCAGTATATTTTCAATCTTGGTATAATACATCGAACCACTGCTCCATATACACCTCAACAAAATGGTATATCTGAAAGAAAGAATAGGACATTAAAAGAAATGGTTAATTCCATGTTATGCTATTCTGGCCTAAGTGATGGATTTTGGGGTGAGGCTATGTTAACAGCCTGTTATTTATTAAATAGAGTTCCTAATAAAAGGAACAAGATAACCCCTTATGAACTTTGGTATAAAAGGCACCAAAACCGAGTTATCTCGAGTTTGGGGTGTAGAGCTGTGGTAAGATTGACTGATCCTAAAATAAATAATATAGGTCAAAGAGGTATAGATTGTGTATTCACTGGCTATCCTGAGAATTCTAAGTGCTATAGATTCTATGTCATAGAACCTAATGATTATGTATCCGTTCACTCTGTTATTGAGTCACGAGATCTTTGATTTTGGCAATGAGGCTAGGTTTACATCTTTACCTAAACCTGCAGACATGATTGCAAGTTCTAGTAACTTTGGTGCATCGACCAATTGATGTTTCTCTTCCGAGCCTTGAGCCTAGGAGGAGTGTAAGAGCAAGAAAAACCAAATCTTTTGGTGGCGATTTCCAACTATATCTGGTCGAAGGATCAAGGAATGAAATTCAATTTCAATATCAATATTGTTTCAATGTTGATGAAGATCCTAGGACCTACAGTGAAGCTATGGCTTCAAGGGATGCTGCATTTTGGAAAGAGGCAATCCAAGATGAGATTGACTCTATTATGCACAATAATACTTGGAAACCGTCGATTTACCACGGTTTTAAACCATTGAATAGTAAATGGATCTTCAAAAGGAAGATGAAGGTGGATGGAAGCATAGACAAGTATAAAGCCAGATTGGTTATCCAATGCTTTAGACAAAAGGAAGGTATTGATTTCTTTGATACTTATGCTCCTGTTGCTAGGATTACCACCATTAGATTATTGTTAGCTCTTGCGGCTATACATAATCTTGTAATTCACCAAATGGATGTTAAAACAGCCTTTCTGAATGGTGAATTGGATGAAGAGATTTACATAAGACAACCTGAAGGTTTTGTCATGCCTGGTAACGAAAATAAGGTTTGTAAATTGGTTAAATCTCTTTATGGCTTGAAGCAAGCTCCCAGCGGTGGCATCGAAATTTGATGATGTTGTCTTGTCTAATGGTTTTGCATTAAACCAAGCAGACAAGTGTGTATACAGCAAGTTTGATGCTTCTGGTAAAGGAGTAATCATTTGCTTGTATGTTGATGACATGTTGATCTTTGGTACTGATCAAGATCAAGTTGATACAACTAAGGAGTTCTTGTCCTCTAAATTTGAGATGAAGGACATGGGGGAGGCTGATGTGATTCTTGGCATTAAGATCATACGTGGAGAACATGGCATTACTATCTCTCAATCACATTATATTGAGAAGATGTTGGATAAATTTAATCTGAAAGATTGTTCTCCAATAGGTACTCCTATGGATCCCACAACAAAACTTGTGCCTAATAAAGGTGTTACTGTGAATCAACTTGAATATTCAAGGGCTATTGGATCTTTAATGTATGCCATGATTAGTACTAGACACGATATAGCCTTCTTTGTTGGAAAGTTGAGTAGATATACTCACAATCCAGGTTTAATCCATTGGCGAGCAATTAATAGAGTATTTCAAGCTTGAAAGGAACAATGGATTATGGTTTGACTTATACTGGATTTCCTTCTGTTCTTGAAGGTTATTCAGATGCAAGTTGGATTTCCAATCAGGAAGATCATTCTTCCACAACTGGTTGGGTATACCTACTTGGAGGTGGTGCCATTTGCTGGGCATCTAAGAAGCAAACTTGCATAACTGATTCAACAATGGAATCTGAGTTTGTGGCATTAGCGGCAGCTGGTAAAGAAGTCGAATGGCTAAGGAACTTAATTTATGAAATTTCCATTGTGGCCTAAACCGATATCATCCATTTCTATCAGATGTGATAGTCAAGCTACTTTGGCTAAGGCATACAGTCAAGTATATAATGGGAAGTCTAGACACATAGGTGTTAGACATAGCATATTACGTGATCTTATCACGAATGGTGTGATATCTGTGGTGTTTGTGAAAACACAACACAATTTAGCCGATCATTTAACCAAAGGGTTGAATAGAGATCTCGTGAAAAATTCGGCTATAGGGATGGGATTAAAGTCCATCGAAATCTCGATATCAAGATACCCAATTCCCACCTAGTATGACGCTAGGTGCTGAATTCAATGTGGAAGGCATAATATTTAGAGATTGGAACACATTAGAAGAATCATCCCAAGGTATGTGTTCAGACCTACAAGTTAGGGAGGTTGAATGTATTATTCTTAATAGCTCTTTTGACAAATTGCATTGTAGGTGCAAGACTAAAAGAGTTACCTATATGAGCATGAAGTTTAGCCGCTTCAAGAAGCTGGGACTTGGCTTTGACATGCTTATGAAGGATAAGGACATAGGCTAGTAAAACATGTGTCAAGATAGAACTACTATGTATGTAAACTTTTGTGTACATTATCTTCGTGTATTCATATTGAATTCCCAGGGTTCAATCCTAAGCGACACCCGAAATCGAATATTTGGAATGTGCAATGTACTAATGTGAAATTCAATCGTCACGACATTTCATTTATGCAAAAGTTTGATTGTTTGAGATTACTTGTTTTAGTTAATCAAGGATTGCACTAAAATAGGGGAGGAATGTTGGATATTTTAGTGTAATTGGATTAACTTGTTTGACCAATTTTATCATGATAATACATCATTTAGGTTTGGAGGTGCGGAGTGCACATCTACTTGAGTTTATTATATACGGTTTGTTTGGTCATTATCATAGAACGGTTCATTATATCTCATACACAAACATACAGAAAATTCTCAACTCTGAATTGTATCCGATTGAATAATTTGGTAGAACCGCCAAATTGATTCGATCTGAAAGTGTTCACACGCCTTTCAGAGACTAAGAATATCCGTTGGTGTTCGTTATTACTACAAATTCCCCACACCAAGTATTTGTGACGTCACAAATACTAGCATTACATATAGAAGTCATTTACATATAGTATTTGTCGACACTGACTTTGTGACTTTGGCTAATAATAACTAAAGATATCCAATCTGCAGGCATGAATCAGCGGCCATCAAGGAAATCGTTGATACAATTTTCAATAGGTTGTTTCCCTTGGATTTAGATGTTGATGAAAAGCTTGTTGGAATGAGGGATCGACTGCAAGATTTAATTTTAAGATTAAAAATTCGGTCAGGTGGTGTACTCATGGTTGGGATATGGGGGCTTGGTGGTGGTGGTAAGACGACTCTTGCGACATCTCTTTATACAGAAATCTCTAGCCAGTTTGAAACTGCATTATTGAGAATATCCGTGAGGAATCACATAAACATGGTTTAAAAAGATTGCAAGAGGATATGCTATCAGCTGTTTTTAAAACAGAAGTGCTAGTACATAGTGTTGCAGAAGGGAAACGTAAGATAAAAAGTATGTTATGCCATAGAAATGTGTTGGTAATTCTTGATGATGTTGATCATCTTGACCAACTAGAAGCTTTAGCTGGCTCACATAATTGGTTTGGTGATGGAAGTCGAATAATAATCACAACTCGAGATGAACATTTGCTAAGAACTCACAGGGTAGACGATGTCTCTCCTGTGACGTTATTGTCTCATGAAGAGGCTATCTGGCTCTTTAATGCTCATGCATACAACGAAAAAAAGCATGTAAGAGATTATAAAGAACTTTCATCACAAGTAATTTCTTATGCTGCTGGGCTTCCGTTAGCCCTTAAAATTTTAGGTTCTTTTCTATATGACAAAGACGAGAAAGAGTGGATGAGTACCTTAGATAGACTAAAAGATATTCCAGAAAGGGACATCATGGAGAAGCTCAAAATTAGCTTTCATGGGCTTAAACCTGAAGAGAAAAATCTTTTCTTGGATATTGCATGTTTCTTCAGGCACCAACCAAAAGATTATGCAATGGAGACACTTGACGCTTGTGGTTTAAACCCCGATATAGGGATCACGGTGTTGATTCAAAAATCTCTCATAACCATTGATTCAGATGGTGAACTTGATATGCATGATTTAATACAAGAAATGGGACACTACATTGTTAGAGGGGAACATCCTGATAATCCTGAAAAACGTAGCAGAGTTTGGAAACATGAAGATATCATTAACATGTGTATTGAGGCTTCAACATCGGTAAATGTTAAGCTGGCTTTCGTTTCAAAAAAATAAAATAATATATTATATGTGCACTTAATGATCAGATACACACATAATGATAAAAGCTAAACTATACATTGTTTCTCCTTAAATTATTGCAGGAAAATGACAAGATTGAAGCGATATGGCCTAATTGTCTTCAAGATGATTTTGTTCCATCACAGTTCTTTAAATTTGTTTCAAACTTGAAGAAACTAAGGTGGATTCATGTGGGTATGAGAAATGACAATTATGTAGAAGGGCCTAATTTTCTTTCAAATGAGTTGCGGTATTTTTTTTGGGGAAACTATCCTGCAAGTCCATTCCCAGACAGTTTCCAGCCAATGAATCTTGTTGTTCTAAAAATGATGTATAGCTCTCAAAAGGAACTTTGGAGGTGTCACAAGGTAATTCAATGGTTCCCTAATATAATAAATGACTGGATCCCATTATTTATATCATTTAATACAACTGTGTCAAGATTGTGATAAGAATCCATTATTTATTTCATAAAATCCTATTTCTTTGTTTGTTTCTACCTTTGACTTAGTACAGATATATTCTTGAATTCCTCTCCAAGAATGTGCATGCCATGTAACGTATTAAATCATGCCATTCATCTCTATCATACTTGTCATAAAATCTTATTTAACTTTTATTTGGGAAATATTAACTTCTGTATCTTTGTATAAATTAGCGTCTACCACAACTCAAAGTCCTTGAAATACATAACTCGAGAAAACTAGTCAGTACACCAAATTTTGATGGACTCCCCTAGTCCCCTGTCTTCAAAAGTTGCAACTCTGGTGGTGTGATGATTTAGAAGAGATTCATCCATCAATTGGAAATCATAGAAGTCTTAAAAGCATAAAGATTTCTAAATGTCCCAATCTTAGAATGTTTCCAACAATTTTCAAGATGGAAAAACTCGAGCTTCTTGAAATCTGGTTTTGCCACGAAAGTTTAGAGTTCCCCGATATCCAATCAAACATGGAAAGCTTGGTAGAGTTGTCTCTGAAGGGAATTGGAATAGTAGGTTTGCTGTCATCAATTGGAGAACGTTGTGCCAGCCTTATTTCGCTACATTTGAGTTACTGTTTTATTAGAAAAAGCATAGAAATCCACTCTGATGAGTTAAAACATCTGAAAGTTTTTCAAATTTATGGTTCAAATTTGAAAGATTTTCAAATCGACTTTCATGGGTTAACACATGGCTTACAGAGGTTGGAGCTCGCTAATTGCTGTTTGGAAGATGGAGAAATCCCTTCTGCTATTGGAGAGATGTCAAACTTACAAGAGCTGAATCTAACTGATAATAATTTCTCAAAACTACATTTCAGCATCTCGCAACTTACTCGACTCAAACTCCTCAACCTGAGTTATTGCAAAAGGCTTTTAGAACTGCCCCAGCTCCCATCAAGTATAGCTATTCTCCTAGCAAACAATTGTGAGTCACTTACAGATGTGGGAGATTTTTATGTGGATTGTAAAAGGTTATGGTATGCCTCGCTTACAGGCTCGAATACGGTAATTGATGGGAACAGATTTCTACAATCCATGCTTGAGGTACGTATGGCTGTCTGCATTTGAATATGAATCTTTATACAGATAATAGTAACGGCAATTATTATAAGCTAATGAATTTGTTTTCAATAAATTAGGGAGAGAATGCTGAAAATCAATGTGTGACTCTATACCTGCAAGGCCTTGAGATTGCAAAGGGATTTACACCTTGTCTTCGAGATGGGAACAAATGTACATTGCAACTTCCAGAGAACTGGTGCAGTGACTTCTGTGGATTCTTAATGTGCGCTGTTGTGAAAAATGACCCAGTGTATTTGTTATCTCCACAAATAACAATTGAGCAGGTGAGGGGTGGTTTACCGGGAATGGATTCTGAAGATGAAGTGGTTTGGAAGGAGAGTGTTGGTGATGAAAAAACATGGGTGGGGTATTTTCCTTTTGCTTCATTGAGACACACAAACTGGTGGGACTCAATGTACAAAAAGCGTTTGTTCTCCTTTGACATCGGTTGCCACCTAGTTAGTAAGTTTGGAGTAAGACTCGTTGGCAGAAAAGGAGGAAGTGGTCCAACAGAAACATCAGCAGCAGAAATATCAACAGATTCTTCTGGAAAAGATGATTACACAACTGGATTCAATATTGAACGTGATTCAAAGGAATTTCTAGAGATGTTCCCACGTGATTTCTATTAGTGGGCATTCCAACATGGTGATAAGTCATGTTTGGATATGAGTTTAGTGTGACACGTGCACCTCACGTGTCACACTACGATGCAAACCGAGTGTCTGAAGGTTTGTATCAAATTGATATCAAGCTGTTTCGTGAATTGTTCTTTCTTCCTATCTCGATTCGCCTAGCAGTTTGGTTAACCGTATCATCATTTCTTAAGTGATTTTTGATACGGAGTATATCACATGGAGCCTCAAGTATTCAGAATATGGCTTTTCTTATCAAACTTATTGTTTGAACCAGACTTGGCGTTGTAACTTTAACACAACTGTTAGGTGGCGTTTGTTTTTCATAAAGAGGCTCTTAACAGCCTCTTAATCTGAACCGTTCAGACGAGGTCAGACATTTTGGTCGTTCAGACCTTTTTTTTTTTTTTTTTTCCGTTCAGACGCGTTCAGTAAGATCTTAATGGTCTACACTTGAGAGGGGTGTCTGAATGCCTTTTATTGCCTCTTGCTGAAACAAAAAAAAAAAAACCAACAAAAAAATTAGTACGAGCAAGCAAATGTGCGGTTCAAACATGAGTTTTTTTTTCCCGTTCAGATGCGGTCAGATTCAGACATTTACGTCTCAGATTCAGATTCAGATTCAGAGCCTTTTAAAAAATAAACACCACCTTATTTTGTCATTTGTGTAACCGGACTTTAAAATTACCTTTTGATAACAGAATTTGATTTCCTAAACCATTATGTATATATTTAAGATATTTGAGGACAAACGATTCTTTACGGATCAATCCCCACCCTCTATTTTTATTTGATCTAATGGATGAAATTCATTCCAACAATTTAAAAAACCCACTTTTATCATTTTTTTCAAATATTAATATCAGTCAAACAGTTAATCGTTAAGCGAAAAAAAATATATCATTGCGACGAGCATTTAATTATCTTTCTATAGATAGACACTTTGATATACTTTCGACAAAAAAAAATTCGTATTTTTCATGTTTTTTTTTTTATGTTTTTTCGTTTTTTTTACATTACTAAAATTTGCATTAATCATATGTGATATATATGTAATAACACAAGTGATATTAGTCTAAAATTCATATGATATACATATCATATCAAATATGATATTACATATCATATATTATTGAGAAATGCTACATCCACCTACAATTTACAAAAAAAAAACCCACACGATGACATGGCAATGATGTGTCAGGAAGTGAATGGTTTATTAAAAGAGAAGAGAGAGAAACCACACTAATCAGAAAGTGACATGTCATCGTGTGGTTTTATTTTTATTTTTTTTATTATTTTTTTTTAATTGTATGTGATATTCAATTTAGTGTTTAATCATATATGATTTTTTTCATGCAAATTAAGTAACGTAAAAAAAACGAAAAAAAGACAAAAAACGTGAAAAACGATTTTTTTTTTCTTTTTTCGAAAGTATATCAAAGTGCCCGTCTATAGAAAGATAATTAAATGCTCGTCGCGATGGTGTAAATATTTTCGCTTAACGATTAATGGTTTAAGATATATTTGAATTATAAAAAACAGATGAAATAATAAAATACTT
This sequence comes from Chrysanthemum makinoi, assembly GCA_910596185.1. Classification (NCBI taxonomy): domain Eukaryota; kingdom Viridiplantae; phylum Streptophyta; class Magnoliopsida; order Asterales; family Asteraceae; genus Chrysanthemum; species Chrysanthemum makinoi. The sequence continues at coordinate 261,719,083 of OU343224.1, read as the reverse complement.
TTAATCTCAGGCATTGATTTTTTTTAAAATAGATGGTGAAGATGAGTCCATTGGTATGTGAGAAAAGTTTCGTACGTAAAATAACTCTCATGTAACTTGTTCCTTTTCCACTATTAAAAAAACCATTACTAACACCCAGCTATTGTAACAATCATATAGGAGTTGAAGGTGTACACTAGTCGAGCTATAAATGATGTTTAGCTCAGGCCGGCTCATGTTCGAACAAAAGTTAGAGCTCATATAGTTTCACGAGCCAAACTTTGAAACTAAATATTCGGCACAAATTATTCATTTCGAATCCTGCTTATTGTAGTTGTGTCATGTGTGCAATGTTGCATAGGCAGTTTTGCATTAGGTTAGTCCTATATAATATATGAAATATCTCAATAGGCTTCACCCAACTTATAATGCGACATTTAGGTGGTGTTTGTTTTTAAGAGTGCGAATCACGAATCGAGGCGCGTCACGAATCACGAATCCGATGCGTAAATGTCGAATCAACGCATCGAGCGAAGAAAAAACGCATGTTTGAGCGGGATTTTTATTTTTTATTTTGGTTATTTTGTGTCTACAAGAAGCATTGGAACGTTAAGACACCCTCTCAGGTCTTGGCAGATTCGGACATTTTTCCGTTCGGGCGTCGTTCGGGCGTCTGAACGGAAAAAAACGATCGAACGGCAAAATGTCTAACCGATTCAGACATTTTGCCCGTTCAGACGCTGTTAAGAGGCAAAAAAAAACAAAACAAACACAGCCTTAGTCAAAATATATGAAATTGTAATGAACAACTTTACTCCATCCATTTTTTGGTTGTACTTCAGAAGTTACCTTTTGATATAACAAGATTTATTATTCTTAACTATTTCATGTAATCAGTAAAAATATACACAAGATAATTTATCATTTTTATTAGGTTTTATTCATTGCCAAGTTAGATATACCGATAAAACTGTCGAGAACCACACAAAAATTACCTTTTGATATAACGACATTTACATTCTTAGCTTTTTTTGAACGGCAAATTTTATTTAAACTAGCAAGGAGCTAGAACAAAAAAATTACAAAGAAATAAGAAAATGCGCTTTATGCCAAGAATCCCAATTAAACGACCTATTACATCTGCTATGGCTCCATAAAAAAGATGTAGAGACTACATCATCAAAAAGCATCCATCTTTTAGGAGGCGAACTCTCAAAACCAAACGATTCGGAAACCCCAAAGAGCCCACCAAGCTACCATAAATACTCCTCCGGGAGGCTTTTCACTTTAGAATTTAACCGGATATTAGAGAACCAATCAAACCACTCCGAAAAAGAAGACCATTGTCTCCATTCTATCTCCCACCATCTACAAATCCTCTTAGAAATCGATTGGGCCAAAGAGCACTGGAATAAAATATGAGAAACATCCTCAACATTTGATTCACAAATAGGGAACAATCGGACTCCAAAGTAATACCTCGTTTGATCAGATTAGCTCGAGTAGGAAGAACATCTCGTCGAGCTTTCCAAGTGAACACATTAACCTTACCCGGCACACTCTTCACCCACCTAGTAGGAACATTATGAGAAGGCAAAAACAACTCGTCAATGAGAGAACGAGTGACTTTAACAGAAAACTCCCGTCGGGAGAGATCGAATAAAACCAACGATCCCGAGAAGGAGATAAGATCACACTTGTTCATAATATCGACCAAATGTTAAATTGTTCGATTCCACACCCCTCTAACCTGCCTTGAAATGAATGATCCAAAGAAAAACCCATTTTATCACGAGCGAAACACGAGGATTCAACTCCAAAGCAAACAACCGAGGAAAAGAATCACGAAAAGACACACCGCCTTTCCAAATATCTAACGAGAATATGGTATTGAACCGTCCCGACACGTTTAAAACAATTAGCTAGAAAATCAAAACCCTCTTTTAAGCTCGAAACCTCCTTTAGAATAGAAATCCAAAGAGGCGGAGGTGATTAGATGATTATCAAACTGCATACGAGGCCCGTGAATAGCTTGAATAACATGAAACCAAAGAGAGTCGTCTTGAGTCACAAACCGCCAAACCCATTTAAGGAGTAAGGCTCGATTAAGGGCATAAAAACTTGCCACACCTAGACCACCTTTTTTCTTAGAAGCTAAAACTTTATTCCAAGCCACCCAAGAGATTTTTTTCTCCAACATACTCGACCCTTGAAAAAATTTGTTCCGTAACGACTCCATCACTTTAATCACTCCTAAAGGAGTTTTGAAAATAGACATATAGAAAATGGGAGTAGCACCCAAAACTGACTTCAACAAAGTGAGTCTACCTCTAACAGATAAAGTTTTAACTTTCCAATTAGACAAGCGAGCTATCAACTTAGACACAACAACGTCCCAAGATTTCAACCGAGACATAGACTCACCCACCGAGACCCCAAGGTAACGGAATGAATTCTGCATAACGGCACATCCTATTGAATTCGCCATATCAATTACAACATCACGAATGCCCACCCCATTAACTGGCTTTTACTGAGATTAATATGCAACCCTAAAGCTAAACGAAAACATTTCAAGATTTGGAGAATACCACGTAAATTTGTGTCCGACCACTCCCCCATAAACAAAGCGTCATCAGCAAAAAACAAATGAGATAAGCAAAGAGAGTCATGAAGCTGTATACCGATGAAAGCCGATTTTGAACCGCTCTACTAACGGAAATATGAAGGGATTCCATCACAAGAATGAAAAGAAAGGGAGAAAGCGGATCACCCTGCTTTAATCCCTGATGAAATTGAAACTCACTTGACGGACTTCCATTGATAAGAATCGAGCCCTTAGCAAAACAAAAAGTACCACGAATCCACTTACACCAAGTAGGACCGAAACCAAAAGCTTCTAAGACGTCAATCAAGTAATCCCATCTAACCGAATCATAAGCCTTAGCAAAGTCAACCTTAAAAAAACATAGCTTTCTTCTTCTTCCTTTTACATCATTGAAGAACTTCGTTTAAGATGAATGGGCCATCTAAAATTTCATGTAATCAGTAGAAGTATATACACATGGTAATTCGTAATTTTTATTAAGTTTAATACATTGCCACGTTAAGATGTACCAATCAAACCTATGTCGAGAACCAAAAATAAAATCAAATAAAATAAAACTTTTAAAGATTTGAACAAAAAATTAAAAGTACATTTTTCAAAGTGTAGATATAACGACATTCAACATGTACGTAACATATCTTACCCAAGGTTCAAGTGGAGTTGTGGAGAAATGTGTAACTGTGTGTGAATAAACCAAACCAAATTTTCTGATGATGATACATATATATTTCAAATGGATGGAAAGTTCTTCAATACTAAGATCAAAATAGGAGTTACCATAATCACTAAAATTTCTAGTCTCTATAAGTATTATGACACATAAACATTTGATTACTTGAGAACAACTACTGCGTTTCTAAGAGCAAGGTAACTTTGCACATACTCGTTCGGAAGTGATCTAATGACCTTGAAGACTTCCGTGTTCGCAAAACGCATATGGGTTCTTGGGTCACTATAAGATGTCTGCATTCAAAATATTAGAATAATTTATATTGCAGATAACATGTATGTGGACGTATGGTCCGGACTGGGCCAGGAATGGGTCAGGTCCAGAAGATGCGGCCCACTCTACGCCTAAACCCTAATCTATGCCCTATATATACATGACAGGTTATCTCTAACCCTAATTCATATTGGCTACATCACGCCGATACTAACTTGACCGTCGGAGGTGGCCCCGGGACGGCCTCGGGTCCACTCTAACGGGTTCTTTTGTTGACAGGTCTACTAGGGCTCGAGAACGACTAACGGCCAGGAGAGTCGTTGAATCCTGCCGCGCGATTATGCATCAACAAGTTGGCGCCATCCGTGGGACCCGAATAAACTATGTTTCGTGTTCTCATATTACCGAAGCGAAAATAATCTCTAAAGTCGGTAACTCTAGAACTTGCTTTACCATCACCGTTTTATTAAATTAGGCGATGTAATCTTAAGCTGTTATTAATAAAATAACATGCTCGTAAAACTTTATGGTAGGACCTTATTTGCTTTATAATTTGTCATGCCTTTGATAATATACACAATAAAAGCATCCTACTATGTTTACTGCGCAAGAAGCGATGTTTACCCATTCCTATTTATGGTCAAACTAATTATGGTCAAATATCACGTTAATAAAATATCACGTGGTCAAATCTATTTATGGTCAAGCATCTTCACGTGCAATAAAATATCACGTTAATTGCATATTTTGTTATTACGATAGATAAGAAGAAAAAAGTCCGCACGATCGGACCTATTTTAAAACATCCGCACGATCGAACTTATTTTTTATCTTTTAATCCGCATGATCGGACCTATTTTATCTTTTAATCCGCACGATCGGACCTAAAAAAATATCCGCACGATCGGAGCTATTTTATCTTTTAGCCGCGAATTAATTCGGCGCGAATCTGTTTTTACGGTTGATGCGCTGTTGGCGCTCGAGCAGCGATCGCGATAAATCTACCCGTGTAAGGCGTGCGTTCGGACATCTTCGCGGAAGAACGCGTGCAGCGCGAATACCACGATGCTAGTCAATCGCCATGATGCGCCTGGACCAAAGGCGTGGTATAAACATCTGCGATCATCGAAGCGTTGAGTCTATGCGGTTAAGATAAATCCATCTGCGTCTGTCGAGTCACGCGGTACATCCATCCGGAGTTTTTATTTTATACATTAAAAAGAAAAACAAAACAATTGTTTATATATCTTGTACTACCTCACGATAGGTTTTCTATTTTTTATGCTATGCGCTATAGATTTTTTATGCTATGTGCAATATATTATTCATGCTATGTCTTTGTCTATTATTTAACTTCATTAGGTTTTATATCTTTGCGATTCGCGGCATATACTTTAATCTTTGCATTCGGTTTTTTTAGATTAAATAAGTTTAATGCTCCTACACGAGTAGCACCATCAAACTTGGGGGCTACCGGGGTATACTACCACTTGTTCCGTATCGCATACGTCTTCTTTGTTGCGACGGCGCACCTCTGTAGCGAAGCACGTCTTCGTCGCACCTCTTTGTTGCGCTGGCGCACTTATGCAGCACGTCTTACGTGCATCTCTTTGTCGCGCACAGCGCGCACTTCTGAAGCCGTCTTCGTCGCACCATGTTGTGTCGCATCGGTACAAAAGGTGACGCCTTAACTAGGATGCACGATACGGGTTCCACTTTCACCTCTGCGGCCATCGGAACTTAAGTCTAGCATAACATAGCCATGCGCTATCTCATACTAGACTTGGGGGCTTGTGGGCGTATGGTCGGGCTGGGCGAGAATGGGTCGAGGCGGAAGATGCGGCCCACTCTACGCCTAAACCCTAATCCATGCCCTATATATACATGACAGGTTATCTCTAACCCTAATTCATATTGGCTACATCACGCCGATACTAACTTGACCGTCGGAGGTGGACCCCCCGGGGCTACGGCCTCGGGTCCACTCCTAACGGGTTCTTTTTGTTGACAGGTCTACTAGGGCTCGAGAAGACGACTAACGGCCAAGGAGAGTCGTTGAATCCTGCCCGCGCCAGATTATGCATCAACAAGTATATATCGAATGACAGATCCAGAATTGCAGGTAAAAACACTCAGAAAGATGTTGAGAAGGGTTGGCAATGTTAATTCATAAAGTGGATCAAATTGTCATAGCAACGAAAGTATCCTAAATTGTATTTAAAGAACTTAAGAGCTACATCAACTACTTATAAGTTTAAAACAAAGTTGTGGGCTAAAACCAATTGACTAGTTTTTAATTTTACTTAAAATTTCACTTAAACCCATCTGACCCAATACCTCACCTACGAGTACCGGGTTTGTCCCCCTCTATATTATCAAGAAACTATGTTGACACAAGTTACACGATCAACTGAATATACAGGACCAATTCCTAGTAGATAAGAAGCATAAACATATTGTATGCATTTGAACTATTAAGTTTTATCTGAGAATTTTGGTTTATCCTTGATTGAAGTACATAATTCAAACGTCCTAATAATCTCTAATCAAGTTTCTTTCAATTAAAACAAGGTCATCAGGGAAAATAGGAGAAAGGCAACATTCAAGGAGGATTGAAGACGATATTACACTTCAAAACCATCAATTTGTCTTGAGATTTTCAAATTAGAATTTTGTACTAATGTCACTAGATTCACTAGGCTTTTTTTTTCAAAATGCGAAATATATTACTCCACAAATAATATGTACAAGAATAAACTAGCAACTTTTGAGGTGATTGACATGTCCCAAACACCCTCCAAAAGAGCAGCAACTGAAATAAAGAAGAAAACATTCAACTCTATAAATTTATTTGATTGACATAGTCAAGAGATTACTCACCTTTTTCACCAAAAGCATCTAAGGATATACTAAACTATGACTACATTTCCTCAATGTATCAGTCAACTGAATTATCAATAGTGTAGGATCACCTAGAGCTAGTTCAACCAAACAATGACTACATTTCCAATTCACATTCTAAACCAATTGTAACTGGCATCACCAATGCTTTGAACTCTTCCATAACCACCAAATGAACTCTATGGAGGGTGTTTGGTTGAACTAAAGACAGTGACCTTGGTCATATACCAAGAAACAAGAATTAGTATATAATAGAGGTAGTAAAATGGTCAGGTTGGGGTGGGACGGGTAACAAACCAGAACAATTTAACTTTGTACGCTTTGGGTGAAGCCTCGTTGACCCAAAATACTTAACGTTCACATAGTCTTTATGAATAAGTGGTGTGCCAAATATGATTGAATAACAGTATAACTTTTAGAATCAGACGATCAAGGTGGTTGTTTGCTCCATTTGACCTGTTATCTTATTATAAAATGTCTTGATCCAACATTCCAAACCATATGACCAAAGAACACATAGCTTTATTCAAAAAGAGACTAGGATCCTTTGTATCTTTTATAATCTACAAGATAAAAACATAGCTACAATATTGGCTATTTGGACTCCAATGTATCATATATGACAACCCCGAGTATGAACATTTATTGGACAAAATACTGAAAATAGTCAACATCCAAAAAGTACATACATCAAGTCCAGTTATATCACATATTTGCTTCCGAAGGTGCATTGAAGGTGGTGACTCAATATTAAAATCTGCAAGATGATATAGATTCCCAAGTGAATAGAAGGCCAACATTGATAACCCCACACAACATATCATTAAAGCAAAACTGAATATATGTTATCCTAACAAAAACCGATTCTTGTATCTTGATATACAGATATATAAACACTATCTAGCAGCACCATTATAAACATAATCTACCTAAAATAGCTAGTTTGACACTCAAAGTGAGCATTTTTCCATTCCATTGAAAATAAAACCATCATTTAACTAGTGAAAGAACAAAATATATACTGATGCTATAAGAAGAAAACAAAAAATAGACTGACGTAATATATTAGAAAACTACTTATCCTTGTGTTCCTCATTCGTAACTGTACAAATTGACATGCTAGTTACTTCATAGATTTAGTAAAAATTACATTCGGTCATTGCACAATGCATCCAATATACACTCGCTTTCTTTCATATTTTTCGCCAAATCATCTGCGGTTTCGCAAATTAAATAATTATGTAATCTTCCCCGGAACACAATCCCAAACACCCTCGAACTATAACATTTTGTAACGACACAATCATGTTTTGTAACACTTTGAACAAACAATCCGTTGAGGTAGAACCCAATATCTATTAGGTTAATGAGTATGGTAGTTGCTAATTCTCAGCAGGAATAATGCTTCCATTGCTTGCTTCTAGCTTGACCCTTCGGATACTTTTCGTGCATTTAAATTTTCTTAACGCCTGTTAAAATAAGCCACAAAATTGTGGCTTATGTTATATAACCCTGATATAAGCTAATAACATATATGTAAGCCAAAACAAACACCCCCTAAGTATAAAAATCCACCCTAACCAAATTTTCACTAATAAAATATAAACTTCGACTACAAAAGTCTCATACTCTCATTTAATTAATTAAAATATAAAGTGGACTTTTTTTTCTTTTCTTTTTTTCTTAAAATGGCAAATTTTTATAACATACATCACCTATTTCACAAATTTTATCCCACAACGAGACTTTATCTTAAAGGGTGTTTCTTTTTTATGTTAATGAGTCTTAATGGGAAGATAGTGGTGATGCCACACATATAATATGTTTATTTTTCTGTTAAATGGTCTATATGAAAAGAAGAAGCAAAGGATGCTCCTCCTCATTAAGACTCATTAACAGAAAGAGACCCACTTACTTAATCCAGGAAAAAAAAAAGCCCTAACTTGTGTATGGGGCTTACATTAAAGTTGCTTATTTATAATATTAAAGGATTTTTGTATTTAGTTTATTTTTAAAAATAACAAAAAACAAGTGACGGAATTAACATCGATAATTAACAAAATGTAAAAATATGTATTATTCTAACGTTTGTAGTCATACATGTTTCATAATCAAAATGTTTATAACCTGTATTATATGTTGAAGTAGTGGTGTTTTAATTCGTATATTGGAAGTTTGACAAAAGATTAGATATATAATGCATACATCAAATTTATAAAATTTAATATTTAAAACACTTTTTAAGATTTTAAAAATAGACATTCTATCTGTTCTTTAAAAAAAAATATGACCAACGCGTGGAAACATGGGGTATAAAGTTGTGAAGTAGGTAATGATTTTCAATACCCGCATTTTTATGAGTAATGGATAATTTTCTTTTGGGTAAAGGGATTTTTTACTCCGGTAAAATATATTGATCAACCAATAATAAGTTCAGGCAATATGGCTAAGCACCATATTGACTATACAAACAAACGCACCATAAATGTGCTTCCAACCAATACTACATGAGATTGACAAACCAATCTCAAGGCACCTCAGTAGCCTAGCCAAAAAAAGAATAAACAAAAGACACCTATTGACTAGGCTAAAACTATTACTATGTACTAGTCACTCTATCTTGAATAAGTGCATACGATAAATTCCATTTTTCCAAATCATTCTCCTAGTAATGGATACTTTAAAAGAATGAAGAATATCATTTTTTATATAATAAAGAAATTACATCATTTTGGAGTGATTTTGTCAATTTATTCTTATTCAAAAAATAATTGTGCCAATAGAAGAGCTCGATTTCGCAAATCATTCACCTAGTAATGGATACTTTAAAAGAATGAAGAATATCATTTTTTATATAATAAAAGTCAAAATTAAATTGATTTTGGTCAAACTTTAATAAATTTGGTGAAGAAATTTGGTTGATAAAAAAAAACACATAAAAATATAGGTGTCAAATTTGTGAAAACAAAAACTTAAAAAAAGATGAGTTAATTAATAAAACTTTAGTGGTTGAATTTTTGAAAATTATATAGAGTTAAGTGTAATATTATAAGCCTCCATGTTTTTTAATAACTTTGGATTATAAACAAATATCCCCTTATACTTTATACCCTTTATCCTTTATATATTAAAAAAATACAATGTATATGTTGTTTTAAAATAACAACACATAAATTTGCATAAGATTATAAGTATCAATATTTTTACTATATACGCTCAATAAGGACTCATTTATTTTATTTTTAAAAGTTTAACCTATGTATACACGAGTTTACATTTTAAATACGGCTAAATTAAAAGCAGAATATAATTAATTGTAAGCACGGGTTACTTTAATATAAAAATAAATATACGCGTTTGTACTTATAACAATGACTCATGTAATTCTTATTTATTTATATAAGGATATCTAGAAAAACATTTTTAAAAAACTTTAAAGAGTATACTTTAACTTCGTCAACACTCATTATGTGCTATTAAAATTGCATCATGTGTACAACATAATATCAGTAGTGAAATTTAAATAACAACATCAGCATCTTTGTCAGCTAAATAAAATTAAATCTTGAGTTATCTAACAGAAAATTTTACAAATATTTTACCAAATTCTAATGCATATTAATGCATAATGAAAAATTCGTGCATAATTATTAGTTGTACTTATATCACAATTTTCATGGGCAAATTCTTATATGTGTATATACTGAACTAAACTAAGAAAAAAAATTGATTTGTGTGTAAACTTCGTGCGTGCACTAAACTTATAACTATATAGTTATATGCAATAACTTTTAAAGACACAATATTCAGTATTAATACAAAATAATTTTTTTGTCAAAATCACACGAGTATTATAACTAGTTATATATGTTGGTTTAATGGACAAAATATTAATAGATGTGTGTTAGGATCGAACTCGAGACCACGGGATTGCACACTTTACGTATGAGAATTAAAGTTAATAATTAAATATAATTATTATATTTATTTATTAATTACACGAAATAATATATAACGGACGTTAAGTTAATTAAGTGTAATGGACTAAAGATCGTTAAATGTTAATTGGAAGGACTAGAATAAAAATAGAGATAAAGAAGGTTCTAAAATCCCATGGGGAGTTCAAACCGATCGGTTATGGGTTTTCCAAACCCAATCTATATCTAACTTGGTCACCAAGTTATATTGGGTATAAATACAAGGCCTAGGGTCTTAGTTTTTCATCTCTTGTACTCATAATCTAAAACCTAAAACATTGTTTGTGTGTTTTTGGTTATAACCGATCGTACAACCCTCATTGGGTGTCGATCATCTTGTTTTTCCAAAACAAATTGTTTCGTGTTTTTAAAACAAGCATTACTTTGATTTGATTTAGTACGTGTGTACAAGAACGTTGTACAATCACACTATTGATTGTATCTTGGATTGAATTACAAAGCAGTAAGGGGCAATTCACATAAACCTTATAAACCTTAATTAGGGTTTATCTCAATTGCTAGTTTTGTGGAATTGATTCTTGTTCGGATAGAATCAAAAAGGTACGCATACTTTATGTTTATGTTAGTTAATTATTCATTATTCGTTCCTATACGCTTCTGCATGTTTCTTTGATGTTTATGTGTATATATGATTGTCATAGCATATAATGTCACACCCCCAAATTACCTGTTTTGCAGCGGAATGAAATTCCTGGGGATTGACTGTCATAGCATCACAATCACAGTTATATTGAACGACCTAAAATGTCGTTTGAAAAGAACATTGTTTGATATATTAAAAACATTCAGAGTTACAAAGATAGGTCCCAAATGAAAGTTACTATGTGCGGAAAATAAGTTTGATATAATCCAAACGATGTTTAAAGTGCATAAAATCCATGTAAGACGCGTCGTCACCGCGACTCTATGATATGTCCACATGCATGCCATGAAGTATATGCCTTAGATACCTGAGATAAAACATGCTTAAACAGTCAACACAAAGGTTGAGTGAAATCCATAGGTTTAATTAATTCGTTTGAACACAATATTCGTAGTGTGAGTTACGTTGTTTCACACTCATTGTTGAAAACAAAACAGCATTTATTTCACTAAGTTCATGACAACCAAAGCGTAAACATCGTACCAATAGAAATTGGTAAAAATCGTTTCATCGCATCCCTAATAGGTAAACTTGCCAATTTACCTTAATGATTCAAATATAGTGCGTTCGATTTCCCTAAGCGGGTCAATAAGAGCGGGAGTGTTAATTCCAATAGGCCTATTCACAATATTAAGCTCACTTCGCAAGTGACTAATTGTGCATGATGTAGGGACTTCAAACATGGCAATTGATTACTTAGTGACAATAAAACATTCGGATATAGCATACAGTTCAAATCATTTGTGTTCGATTAAAAATAGTTGAGCATGTATCTCCCCCATGAGTTTGTAAAACAATAAATAGTAGAAAGTGGGGCTATGAACTCACCTGTTGCAATGATATTGATGATATAATGGCAATACTGAAATGAGGCGCAACCTCTGACCGTGACCTATTATGAATGATATGTTCTAATGTAAATCATGAAACAATGTCGTGCATGCAAACTCATATGTAATCTATACCACTTGTACGTTTTTGAAAATAGAATTTATCGTCGAAATATATGGTTATGACATCTCGTCATATTATAAAATACTTTACAAGTATTTACGTTGAAATGATATCCTACGATAATCATTTGGTGATTTATTATGAAATTATAACTTTTCGTCGTAAAATAATGTCGTTGAAATTTCATGAAAGTGACAAAACGGCCTTGAAAAGCTAGTCGTAAAATGGTGCACATCGAGTGTTAGGAAACGCACTCAACGGTTTTGGGAAGCTTGTATCATTATCTCAAAGTTTTGGCATTTAAGTTTTCATTCTAGAGGTCTCGATCACGTAGAGAAATATAGATTAAGTATGGTACTTTTGTCCAAAATGTTGTTTAAGGGTGGTTTTCGGCAAAGTTTAAGTGACCGTATTTTATTCATTACAACTCCGCTTGACAAACGGTTGGACATTTTTGAAAATATGCTTGGTGAACTTACTTTTACTAGAAGACATCACTTTATAAAAAGTTCTACATCAATGTTAAAATCGACCTCCAACATGGTCACTTGTTTTTCCGTAATACTTGTCTATTAGAAATAATAGAGTTTTTCTTATATAATAAAGTTACGGCAACTTTGTGTAAACGTGTATAATTTAATCGTTACAAGTCCGTTTTCTACGTTTTATATGTCCTCGGAATCGTAATAATATATACTAATATATTTTTGATAAGTCGACACATTTTATAACGCTTAAGACTCATTTCTGACTCGTAAAAAGTCGAGATTACATGCTGAATTTTCTGAAACAAATATTTTTCGTTGTCAAACTTGAAAAATTCATAACTTCTTCGTTATAGATCCGTTTTAATCCGTTCAAGCGGCCACGTTTTCGTTTTGAAGTGTATTTTCTAAATCTCTAGTCCAAAATATTTTACAAACTGTCGGATTTTCCAGATTTTCAAAATATGGACAGACCCTTATATATAGTTGTCGAAATGAGTTTTTCTCGCGCAAAACCTATTCTAACCAATTCAAAACAACTCCGAAGCTATTCAAATCCTACCATACACCTTCTTAGGGTGTCATGGGTTCCTAGACATCACCAAGAGTGATATACTACAAGGAATAATTATAGGAAGACATATATATATATAACTCTTAAAATCAATGTAAAAGTGGTACAAACATCATATGACTTGCATGTTTTCTCAAATATGATGTAATGAATATGAAAATGAATATGAAATATGATCATGAATATGAAAAGCTTACAAGTTACTTGATGAGGTTATAAGAACAAAGGATTTTTCCTAATCACCCAAGGTTTTTATTTCACAACCTTAATCAAGAGTGTAACTAGGGTGTATAAAACTTGTCTTGAAAATTTTTGATGATCCCTCCTTGATCCCTATGGTTGGCCGGTTTTGCAAGAGAAGAGAGAAAGAGATATTTTTGATCTTTACACCATCATCATATGCTATGTATGTGTTTTGTATTATAATATAATAACATAGTAAGTATCATTGAATACATGAGATATTTTGTGTTCAAAAGAGGTGTGTCATCCTTGTTGTGTCGACAAAGGCAAGACAAAAGAAAAATTGGTGCATTTTGTTTAATTAAGTGTGTAAGTATAGTTGTAAATGTGTAGTTATTTAAGGATAATTGGTAACTTGTGTACATATTTAAGCATTTAGGGTATCGTTAGCTAAAAATAAATTGTAACGGGTCAAGATAAAATATATTGAAGTCATAAAAATTATAAAAATACATTTCTTGCAAAATTTTAGTGAAATAATAATTATCGTTTTGAATTTACGAAAACCGTCGTAATTATATAAATATAACAATTTATATACAAAATAAATTGAAAACATCGGGTAAAGTAATAATATTATTTTTATAATCTTAAAATGAGTATAAAAATATATTAGGAATATTTTTGGAAGTGTCGGACCAAATGTTCAAAATAATTGATTACGCGATAGCGTTTATTTAATAGGAAAATAAACGTTTAATGTAAAATGCAAAACCCATGCATAAATTGATATGAAATGATGTTATTGATGATATGTAGACTAAATCTAGTCTATATGAAATGTCATTGATGATATTCCATGAATACGCAGCTTAACCCTCCAGGTTACGCGTATTTGATACTCGTAAGCCTAGTTTACGAAAAATGATGAATAGTGACTCATAAATCGTGATTTTCTCCGGGAATGAATAGTGTTTCGTGAATAGTAAAATTTTGAAATACGTTCTCAGAATATTACTTCGACTTCGAAAATGGTGAATAGTAAAATTTTGAATAGTAACCGGTGAATAGTAAATTCCTGAGATGAATAGTGAAATTTTCAAAGTTTGTAAAATGACCTGAAATTACGAGTTGTCACATATAATTCCAACAGTGGCATCATGAGCTTGGTTTAATGAGTAATTAATTACTAAACACGTAAAAAACGAATATTGTGTGTTATTTGATATGATTATTCTAGTGTTTTGGTTATGATTATGTAAACCCTAATTTTAGGGATTAGGGCTTTTGCCCTAATTTGTTTTTTAAATTTTTTATGGATCGACCAATTTTTTTTTTTTTTTGGGTTGAAACCCTAATTTTTTTTAGTCGATTGTTTTAAAAATTGTTTTAGGGTTTATTATAATTGTTATGTTATCAATATCGAAACCTAGAATTAATATGTTTATTACGTGATAAATTCATGAATAAAATGTTATGTGACATGGAATTGTATGCGATCTTGTGACAACGTGAATAAATTGTTAAGTTAAATCCATGAAAACGTGCATGTTTGGCATGGATTATTGTCGATATATATATTTAATTGTTAAAATTGGTTATGAGAAAATTAATTGTTAAGTTTTATACGCATGTTTATTATTTTGATAAATTTTGAATTGGGGAATACCTCAATAATATTAATGAATCAATTATGTGCAATTTGGTATATTTTAATTATGGAAACTTACTTAATCGATTAAATCGATGTATGTGGCTCACTTTCAATTGTCTTGAGTAAAAGCTCTAGTTAATATATACATTAATTAACCTAGATATTGATTATTAATAGGCTTTATCAAATAAGTTGCATGTGGCTACTTGTTTACACGTATTAATTGTTAGTTATGTGCGCATTGTTTTAGTTGTTTATTTTTTATTGTTACTTGTTTGTTTATTATGTGCGACAAGTTTTAAGCAAAGGGTAATTTTGAATAGAAAAATAAACTGGACTAAACAATGGTGAAATTTGATTTGTTTTAAAGAGTTAAATTTTTAAAAGTTTAATTGATTGATGATTTTGGTACAAATAGTGAGAACGGTTCACCCAATTTGACGGATTGTGTGAGGGGTACAAGGAGGGGATCGCATTAAATTGTGACACGAAAGAAGGAGGTCATAGCTTTTTGACCAAATTCTCCGCTTCTTTGCGAGTCAAATTGGAGTTACCAAGTAGGCTATTAGTACAAAATCATATAAAAGGCGAATTAGCTTTAATTCCATGCGTCATTTTTGTGGTAATTATATGAAACACTAAGTCTTTAGACTTATGCAAAAGTACGATATAATGGACGATAATTAAAGGTAAATTCCTTGATTGGCGAAACTAATAACTCAATCAAAACTTTGATAATTTGATCTTTATGAATTGGTTAATAAAAAGTTTTTTTTTTTATTAAAAACTATTGATACGAAGTTGTATACATGCTTCTTCGTACATATTTGATTTGACACCATAAAATCAAAACTAGTACCCTTTATAAATTAAGTTTGTGCCATCTAGTTAAAGGAACACTTGAAGTTGCAATTTACGTCATGTCAGAACTTGGCGAGATTGTGATGGAAAGGTAAATCTTTATGTAAAGTCAGACCTTACATGAACATATTTGCGTTCTTTAAGTTAGAGCGACTTAAATTGAGTAGTAAGTGAGACCTGGTCTCAAGGCACAAGATGGGATAAAACATGTCTACATTTGCAATAGCGTTGGAAAATGTAAATCCCATAATGATCTAGGAATTAGAAAAATTTTGCCAATTATTGTTCGACAGATTACCTTATTATGTGCTTTCGTTACTAGCAGATCAATTGATGTAATGAAACTATGATAATTTGGATCCTAGTTTTCGAGAAAATTCTATGGTTATATGAATATTACCTTGGGTATTTTATTTTCTTGAAAAGTTTAATTATAGAAAATATTAAAATTGAATTTTGCTAATTCTTTAAATGTATTAATGCAACATTAAACCGTAAACGTATGTTATTCCTGTATTGGTAAATTGATCTACACATGTAAGGGTTTTTGGTAGAGTCAACTTTGCTAAAAGAATAAACCTTGTCCTCTTTTCATAAGAAAGAGTGAGATTCAATCATATTCCTTATCATGAATGAAGAAAGGTATGATAGGACAATTAGAATTGTCTAAATTCTAAATACATAACTCGTAATCAAATTTTAATAGTTAAGAAAATTGCATATTTTCTGAGTTATTAAATTAGAAGCTAGACTAATTACTGTATAATTGGTAAAAGACAAACTAGCATATTTTATCTAGTTATTTTGTTTTGACCATTTAAAAGTACTACTTACAATTGTTGGAATAGTAGAACTATTAAGAAAGAATTTGCTTGCCCAATTTTTCAAGTTAATAGCATTGATGGGTAATTCATCATCTACATAGTAGAATACACTCTTTTAGTACATAAGTAATTGTTATGTATGGACTTTCTCAAAAGTGTAGAGAAGTAAATAGAACACTCTTTTCTTTCAATGGTTAATAAAACACTTACAATGTTGTCAAATCCAGTGGGAGTATTGTGTTCTTATTACAGAATAAGGAATTAATGTAATGATCTCTAATTCAGTGGGAGTTACAAGCTTTGTCATCTTGGTAGTAACAGTTATCTCTAGAATGTTTTAAGATAATTACTTTCCACTTGTAGACACTTATGTTTTTAAGGATAGTCATGTACGTTTCCTTATTAGACTATGAAGTGGTTCTACATCTACTAGTTATGCTAATATCAATGACACAATCATATTAGTCACATAAACAAACATATGTCGTGTTGTTTATCTGCTACATGATGTTGTTCCATACACAAGTGGGAGAAATCTATATTGTGTGTAAGGTACAACATATAAGTATATGATTTAACGGATTCTCTTTACTGCATGGTAAGAGACTAACGTTCTAATATGACTTGTACATATCTAATTCAAGAAACACTTGGTGTTGCAATTTACGTCATGTGAGAACTTGGCGAGATTGCAATAACAAAGTAAATCTCCATGTGAAGTCAGACCTTGCATGGACATATTTGCATTTTCTAGATTAGACAAGTATTTAGAACATGTGTCAAAATGATATATAAGACTACTTAAAATTAGATATTTATGTATTAATAGAATGACATAAATGAAGTAATCTAATACTACTTCAATTTGTTTATTTATGTATTTTGGAATGACATAAATGAAAAATAATGTAGTCCTACATTATTGTGAAGTAAATAAATTAACTTGAAATTACTATTGAAACCAAGAGTTGTGTTCATAATTACTTTAGTTAAACATGTTTATGATTCATTGTAAAGACATAAACATAAAGTCTTTTAAGACTTATAATAAAGTAAGAAGTTAACTTATTATGTTTTTTAATTAAGACATATACAAGAAGTCATTGAGTTGATCAATGATTTATAACGTATAATGAGATTATAACAGTTTATGTTTTCTTGATGAGACATGGATATGAAGTGACTTGGTTAAAAAGTACTTGTGTTATAAAGCATGCAATTGGCTTGGAAAGTCTATTATACCATTAAGTTAGGAGAATCAAGCTCTATTTGATTTGTTTGATTCAAAATAACCATAACTTCTTTCTTAAAAAGTAACAAGGTTAGAAAATTGAGTATGGATTGAATATACTCAATATGACTCCAACTTAGAAGATTGATAAAACACCATTTCATTATGGAATGTGATGAATCACATTAAGTTTTAAAATTGAAGATTCTGAATTTTTTAAACTACTTATGAATAGGTTATTAACAAACTAAAGTCAGGAATTGTCAATATGTATTTGTAATATCCCAAAAAGAGAACAATGTAGTTTTGCTCTAATTGCTATGTATATATAGATAGTCTATATACTACAAAAGGCAAGTGGGAGTTTTTTTTTATCTTGAAAGATAAAATTACAAAATACATAATCTTCTTAAATACACTAGTAAATATCATGATGAGGCTTAATATGAAATGTTAACCTCAAGATGATGGAATTTTCATTCATGGATCTGCAAGGATATCTCAGATATTTGATTTATATGCTGAGAAGAACATGAGTTCTGAGGATTATAGTAAACCTGGTAATCATTATGATGGATTACCAGATATTGAATTAGGTAAATTACTCATACTATGAATGTTAAAGATCTTTGTCCATAAAGATAATCAATTTTAGAAATTTGGTTTATCTTAATAGTAAGACTAGATAATGGAAATAAGTTTCTTCAAAGAGCTGAAAACTCTAGTGGTTTAAATCTCTGTGTTGAAATCATATGGACAAAATTGTACACATATTTAATGCATGTTTTATGACAAGATTATTAATCATACTTAAGCAATTAATTGTGATTGAATATTCTTTCCTAGACACATTAAATATATAAAGATGATAATTGCAATGCTTGTTTTCATTCACATGAAATATGACAATGGAATATCAAAACTCTTTCTTGAGAAATTACTTGAGCGAGGACGATAAGTAATCGAAAGGTTTTTTGAATTCATATGATCTTTGAAAGTGTACGAAGTGAAATAATTCATGAATGGATAAATGCATGCATCTATGAAATTATTCTTATGTTTAATTATTAAATCCAAGTTTCGATTTATAATTGAAATAAGATAAATTTTAATTATTCCTGAAAGCTAGTGTGAGTATTATGTTAAGGTTTTAAATCTTATATGTTGTATAACATATAGGAAGTAACATTCCTTGTAAGCTAAATGTTAAGTCTTAGATTGGAATGAAACTTCACTTGTAAAATTTAAGAATTAAAACATACAACCTTGGAATATATGTTTATTATTAATAAACATGTGCAGTAAAATAAATGATTCTAATAAAACATGATTGATGAGTGCTTATTCACTCATCATTTTAGGTCAAATCTGAGCTGCAAAACATCTAAAAACACTCTGAAATGCATCAAAATACTGAAAATATCTCAAAATTGTGTTTTATATGTTTCAGATGCAAAATTATCAAAATCAGATAAAAAACGAACAAGTTTGCATAATTGGCAGTTTCAGTCCCCCGACTTTCAAAAATTGACAGAAATAGTCCCTGAGCACGTAATTTAAAAAGAAAAGTCACCAAAGGTCATTTTAAAATCATAAGTTGTCATAATTAGTCCTTTGGTGAAAAATTTCAAAAGTTTGAGAAATTACAGTTTGATCCTTGGAATTTTCAGAATTGTCTTGATTAGTCCTTGGGATTTCAGTTTTGGCAAATTTGATCCTTACACTTTTAAAGATTGTCAAGATTGTCCCTTGGAAAAACATTTTCAGAATTTCATGAGTGGTCCTTGGATTTTCAGATTTTACATCTTTGGTCCCTTAAGTGTTATATGGATCCATTGTAACCATTAGTCCAATAAATACCAAGGCCCAATTAAACAACCCAACCCTTTAACCCATTATCCTGACCCGGTATAACTCAACCCACCCGGTTAATGAAATAAACAAACCAACCCATCCTCTGTCTCTCTTCTTCACCTTCCCGCCCAAACACAACCCTAGATACCTTTCCCCACTCCCCACAAACCCTAGATACCCTCTGCTCCTTTCTCTTCAACCCAAACACTCAACCTCACCATCTCTCTTTTACCCAATCTCACCACAATCCATAACCACCTTCTCCTCTTTACCCGGTTTCACCCAAATCCCAAACCCACTCCCCCTCCCCCAAGACTGCCAAGCTGGCAATCCCAGCTTCATAAGACCTCACCAATGGCTCAGATTCTTGCTCTTATGTACCTACCAATTGGAGGGTCAAGATTAGTTCAAAGAAGCACACATGTGACTTTTGCTTGGCTGCTCACACAAAAGAAACACAAGAAGAGAAAGAGACTTGAAGACCCTTAAGTTTAGTATAAATAGGATTGTAAGCCAATGTATAATGGCACCCCTAGTTTTAGTTTTAAAAAGTTTAGTTTTGTTGTTTTCTCTACTGTAATGTATTTTCAAATCAATGAAAAGTTTTTTTAGTTTTATGGTTCTTTGTGTTATGTTAAAATAGTGTTGATCTCATTTGAAAGTTATCAGATTTTAAGTTAAAGATAGGGGTGATAAGATTTTCCAAAACCAGTTAAGGGGTGTTTGTTTATGTGTTTCAACTGGTCAAAAATCCATTTTGACCCAGTTTGACCACTTGAGTCAAACTCATGTCTAACCTTACAATTCAGTTTTACAAGTGTAAATTTCATTTTGAGGAACCTTTGTGAGAATCTAGTAAGAAGAAAAGCAAAAATCTGTCCCTTTTTTTTTATGAACAGAACAGCAGCAAGCTGCTGTTCATAAGCTGTTTTGTAAGATTGCTTGATCTCCTAAACCTACATATTTGGTCTGTCTTGAGTCATTGTATTACAAACTCAGCTTTTGTCCACTTTTTGTTGCACTAAAATCCCATAGCATAGTTAAAAATTGAAGTTGAAATCTGTTTATGTTTAACTGATTTTTCTGTTTCAGCAAGTAGGTTCAAATCAGTAGAGTAGCAGCTTAAATTTTAAGCTGTTGTAAAGCTTTCTCAGCTACCAAATCAGCTTATTTTGAGTCTATGCCACCTTAACTATTTTTTTTGAAGCTTGAGATGGTCTTGGAAGCTCTTTTGCAGCTTAAAAATGAGCTTGAACAGGCCCTCCAAACTAAATTGCAGCCTGCACCAAACAGTAACAGGTCCTCTTGTTTTCTTTCTTTCTTTTAGCTTATAAGGTTTGTAGAACTGCTTATTTAGTCTTTTTAGTGCTCCTAGGTTTTAGTTAGATCATCCCTTAGCTCATTCAGTGCTTATTTTATCCCTTGGCATACTTAGCTCCTCTTATTGTTTTAACTTAGGATCTCCCTAACTTAGCTCACCTTTTCCACTGCTTATTCCCTGTAGTAGCTAGCTTATTTACTCTAGTTTTATTCATCTTTGTTTTGGCTCAACTTGTTTGTTCATATATCAAACTGCTTTTCATGGCTTAAATGGTGCTTAATAGTGGTTAAAGGGGTGTTTGGGAGTTGCTTGTTTGAAAAGAGAGGGAGTTGGTTCTTTAATTAACTGGTTGGAATAAGCTGTCTCAGCAGCTTATTAAGTGGTTTTCGCAGAAAAAGTTTTCATATAAATCTTTCACCTTGGTTGCTTCTTGAAGTTTAAAAAAAAAATATTTTGTTCCTGTCCAAACAGCTCCCAGTTTTGATTTTTTTTATGGTTACATTTTAAGCTCTAATCACTTGAAATTTGGTATATGTAGACTTGGGTTGGTAATGTTCTCAACCCCATTTTTCTTTCATTGTTGCAAATCTTTTCTTGAGCACTGTTGGTAAGCTAGAAGAACACCTTGGTGCAGCCGCGCTTGCTGCTACAGCAGCGCACACCAAGACCTTGTTTTGAGTTAAAAAGGTTAGCCTTTTAGCTTGTTAACATTAGTTAGTGGAAGTAGGCTTGTAGGATTTCCCTTCTAGTTTTGTTAGCTTGTTTTTTAAGTGTAGTCATTAAGCTATTTAGGTCCTTTTGTTAAACCATTTTCGAAGAAAAAAAGGGTGTGTTTGTTTCTGTCCAAACTGAGGACATTAAGCTGTTCCTATAAGCTTATTGGTACCTTTTCAAAAGTCAAGTTTTTATAAAAGTTCTTTGTTTTGATACTAACTTCAGTTGGCAAAAAGAAAAAAATCAAAGAAAAAAATTGTTTGCAAAAAAGGGTACCAAAGAGGATTCGAACCCTGGTCCCTAAGCACACGACTTCAACACACCACATGCCAACCACTGCGCCCTTGGGACTTTTTCAGTTAAACTTTGTAACATTTAATACATAAGGTACTTGGGCAGTTTGGCTTATAAGCTATTCTTGGCTTATTTCGTGCTTATTTTCCAAAGCAACGACCATTTTTTTCATTTTTCCTATAATCAGTGTAGAGCTAAGTAGTTTTCTGTAATTTTTCAGATTTTTCTAAAGTAGTTTAGTATTTTTAATCATTTAATTAGTATTAAATAGTTTTTAATTCGTAGTAATTAATTTAAAAGTCGAAAAAATATTCCGCTTTTCCCAAAAATTATTTTTAGTCGAATAGATCGTAGGAAAATTGGTTTCACACCCGTAGCCCTTAAATTGCAAAACTTTTACGTTTATGGCTCGGGTTGTTTTCCCGTTTTTTTTACGTTTTTACGTTTTAGCACCCTAGGACTTAGTGTAGCTTCGTTTTATCATTTCTTAGGCTTAGTGTTAGTTTATTTTTAGTTATTTAGGGTTCCCTTACCTTAATTACCTTCCCGTTAATTAATTTGTAGAATACGTAATCAAATCCAAATCATTTAAAAATCCAATTCAAGTTCAAATCACGAAACTCAACGATTCCTTCCATTCACACCTCGTTGGGACACGACCCGGGGAAATCACTTCCCGGTATCACTTTTATCACACCCGTGAGGTTTGGCACGTTGACCTTTTTCCTAAAGGGTTGATTTGTCGAATTTTACGGTTATTTTGATATACGTTGATATTTGTGTTTTCACACACTCACTTCACAACGAATCAATGATATATCATTTGGGAAATGGATAAATATATTTTGACAAGATGGAACATGAATGAAGTCTAAGTTTGACCTGTAGATTCATCATGTACATCATGTTGTGTATTAAAATTGTTGTATCATTCTAGAATAAGAAGTGATTTGACAACATTGATATCTAACTAAAAGTTATTAGATAACTTGTGTAATGAATAATATTCTAATAGAATTACATCCTCAGCCTGGAATTGCTCATAGATTCTATGGATGAACAATATGTCAATTGTTGTGAAAATTGTCATCAGCTTCAAACTTGAAAGTTTGGAAAGCATCAAACATTACACAATAAGATATTAAAGTTTACGGAGTTTTAATGAGCATATTGTTGTTTGTATACAATGAAGCTGATTTAATTGAGATGACACTCAATACTAGTCATGGAAGGATTTCATCCTTGTTAATGGCCATGTGAACTAGTTGTGCTAGTAAAAGCACAGTTGCATTATACGTTACAAGAATAAGAATACTTTAAACTTTAAAATGTTTGAAAGTTCAAATTGTCATAAATTGGTGATAGAGGATGTCACACACTTTATGAATTATTTTGTGGAATGGTGAATGCACACATACAAGGACTTCACTAATTGAATTCTTGAAATAAGTATTCTCAAAATTACGATAGATCAAGTTGGTTGATTTATGTCTTGTCAACAAGTATGATTATCATTACTTGAGGCATAATTCATCAACTGGAATTTTTCATGCATTGATCTATTTAGTATTTGGATAATGGATGTTAAACAATTGTTATAATAAATCAAATACTTGGTATGTTTGATTTTATAATATATTGTATCCTATATTTGCATGTTTAATCCGTGAATAAATTTATTTATTCTAAATCGTCCGTTGTCAATTAATGATATGAGTGTATCATTAAACTAAGACAAATCTGAGAGATATGGTAGAATATATTTGAAAGTATATTGATGAGAATGCGTACCAATTTCAGATGATATTGAATGAATTGAATATAGGACTTATCACAACTACATAATTTACTTTATGGATATTGTTGTTAAGTAAATTATGAATAGTTATCCTCATACTTGAGATACCAGATAAGTGTCATGAATGTAGTGCACTTCTGTGGAACAACTTAATTTAATTAAGTGTAATGGACTAACGATCGTTAAATGTTAATTGGAAGGACTAGATTGAAAAATAGAGATCGAGAAGGTTCTAGAATCCCATGGGGAGTTCAAACCGATTGGTTATGGGTTTTCCAAACCCAATCCATATCTAACTTGGTCACCAAGTTATATTGGGTATAAATACAAAGCTTAGGGTCTTAGTTTTTCACCTCTTGGACTCATAATCTAAAACCTAAAACACTGTTTGTGTGTTTTTGGTTATAACCGATCGTACAACCCTCCTTGGGTGTCGATCATCTTGTTTTTCCAAAACAAATTGTTACGTGTTTTTAAAACTAGCATTACTTTAATTTGATTTAGTACGTGTGTAAAAGAACGTGGTACAATCACAATATTGATTGTATCTTGGATTGAATTACAAAACGGTAAGGGGTAATTCACATAATCCTTATAAACCCTAATTAGGGTTTATCACAATTGCTAGTTTTGTGGAATTGATTCTTGTTCGGCTAGAATAAAAAAGGTACGCATACTTTATGTTTATGTTAGTTAATTATTCATTATTCGTTCCTATACGCTTCTGCATGTTTCTTTGATGTTTATGTGTTTTATATATGATTGTCATAGTATATAATTCCAACAATATATAACCAATCATCATTTTTCATTACCATTACCTTTACCCACCCCCTAAGACCTCCAAGCAAGCACCCCCTAAACGTCCATTTTCAAGTAATTATACAAAAGAGATTCTTGTATTCGCACCCAAGTTCCAGCAAATTCTAGGCTAGACATTGCTCTACATGATACTTAATGTGTGATTGAAAAAAATGAATCAACGACATCAAATGCTAGATCTAGATCCGGACTAATCCTAGCCTATTCTTAGGAAAGGAGGTGAGCATGAAGCAACAACCAGAACCAAGAAAATCACAAAAGGTTACTATTTCGAATAATTATTGGATGTAACCCAGATGGAACACAATACCATTCCTTTCCTTTCTCACCATTACATGAATTTTGATGTGACCAATAGTGATAAGGGCATGATGTGATTATTAATACAAGTAAAAAACATCCACAAAAGGGTTTATCCAGGGAACAAATTATCCAAATACCAAATCCCGGCATGGTCATGAGGGGACATGCATAGGACACCTGGTCCGGACTTCACCAATTTGATGAGCAGATACCCCGAAGCTAATCTTGACCCTTTTGCACTACTTTAGATTTTAAAAAAATATATTACAAATCTGAAGAAAACATCATGATCATAACTATGCGCAGCAGAGGAGAAAAAACTGTATGCCGCTTTACTGTTGCATATATGCATAAGAGACCGTCATTGTGACTAAAACACGATATATCAGCAACATAACTATACACTGTTCTCACATATTTTAATTTATGTTTGTTCCCTTTTCCCTTAAAATAAGAATTGTTCCAATGTTTTTGTAAGGACAAAACAACAGAGAAGGGATTAAAGGGAACAACCGAAAACTGAGAATGAGATCAGTACTACCCAAACATCATTCTAAGGCTTCACCTCACATCCAAACATAACACTTAAACGAAAAAGATGATTATAGTACATTTTGCCACACCATGATGACAACATACTAAAGGTCATCTTTACCCAAAAAAAAAAAATATATATACTAAAGGTCACTTGAAACTAACCCCATAAAAAGCAGACTTAATTAATCACTCCTACTTGGTTAGTTGTTGAAGTCCAGGGCAGGGCAGCTTGTGGTCATGCAGCCGTCAAACTGTTTGAAGTTAGCTCTTCATTATGTAATATGAACAATTACTTTTCTATGTCGATTCCTGTATGTTTTTATCATCATCATCCATGTACAGCATTGCAAGCTAAAACTTTGTCCGAAATGCCAACCTGATGTTTACATCAAGAATATTTACAACTCGGTCATCAGGTGCTGCTAGCAACCTCAGCGGCACGTTGTCTCATCATCTCCATAACAGCTGCCCTACGACGGTTATCAGACTGTTGTTGCATCCTTCTTAAATGCTCATTTAAATCTCTGTAACGAAAAAAGAAAAAATTTACATTGAAGACCAGTCCCACATATTGCCATGCTTGTATGATGAATAAGACGTAATTGTGACAGATAAAAACATATAATTCTGTAAAGGTTGTACGGAGCAGAAAGGCTTTTATCCAAAGGACATGAGTACAAACATAGTATATTGCATGCATTAGAAATCCACTTTGACTACCTACATGTTTGACCCATTTGACATATTTCATTATTTCTTATACTTTTTTATTCAACCCTTTTCACTCGCATCTATCTACTACTATTATTATTCTTATCCCAGTATGCCTATGTTATAGTTTTCCAATGTTGCAAGGATAATAGAAAATATGATTATTAGTAATATAACACAAATTACGATACAAAACTGAAAAAGACGGAATGAGCACATGCAAGGAAAGAGGGAGATGAGAGGACCTGCATCGGGGAACACTGCATTTAGATTCTTTACATGCTCGAGCATGAAGTTGAAGAAGATACCACATTTTCTTACAAAGAACACAACCACCAGAAGCGCGTACTTTGCAATTAATCCCATGTCTAAAAAGTCCTTTCACCTTTCGACAGTTTGGATACTGACAAAGTGGAGATCGACACTGCGATGCATGTACCAGAAGATCAAGCATTTTCCTAAGCTGCACAACTCGTAATTGCCTAGCTTCTTGGTTTTGTGCATCTCGCTCAGCAATCGATGGGTAATTTGTCAACTTATGAGGGTGACCAATTCCTCCATCCTTGTAATAACAAGAATTGCACACATCATAATCAGGACACGTCTCACATCGCCAACCTTGCCCGGTTTCTATATCAAGGTGACATTTATTACATGTTGTCACAAAAGCAGGAGCAGTAGGATTGTGAAGGTGATATAAAACCATCATTGAGGAATGTTTAGCACGACGAAGAGTGTCGTATTGATAATGATTTCCTTGGCAAAGGCTCAGGAAAGCCTGTCTGGTATCGAAAAATTCACTCTCAAGAATTTCGTCTTTATCTTTGGTATCCACAGGCACATCATTCATCTCAACCTGTGTGCAGTTGATTATGTTTACAGTTCGATCAGTACCAAAATGAAATTTGACAACTAGAATTAGACATCTAACTGAAGGAAATTATTGTACAGAGATTAACATGGCAATTCAATTTACCTACGATTCACGAATGAGTCGATTTGGGATGTTACAGTATCTCAAAGGGTCAAATGGGTCAAACAAAAATTTAGCTAAAGCAGGAACCAGTCATATAGACCAGAGTTCAGTGCATAAAACCTCATGAATCATTTTATTCATAATATTAAATTATTATAGTAATTGGGGTTTCAAACCATCCCAGTTCTCCTCATCCCGTATTAAAAACAACCCATATGACCCGCCTGACTCACCCATCTTTTTAACAGCTTAAACATGAAGTAACTTACAGGATAAAGTGGATGTTTATCCCTGTGATTAACAGGATGTCTCTCCCTCTCCTCGCGCTTTTGTTCTAAATCGTGACACCTGCACAACAAATCACAACCCTTACCATTATTTTATGAGATTTTTTCAGAGTTTTAGCTAGTGTACATGGTATGTGATCAATGGTTACATCAATCCAGTTACATTACAAAATTCTTGCAAATAGAAGAAACCAGAAATCTAAGAATAGATAAGAGATTATAATGCTTTACGCCTTTACCTCTCACAAAGCCGAAAGTTCTTGCACTGATTACAAACCCAGTGTGTTCCAGATACCATTAGAAGACAACAATGAGTGCATGCGGGTTGCAAATGAACCATTATAAAATCTTCCTTCATTGGTAAAATCGTTTCACCAAGCTGCAAAATGGGTATAGCTATATTAGAATTGAACTTAGGGGTAACTATTAAGGGTGTAAACGAGACGAGACAACTCGCGAGTTATTCGAGTTCAACTAGTAAACTACTCGAAATCGACTCGATTTAAACGAGTCGAGCTCGAGTTCGAGCTACTCGAGTATATTTTCGAGTCGAGTTCGAGCTCCAAAATACTCGGCTCGTGAAGCTCGCGAGCGTTATCAAGCTTTGATTAAATTCACTTTTACCCTTTTATATATATAAATTTACTTAATTTTCATACAAATCGAGTCGAGCCCAGCTTGAAATGCCGAGTATTTATCGAGTTCGAGCATGAAATGTGGGAATAATCAAGCTCAAGTTTTATATGACGAGTCGAGCTCGAGCTCGAGTCGAGTTTCGAGCTCGAGTTTTAGTATTCGATTCGAGCTCGAGCTTGGCAGTACTCGGCTCGACTAGGCTCTTTTACACCCCTAGTAACTATAGGCAAAATTTCCATAATAAAAATTGTTAATATCATTTCTTAAATAAATTAGGCAATAAGATCCATAAAGTATTTATATTCTGAATACTTACCAATTTGGTCCCATTAATTTCCACAAGAAAAAAAGCGTAAGAAAAAATAATGGTCAAACAAACACGAAAAATATCAAAAAGTAGGAACAATTACCCTATGCATCAGTATGAGATCTTTGGATACGTTTCCGGAAAGATCGATTTGACCAGAAGCTTTCAAAGCTCTTTTTGTTATGGTCTTTTTAATTGGCCCTCTTTTGTTTTGTTTTGTTCCCTCTTCTTCTTCTTGACGAATCTGATGAATTATATCCTCAGCAGCACCAGGCCAATAATCGCCATCGAAATATGGCAATCGGGCTGCAGTTACCTTAGCTTTACACTCCCCAGAAGATGTAAAGAAGTGGTCGTATAAATTAGTGAGCTCGACTACAATTTTTTCCTTAGTAGCCTTTCTTAACATAGCCAAATACCTGACGAGATATATTATTGGTGCCCCACAACGGATTAGTATTTACATTGGTATATACTTTAATTTTGAAGTAATGCAATTCTTATGAGTGACGTCTACTCACCATTCCCTTAGTTTATCAGACTTTGGTGTCTTTTGAATTTCAGGATGGCAATATAAGATATAGTCTTCACCCTTTAACGGAGGGCACGCCCATATGTAGCAACTTGTGAAGCCGCGTAATTTACAATATTCTAGGTAGCCGATCTGAAAACATAATAAAAGTTACTTATCAATATTCGAGGTGGAAAAATGGGTGGGTCACACGGTTTGGGTAACAGGTCCAATTAAACAGGTAACTTTTGGTTTTGGTCGATATGTTTCAGGTTGGCCTCAAACACTCGTGTCCAAAACATTTATAACCAAAACTATAAAATATTAGAGTGTCAAATACTGTTAAGTTAGAAAATTATTGCGATGATAATCTGATTATTTGATTAACATAATTTGGCATACACTTTGGGCGTTTCGACACGTGTGAAGCGTTTCCTTTTAGCTAAAGTTATTTTCATCAATAACATAGCTTAAAAAAAACCAAATGATTGAACTTGAAAACTGAAGTGAAAAACTTGCCAGAATTTCATGATATACAAATGTACGGAGTGCTTCCCCTGTCACGGTTCTAATATCAGGCCTGAAGTACTTAACCGAATCCAAATAAGAGAGATACACCCGCCGATGATTTGGCTGCTCACATTCTGCACCAAATTCTTGGACATACATGCCAAAAAGACATACTTCTACTCCTTCAATTTTCTGGAACAACAAAACCACCTAAAACAAGAAACGTGTTACACGTGTATAACAATATTTTCATTAATATGTACTGGTCATGGCAGAGAACAAGATGAAGCAACAATAAATGTCAATACTGCATCTTTGATGAAAGTAATGCATTGACAGTACAATTCTTAATTGAATACCTTAGATTTATACCCAAATTCCTTAGGATAATTTTCCTCTTGAAATATTTCAAGAAATCTCTCCTTGACTTCCAATTTCTTGTCCACAGATGAGACAACTCTAACAACAAGTGCTTCTGCTCCCGGAACCTAATAGAAACATCAATATAAAACAACACTTTTTTGAGGACCAAGAATGCAGTAGAATACCAAAATCATATTCTAAACGACGAACAGAAACATTGATGCATCTTATGAATTGTGATTGTGAAATGTTAAATTAATATAATAAGATGGAGAATGATATCCAAATTGAAATTATGACAAACCTACCCCATGTATCCATATTCTTAACAAAAAACTTGGTCATCAGTTTAAGGATTCCAAAATCAAAATGGTACTCA
Organism: Chrysanthemum makinoi; assembly: GCA_910596185.1. NCBI lineage: Eukaryota > Viridiplantae > Streptophyta > Magnoliopsida > Asterales > Asteraceae > Chrysanthemum > Chrysanthemum makinoi. The sequence continues at coordinate 261,688,922 of OU343224.1, read as the reverse complement.
ATATAGGTTTTGGCAAGAAAAAGTTCTTATGTTAAGAGTTCTTAAAATAAGATTGGGTGCTTTACAATATAGTACAAATACAGATATGACAGTAAATTTATAAGATCACCTCATCGTAACTTTTCCCATGGACCCTTGCCCTCTCCATTCTTTCATGCTTTAAATTCTTAAACAAGCGATTTTCTATGTGATCACTGAGTATTGTGCGAGGCAAATCTTTAGCACCAAGAACAGCACTTTGTGGTAGGGGGATCCTTTCTCCCCTTTCCACTTCGCCTACGTAACAATTTGGACAAGTGTACTCTGCTTGTCCTCCATCATTTCTTCGACCATTAAATAAAGCACAGATTTGGTGTTGCCAAGCTTCACATTTGTCACACTGAACCCACTGCAGGAAAAGATAAGAGTCAAGACATGCTATGATCATTGAGGTGATCTTGGTGACAAGAATGGTGGCTTGGGTAGCACTGTGTAGCAGGTCAAGAAATATTTGGGTTTAAACAGGCGCATTTAGTGCAGGTTGTAACAGGCCTGGTCAGGTTGGTTTGACCTGTTAACACTTTTTGTTGACTAATTGTGCTGTTGTATAATCCGTAACTACTTAATGTCTATGATCTGATTGTAAAAACAGGTTAGAACAGCTTGGGGTTCAAATGAATCATTATTAGGTTGAAACTGGCTAGGTTAAGCTAGGTTGACTTGCAAACCCTTTTCGGTTGATTATAGAAGTTTTGATAACTAATTAATGTGTTAACCATGATCAAAGAAACAGGTCAAAAAGGAAGATCAGTTTTTAGTCTGGTTGAAACCGGTCAAGTCAGGTTACCCGCAAACACTCGACTTTTTAATGAACTTGATAGATAACTAATGCGAAAATTGTGATTGCACAAACAGGTCAAAACGGGTTTGTTTCAAACTGATCAGCTTTAGCAGGGGCTGAAAACGCGGGGTTGGATTGGCCCTCAAACACTTATTCTCCATCTTAGTTAAGTGTTGAACTGTTAATTATGATTGCAAAAAGAACATTACTATGATAATACTCAATATTTAAATACAACACAAATATAGAGGTGAGCATTAAAAAATATATATGGGTGCCTTTCAATTCAACCCTTCCCCTTGTGTTAAAATTATTGGATTTGTCCTACTAAAGTAAATGGTTTGAAATGCCACCATAATATGAAACAAAGCTATTATAGATACATACCCATTCTTCGGTATCCTCGTCGTTTTTCTTTTTCTCCATTTTTGCCTTCGTAACATTAGTTCCATCAACATTAATACTGTCTCCACGGGTCTCATTATAGCAATAACTACAAAAGTAATGGCGTGTACCACCCGCCTCAGCGGTGTAAAACAGTGCATTTCTTTTTATGCGTGCACCACAAGGCGTGCAATATATAGGTGGCGGTTCAAAAGAAAGCTTTTCAACAGCACATAGCCGACAAGAGTTCTCGGTCATTAAGTGCTCCATTGCTTGATTTTTTTCTGCCTTCGCTTTGCTCTGCACAAGAATAGTAATACATATTACAAACATTATCGAAATGATATTTTTAAGCATAAGCTGTGAAATGCAACAAACTGGTTACATTTGTCTCCCTGTCCTAGATACTGGAATTTCGACCCATTTAGTAAAAAATGGGCCGATATGGGTTGTGTATGTTCTCCAGAATAAATTGGATTAAATCAAAATAAAAATATGAATGGGTCAAACGGGCTGAAACTCACCCAAAGTATTATTCTTTGAACATTTATCGTTATAGTGTTATTTACGTAACCATAGTTAAAGCATTTATATTAAATAAAAAAACTAGATAATGGATAACCATATTGAAGATGACTTGTTCAAACCCGACCTGTTTTAACCTGTTCCCCAACTCACCCCTCTTACCACCTTGGGTAACAATACAGTGACCCTGGACAAATGACTTCATAAAAAATCCTAGAAGAAATACAAGTATATCCAGATTGCTGACCTGGCCAACCCACTGTCTAAGACCAGCAATATGCTCCCCAACCTGCTCTGGTGTAAACAACTCTATCATGGATACTCCATTAATTTTTGGCTTGCCAGACTTGGTTTTAGTAGATGTTTCAGCAGGCGGTGCAACTATTTCTGGTTTGGCCTCAACCACCTCTTTCTCAGTCTTCACAAATTCCTTTGCGAAACCAGTGACCTCCGTAGACACCACCATGGAAGAGGTTGTGGATTTCTGGATGATGGGATCTTCAATATAATCCTGTTTTACGTCACTCATCTTAGAATACCCAGTGATTTCAGATTTTACTGAAACAGACGGGTCACCAACTTGATGTTCTTTAACCCTTCCAACATGTGAATCCTGGAGAGCATCTAATAGGTTGGGATCCTCAAGTTTAGTAGCAAGTGATTGTGATTGTGGTTGTATCTGTAGTTGCGAGTGCGATTGTTTTTGTGATTGCAATTGTACTTGTGGTTGTGAGTGTGGTTGTAAGTGTGGTTGTGATTGTGGTTGTGGTCGTAGCTGTAGTTGTGGTTGTGATTGTTGTGGTCGTAACTGTAATTGTGGTTGTGAGTGTGGTTGTGGCTGTGGCTGTGGTTGTGGTTGTGGTTGTGGTTGTGGTTGTGGTTGTGGATCAGACTCTGATTGCTGCTCAATCTTCATCTTTTTCATTGGCGGATGTAGATCTTCTGAAGTTTCAACCACAGATGGACTAGTCTTCTTGGTGTATCTATTACTAGCATCCCCACCTTTCAGTTGCACAGCCACAAACCGCTTTACAGGAACACAAACAGGACAATTTTGATCCCGACAATTTTTATGATGATGAAGTAAATGTTTTGATCCACGACAACGAGGATATTTACATTGAACGAGATCTTTGCATGATATCATATGATTCCATAATTTTTGAACCGTGGAACAATTGGATTCTGGGCATTTTCCATCTGGATGAACACATTTGCGAGCATGCCTCAAAAACAAAAGCCACCTTTGCTGATTCCTGTACTGTAATTCTCGATTTAAACTAGGAGTTCTAGAATTTGGGGGGTTTACTGTGGTATTAGCATTAACAGGGTTTTGATAAATAGTCGATCCTTTTGAAGATAATTTATTTCCTGTTACTCTTTGATGGGGTTCCTCTTGAACAACATTTGAGTCATATGATATGTTTGACTTCCATTGACCCTCTGGTTGAAGTCCTATGTCATTTGAAGAGTCGACAACGTATTGATGTGAAGTTTCCATCATTGGTAAGAACATATCCTGTGATTGATTGTTATTGGCCGACATGGTCGATTGAAATTGTTCATTTTGAGGCTCTATTCCAGGCTCAGATTTTATTTGACTTCCAGAATCGGATATCAGTTGAGATTGGGCATACGACAACGGTTGATTCTGCTCACTTTGCTGGTTCTGTTGATTCTGAACATGTTGCTGGTAATGAAGAGGCTGTTGACTATTCTGTAAGTTCGACTGATTAATCATCATCATGGGAGAGCTTGTTTTATGTAACGCTTGTAAGCTTACTGAATTCATGTTCTGATTGTTCAGCATTGACGAACCGGCAACTGTGGGCCCATATAAATTACCAGATCCTGAAGAATCAATGGTGCTGCTCCCATATGCATCACCTGTGAAGTCCAAATACTCTATAAACACAAGAACAAATACTTCTAGGCAACTTAGGTGCAACTAAGTAGCATATACACGGACAATAATTCATCTTTGTAAAATATGATTGCAAAGATATTATAATTCAATAATAATCTAATTTCAGGAATAAAATGAATCAGGAAATTCAAGGCATTAAATTACACTGTGGGCTACTTTCGACCCATTTGACCACCTGAATCTACCCATTCATAAGTAAAGTAGTAAAATTACCACCGCAAATAACTGATATTAAAGTAGAAGCCGCATTTCTATCCCAGCTACATAGAAATGAGTTTATTTGTAAAATGTGATATAATTTTTATGTCAAATGGGTAAGATTAAAAATTGCTAAAAGGAAAATGATTCAAATGCTTTGAACATGACAAACACATCGAAAGTCACCCACATCATATATTTGAAGCACAAAACCTGTTGAATCTGTTCACTCAATAGATTAGTAACGAATTGATATAAGTTTCGTAATCAAATTGACACACTATTTAATATAAAGAAATGAACAAAAAGGGTTGTCCAAAGTATTACCCATTTTGACTCAATACCCAACATTTCGACCCGCCCCATTTTGCCTCCCAAATAATGGTGAGGTGTACACACACTTATGCATGATATTGTCGCATATGGAAAGTGAGAGTACCATGTGACATCTGCTGATGAGGATCAAAATGTTGTGGCAGCTCTTTGGGGTTGTTTCCATAATTCAAGTATCCCTCAGTGGTTCCTGAACCATTTATCATCTGCATATCATTATTCACCATCCCTACACCACGGTTTAGTGATCCATTTTGGAACCCGTAAGCTTTCTGATGCAAACTAGACCTAATCCCCCCACCCATATGGCTTCCAAGGCTGTGCAAGATTCGACTGTTTTGACCACCAACTTGCTGTTTCTGTTGCATTGGCTGAGATACCATTGTAGAATCTACACCAGAAATCCCAACAACACTATTAGATGTATCCACGTTCATGTAAGATTGGTTACTTGAATTTTTCCCATTGTTGTTGTTGTTACTAATTCCAGGAGTAGGTATCATTTGGCTTGCCATTCTTTGTGCCCCCATTGATGAGATCAAACTGTTTCCACCTGAACTTGCAGAATAATTAGCCGCTGCTTGTTGATATCTATTAGTCAACCCTCCTGTAAAAATGATCCGGTCATACTGTTGTGAAGAAAAAAAATGGAGATGTTTATGATCTATTAATTTTAATGGTGGCAAGATAAATAAGAAAGAAATACAATTAATATAATACTTCAATTCTATAAATACATTGTTTCTTTAGTTTTGATGTGTTGTTCGAATCATTTTGTGTTTTGACGTTTGATCTTAAGAAAAGAGAGTGAATCCATCTACTGATGCTTTCATTTTTGTAAATGTCTTTTGTTTTTGTTTTGGGTATAAGTGCTTATTTAATGGTACAGTATTAATTAGGTTGGTGATAGTCAATTTAATTAGGGTAATATGGTAAAAAGCACATTTATTTTTAGAAGTGGACAATAATTTTGGGACATATGAAAAAGGAAAGATGGACAATAAAAATGGGACGGAGGGAGTATCCTATTTGAGTGAACACACAACTGGTATCGACCCATTCATAACTGGGCCGTATTTGCCACCTCATATTGCTATAGATTTTAGAGATATATATACCATCAGATGTGTTGAAGGAACCATTATGCATCGCACCGGTGGGGTTAGGTATGAAGTTTCCAGTGTTGACCATGGTATTACCCCCATTTGCCGACTGATCCATGGATGATGGAATATTTAAGCTTGAATTCCCACTTTGAGAAACACCAGGAGTTGGAATCATTGTTCCCACAGCAACAGAGGCATTACCTGGTTGCTGATATTGTTGATTAGGATTATTACTCAAGGGGAGACGTTTGATCAAAACATGTAATCGAGCTTCCAGCGTCTCTAAGTTCATGTATTCCTCCTAAAATTAAAATAATAATAAGTAGATATAAAAGAATTTAATTTCGGAAAATGAAACAGGAACAAACCTTTGAGGTAGCTGTTTTAAACAGGCCTTCCTCTAACCATTTAACAATATCCAGCACTTTCTTTATAGCTATAGCTTGAGTTTGTTGTCGTCGCATGAGAAAATCATAACTGGAGGAAAAGTCAATTTTTTTGTCACGTCAAAGCTTTATAGAATGATCCATGAAATCTATGAAGCACATGCCCAAGAATTTACTATTCTAGATAGGAGTTAATTATATGGAAGTTAAGCACTCCATGTAAAAAAAATTCGGTGGATGAAAATCTAAAGATGATACGGTAACAGATACCACAATCTAAACAAAATAAGAAACATTAAGTCCCAGCTCGAGCTATCGATAGTAATTTAAAGCCCTAAAACTGTACAATACTGACACATATAATTAAAAATGAGTAGTCATGCTAACAGGGTAGAGGTGGCAGAACTAAGGATGCTAAGATGGACTTGTGGTAAAACCTTGCTTGACATGATCCCGAACGGAGTTTTCAGAGATAAACTTGAGGTCGGGAATATTGTTTCGAAAATGAGAGAAGGAAGGTTGAGGTGGTTCGGACATGTCAGGAGGAGGCCACAGTCAGTGCCAGTTAGAAGGGTCGAAGCGCTTGATGTAGATGGCGTGAAGGAGAGACCCAATATCAGGTGGGAGGATAGACTTAAGTTTGACATGACGGAGCTTAGTTTGACCGAGGACATGATCTCAGATAGGAAGGGGTGGAGGGATAAAATTAGGATTTGCGGGTAGTGGTGCTAGGTGCTTGGCTTTTAGGTGTCCCCTTTTGCCTCCCTGCGTGTTTTGTTTTGTGGCATCTCTTTTGCTTTGCCGTAGTCTTAGGCCCCGTGCGTGGTTTGCGTTGCTCTGTTGTTGCCCCTTAGGTTTTGCCGCTTTGTCTTGCCCACTTGCGTTTGGTTTTGCTACGTGTTTTTACATTAGCTTTATGCCTCGTGTGCTTCTTTGCTTTGCTATGTGTTGCCCCCTTTTGTTGGTCTGCTTTTGGTGTGCCTAGGCTTTTGGTTTTATCTCTGTTGCGCTTTGCTATTGGCTTTTGTCGGTGTGCTTGTGCGTGGTTCTTTTTCCAGTATGCCCTGTTTGCTTGTTTGCTTGCTTTCTTTACTAGCTTTTGCCTTGTGTTTTTGTCGTTTGCTATATCTATCCTTTCGCACTAGCACACATGCACTTGCCGGAGGTCTCGTTGGAAGCAGTCTCTACACACGGGTTTACCCTGGTGTAGGGGTAGGATCTGTCTACATTTTACCTCCCCCATACCCTGCCTAGGCGGGATTGGGTATGTTGTTGTTGTTGTTGTTGTAGTAGTCATTTAAACCCAAAATCGAATTATCAATAGTATATAAAATTGAATTATCAATAGTATATAAAATTGTATCTTTAGGCAAAATGGTGGAGACAAGCAGGGAGAAAAGGTTTTTGATATACGAAAGGAAAGTGAAAACAGCTATGTATGAACATGGTCAAGTTAATACATAACTAAGAGGAAGTAAGATTTCTCGAAACTTCCGCCAGCTTTTGCTAAAATACACGACAGTGACCAAAATAGGATAAAAATAAGAGTTGAGTGGCCATTTCAATCTGGTGACCCATAAAAAGAGGGTACCATGTTGTAATTAAATTATATATACTAAATAATATATCATTAACAGAGCAAATAGCATTTAGCTAGATATCACATTAATCAAACGCAGCTATGCTACTTGCAATCATTTTTATAATAATGGCAGCCTAAACAATATGTTCGTTCATATAAGCCAAACAGCAGACAGATGCTAACACATCTTGTACGTGCACATAACATACTCACAATGACAAGCCTTCTTTCTATCAATTAGAAGTGACAATTAAATCCATTTACTTATAATTAGGATGAAATCGGATAAAATGAATAATAGCATTTTCATGAAACGGATCCAACGTCTGCCAAGATGTTTTTTTGTCGCAAAAAACCTCCTAAATCAAATTTTTCCCAGAAAGCTACACTATTATTGAAATAACATACTTTTATTAATCAAATCTGACACACTAACTAGTTATAAAGAAATTTGATATGTTGGACAAAAGATCCCATTTCAAACTGTTAATCTGTTACCTAGCTCGCGCGTCAATTACGTAAACATACAAAAACATGTGGATGAAGACTTACATCCTCGCTTGTATGAATCGGCGCGCCTTCACTAAATCGGGCTCCATATTGAGTGTACTATGCTGAATCCCAGAGTTTTGCATCATATTCTGCTGATTCTGCACCTGCCCGGAGAACTGCCCGGACATATGCGTCTGTAGATTCATCTTTATCCTGTTGGCTTTAAGATCTAATAGAGTTCATAACACACATACACTTGACCAATAGTTGGGTCGTGATGCTAACAACACATCAAAACTTGACTCCTGTACAGCAAAAATAAAAACTTATTTTAATAAGTATTGAGACCCATTACAGGAACCTATATTTTATCTGGAAGTAAATTACTTCACTAAAATTTTAAGTCAACATATTATTTTAATTAGCAAATGGCAACTGTGTCACGTGTACAGGACAGGGTACCATATTTATAGCTCATTCTGCTCTGAAACAAGCTTAATCTTCCTTTTACGGGGAAACTAGTCGTATAAACACTACAACCTAAACAATTAAAGATAAAAGCAAATGGAAAACTAAGATCATAGAGTCTACTTTTGAATAATTTACCAAATTTGCAGCAACATCTTACGCTGAATCTCACACAATTAACCCTAATTAATGTACATACCAACTCGCAAGTAAGAGAGGTCTGTGCAACAATCAAATCTAACTAATCTCAACAAATCTGCCACATCAATAAATACTTTAACCTTAAAAGTCCAACAAGTTGCTTTCTATCTCATGACTGGTAATAATATAAATTCTTGAGAATAAATTCATACCTACATTAAACTTCATAACACACGCTAGATATAGAATGTTGGTCTAAATTTTCAAATACGAATAATTCCCGAAATCCTACTTAACGTGTATCATAACCATCTCTAGTCAATCAATATCAGCACATCTATAACACCTACAAATCTACCATAAATCTCACAATTATAATGCAGAAAAATAAGTCATCTTAAACATGAACGATAAAATTTAATCCTCAACTAAAACTCCCAAAACCCAAACTCAACATATCACTTCATAACGACATTAACTAAAGCATACTTCTTGGAAACAATCTGATTCAATTATATCAACCAAATCATTAAACTGTGTTTAAGAAGATGCAACAGATTGAATAATGTCGATCTAAATTTGTGATCATACAGTCGTGCTACAAGTCCTTAGCTTGATGCTAATATTTCAACAAGCGGTTAATCATCTGCAAACATATTTCAATCCAAACAGCTAAAGTTCGTCTAATATAAAAATGCTCGTCTAATTTTGTGTTAAATAAACACAATGCTGCAGTTAAACTCTATTTTAATCGATATTCATTTACATTTGATTCCTCGATGCTCTACACAACAACTATGACAATGTGAATCATCATTCATTCACATTTAAGTTCATCAGCTCTATTAACTTCAAAACAGCATTAACTAAAGCATAGTTCTTGGAGAAAATCCATTTCAATTACATCAACCAAATCATTAAACACTATAAAAAAATGCAACAAATCAAACAATGCAACAAGACGTCGATCAAAACATGAATGATCATAACTAACTAACTGAACTTTATATAAAAATTGCAATAAATTGAACAATACTGGTATAAAGTTTTAATCATACCACAAGTACCTTACCTTGATGTTGAGACGTCGATCAAAACACACATGATCAGACTACAACTCTACAGGTACCTTAACTTAATGTCAACATTTCAACAAGACGTCTATCGCCAACTAGTAACATATTTAGGCACAAACACAATTAATGCTAGACTAACTGCAGTTAAACTCAAGAAATCGATCCAAATTTGAGTTCACGTTCATTTTCATACCTCAAAATTGATCGAAATCCTACCAACAAGTTTCAAAACTACCTCCATCCAACTCATTTAGAACTTAACTTATTCATAAACAACATTGAGTAAAGCTTAGTTCTCGGTAACAACTCATTTCCATTACATAAACTAAATCTTTAGTTTAAACTGTATACAAAAGAAAGGCAACAAATCAACATTGAGTAAAGTTTGTGTGAGGCGGTGGGTTCAAACCCCGTGGATTAGTCGGCCAAAAGGTCGGAAACCATGGTTACCCAAAAAAAAGACGCCCGTCAAAACATAAAATTGGTAAACGGATGAGGTTTTTCCTGTTTAGGTTACCCCGGGGAGGGCAGGCCTTTTGACCCAGATGTACGCGGCCTCACCGGTTTAATCTCGGGCCACCCCCAAATGTATGATCATAACAAAATGAATGGACTTTTTTTTTTAAAAGGGCCCCAATCTAATAATACTAGTCTAAAATTCTGATCATACTATAACTTTGAAGCAATTTCAACAAGATGTCGATCACCAACTAGAAACATATTTAAACCGAAACACGGCTAATATTCACATTTACTTTCGATCATCGAAATCCTACATAAATAACTATCACACCTAATCAATCACATCTTCTTAAACCCTAAATATAAAACCCCTAAAAAATCAATAATCATTCAACAATTCAATCACGTGCACATTCATAAAGCTACAACAACAAAAACCATTCATTTCGTAACAACATTATAACGGTATTAACTAATTCATTTTCCAATTACACAAAACCCTAATTTTTATACAAATTTTGGGAATTGAGATTATAAAAGATGAATTTGGTAACATTGAATATATAATTGAGGTGATTGAAGTGTAATTACCTTAATTTGTTTGTTGTTTGTGATTTGAATAGGAACAGTTAATTAATAACTAAAAGAAAAACGTGTTTAGAATGAGTTGTTTAGTGAAAGGGGAAATTTTTGTCGGGTCGGGTTATGTAGTGCTAACGAGAAAAAGTTTCCTAATTTGGATACTTTTAATGTTTGAATCTTTGTTTAGGAAGTCCTGGAAAGTGTTTAAACTAAACAACCTTGTGAGGTTTATAAAGGACTAGCAGGGTACCCGTGCGATGCGGCGGCGGGTACCCTGTGACTAAATTTTCCAGCGAACAAATTTTCCAGCGAACAAATTTTATTTTATTTTGAGCGGCTTGATTTTAGATTTATGTTTTGGAAGCTTAATTTGATTGTACATTGTGGTTAAAGAGTTGTATATTTTGGTGAATGTGTGAATTAAATTGTGTAATTAACAAGACGTCTATCGCCAACTAGTAACATATTTAGGCACAAACACAATTAATGCTGGACTAAATGCAGTTAAATTCTAGAAATCGATCCAAATTTGAGTTCACGTTCACTTCCAATCCTCAAAATTGATCGAAATCCTACCAACAAGTTTCAAAACTACCTCCATCCAACTCATTTAGAACTTAACTTATTCATAAACAACATTGAGTAAAGCTTAGTTCTCGGTAACAACTCATTTCCATTACATAAACTAAATCTTTAGTCTAAACTGTATACAAAAGAAAGGCAACAAATCAAACAATGGTTGTCTAAAGTCTTGATCATACCACAAGTACCTTACCTTGATGTTAAAATTTCAACACGATGTCAACTAAAACATGTATGATCATAACTGAATGTCTAAATCATAGAACTGTATATAAGAAAGGCAGCAAATTTAATAATGTTGGTCTAAATTAGTGATCGTAAATAGGAACTACAAGTAACTTATCTTGAATGTTTAGATTCTATCAATACATACGTTAAAACATGTATGATCAGTACTAACTCATTAAACTTTATATAAAAAAAGCAACAAATTGAATAATGTTGGTCTAGAGTCGTGATCGTCATCTTTACTACAAGTAGCTTAAAGGGTTTGTGACTATAAATATGTGAGATCTCAAGTTCCATTCCTGCTAGGAGCAAACAACTTGGTTTCTGTGTGGCGGTGGGTTCAAACGCCTTGGATTAGTCGGCCAAAAGGTCGGAAACCATGGTTACCCAAAAAAAAAGACGCCGGTCAAAACATAAAATGGGTAAATGGATGAGGTTTTCCCTGTTTAGGTTACCCCAGGGAGGGCAAGCCTATGTACGCAGCCTCACCAGTTTAATCCCGGGCCACCCCCAAATGTATGATCATAACAAAATGAACGAACTTCTTATAAAAAAGGCCCCCAATCTAATAATACTAGTCTAAAATACTGATCATACTATAACTTTGAAGCAATTTCAACAAGACGTCGATCACCAACTAGAAACATATTTAAACCCAAACACGGCCAATATTCACATTTACTTTCGATCATCGAAATCCTACATAAATAACTATCACACCTAATCAATCATACAAAACCCCTAAAAAATCAATAATCATTCAACAATTCAATCACATGCACATTCATAAAGCTAAAACGTTCACTTCGTAACAACATTATAACGGTATTAACTAATTCATTTTCAAATTACACAAAACCCTAATTTTTTATGGAATTGAGGTAGTTGAAGTGTAATTACCTTAATTTGTTGTTTGTGATTTGAATAGGAACAGTTAATAACTAAAAAAAACGTGTTTTGAATGAGTTGTTTAGTGAAAGGGGAAATTTTGTCGGGTCGGGTTATGTAGTGCTGACCAGAAGAAAAAGTTTCCTAATTTGGATACTTTTAATGTTTGAATCTTTGTTTAGGCTGGCACAGTCGAGCATTTGAAATCGGTTCGGTCGAGGGGTGAAATTTTAAGGTATCGGTTGAAATTCCAACCGATATTCAATGTGTCCGTATTCTCCCATTTCTCATTTTCAAAAATCCAACCGTTGCCATGTAAAAAAAAAATAATAATAAATAAATAACTTTTTTTTTTTAAACTTTAACTTTTCCTATAAATACTAACTCAAACATATTTCTAAAACACACAATTTCAATCAACAATTCTATCTCAATATATTCAAATACATTCTTTAATATGTCGTTCGAGCTTTTATTTGATTCTTCTTCGTCTTCCGACGATGAAGAAGTTTTTAGTGAGTTTGTGGAGTTTGCGGATTTTGCTTGGAAGATTTAAAGCATCACAGCCAAAAGTTCGACGAAGGTACATACGTAGGGATCATGAGGGTGCTCATAATCGTTTAGTGGCGGCATACTTCTCCGAAAACCCGCAGTTCAACGCAAGAACATTCCGTCGGCGGTTCCGAATGAGCCGATAACTATTCACAGAAATTGTTCGAGAGGTAATCGATCATTCTCCTTATTTTTAACAAACTCTTGATGCTAGGGGAATACCTTGTATTAGCCCATTGGTCAAGTGTACTACGGCCATTCGTCAACTGGGATATGCGGTCGTTCCTGATTCTCTTTACGAGAGTATGGCAATGGCTGCAACAACATCCCGTGATTGTCTCCGTAAGTTTTGCAAGGTTATCATGGAGTTATATGGTGCTGAGTATTTGCGAAAGCCCACGTATTCTGACCTTGAAAGATTATATGCTCATAACGAGCATAAGCATGGCTTTCCTGGGATGATGGGAAGCATTGATTGTACAAGTTGGGAGTGGGAGAATTGCCCAAATAATTTGAGAGCTCAATATGCTAGGGGTGATCACGGGCCACATCCATTCATTTATTGGAAGTGGTCGCTTCCCAAGATTTATGGATTTGGCATGCGTACTTTGGTGTTTCCGGAATGAATAACGACGTAACGTTTTATGTCGTTCCCCTGTTTTCAATGATATCAAATCTGGGAGAACACCAGACCTTGAATTCGAGGCTAACGATGTGGCTTATAAAAGGGGATATTATCTTACTGATGGGATATATCCACAATGGTCCGTTCTTATGAAGTCCATTTCAAATCCTCCCACAGATGATGAAAAAAGAATATTGTACAAGAGGAAGCACGAAGCAACAAGGAAAGATGTGGAACGGGCTTTTGGTGTGTTGAAGAAGAAGTGAAAAATGCTTAAACTTCCTGCTCGAGGGTTGTTTAAAAAGGATATCCAAGATATTATGTATGCGTGTATCATATTATATAATATGATCATTCGACACAAGCAGCGAGTGATATTTCTTACATGGTTCGAAAATGAGGGACGCCAAGATCATGATCCCTTAAGATCGCATGAAGAATCGTTAGGAGTTACTCAGGAGCTAATGGACGCATCAACTCATCAACACTTAAAATCTGATTTGATCGAACACATTTGGAGAAATCGTCGCAATCATGTCAATGAAGAGAAAGAAGTCGATAGTGATGATGACGATGAAGATTTTTTTTAATGTTTTTAACGTTATTTGAATAATTAACGTAATGTTTTTAATGTTTATTTGAATTTCGTACTGTAATGTTTTTAATTTTAATGAATTTAAATTTGTTGTTTAAAATGTTTGAACTAAAAAAAAAAAAAGTCGGTCATCGACTGTGGCATCCTGGTCATGTCTGGTCGCCGGAGAGAGAAGCTGATGTGGCGCTGGTGACCTGGGTCACGAGTGTGCCCAGCCTTAGGAAGTCCTAAAAAGTGTTTAAACTAAGGGACGTGATTTGCACACTTTTAAAAATGATTGAGACACTCAAATTTTGATGGTGTGTTTAGTTGAGGGAAAACACTCTTGTTTTTCACAAAATATTTTGTGGAAAACAAAGAAAATAGAGATCGCGTTCAAATTAGTGTTTTCCAATAAAATTCTCTGCAAAACACAAAATTCTTATTTCCAACTTTAATACACAAAACTACAAAACACTTTTTTTTTTCACCTATTTTCCTTTGAAATACCCCTAATCCGTTTTCGTCACTTTTTATACGTTTTCATCGGTTTTAACCTTTTTTAAACGTTTTTGTACGTTTTTGTCCGTTTTAATATGTTTTTTACGTTTTCGTCCGATTTTTTACGTTTTTTTCAGATTTTTTACATTTTTTTTCTGTTTTTTGCCGTTTTTATCCGTTCTTTTACGTTTTCGTCTGTTTTTTTACGATTTCGTCCGATTTTTTACGTTTTGTCTGTTTTTTTACGTTTCTTCCGGTTTTTTTAAGTTTTTGTGTGTTTTTTACGTTTTCGTCCGGTTCCTTACGTTGTCGTCCGTTTTCGTCCATTTTTACGTTTACGCTCGTTTTTTTATGTTTTCGTCTTTTTTATGATTTCGTCTGATTTTTTTTACGTTTTCGTCTGATTTTTAATGTCTTTGCCCATTTTTTACGTTTGCGTCCGATTTATTTTTACGTTTTTGACCTTTTTTTTACCATTTCAACCCTTTTTTTACGTTTATGTCTTTTTTTTACGTCTTAGTCCGTTTTTTTATGTTTTCGTCTGTTCTTTTACGTTTTCGTCTATTTTTTTACTGTAACACCCCCAATTTTGTGATACGCAGCGGAATTCAAACTGGGTGTTACTTCATGGCACAATAGTCATAACAATAGAAAACGAACTCTAATGGAGTCGTTTTAAAAGATTTATCATTCGACTTATATAAATATCGGAGTTTACAAAAATGAGGTCCCAAATGGTTCCATGTTTACAAAATACATTAAATGGGTTTTCGAATGATAATAAAATTTATAGCCTTCTTGATCTAGTCTTTGCTCTTCCTTGCGCTTCGACATTATGGACCTAAAATACATGCTTAAAACTGTCAACACAAAGGTTGAGTGAAATTCATAAAGTTTAGGAAATCAGTTGAACACATAATGTTTGTAGTGTGAGTTATAAATTCACACCAATGGTTTGAAAACCAAAAGAGATATTATTGCACTAAGCTCATGATACCGAAAACGTTAACAACTGTCATATAATAGTAACCGATGCCCTAATAGGCAATTTGCCATTAAACCTATAGATGTTCAAATATAGTGCGTTTGTTTGCCTACCCGGTCAACACAAACGGGATTCGTCAATCCCAATAGGCCTATCCACAATATTCGCGTTCACTCGCAAGTGATTAATGGTTCATGATAGTAGGGACTTAAGATTGGCAATCGTGGTACTTAGTGCAAATAATACATTCAGATAAGCATACAGTTTGAAAGCAATGTATTCGATTTAAAATAAAGCATGTATCTCCCCCAAGGGTTTGTAAAACAATTAAGTAATAGAAAGTGGGGCTATAAACTCACTGTAGAGTAAATGATATCAAATGCTTAACGGATGTGATGGATAAGTCGGAAAACTTCTACGTGCAACCTAAAAATGAAATGTTGCGACTTAAGTTTGGAATAATGTTTAAGAAAACATAAACCATCCAATATACGTCTCTATGTTGATCATGATGTAGTACATGGTTTTTGTGTATGTCGTTTATAGAAATGGTCTAGTTGTGAAAACGTATTTAGTTTATAGATATCGTACTACCGTTCGGGCCATCATAATTCAGATGTCATGCGGTAAACGTTCGAGGAGCTAGGACACTTTAAATCGTAAATCCAGCAACTCGTCGATACGTTTTACTCAAATGAACCCCTCACATGAAGCTCTCTACTTTTGTAGCACTTAGTAGATACAACATATATTTTGAGTGAAGATTGTTATAACATAAAGTTTATCATGTTTTTAATAAGTATCTAGTTTTTACAAGTTCTCGTCGTTTTCATAAATATGATCACCTTAGTTAACGGTCTTGGGTAAACAAGCCTTGAGGCTTTAGCCATGGCCTTGCCGTGACTTTGGTCTTGACTACCATGGTCTTGAGACTTAGCTTTGACCTTAGCCGTAGCCGTGGTCTTGGCTTATGGCCATTAGGCCTCTTGGTTTGCTTTTAGTTGTGACAAAAGTATATTTATGAGACTATATTTACGGCAGTTTATGTTTTTGAAAGATTTTTGGCCTATTTATGCGTTTTCAAGGTCCAAACTTATTGGTTATTAAAGGAAAACGTCGTTCCGGACAACTTTCGTGTTTTAACTTTTTGATGATTCGGACCAGAAGTACCACTTTTAAAAAGGCAGAACCAAAAACAGCTTCTACATAGCAGTTTTGGCGTTTAGGTTTCGCTAACTTCTTTTGCTTATAACTTTTGACTCGTTTGTCCGTTTCGGGTGATTCAAATTGCTACGTTTTTGTTTTAATATTATCTACAAGAATATGAAAAGTATCAGATCTATATGTGGTTGATTTTGTGGAAACTTTGTGCAAAAGTTTATCATTTATACACTTACTAACCCAAGTTTAACATATAGGTTCTTATAACTTGTTTTAAAGATTTTTGTACATCATGATCCAACACAGTAACTATATATATAGCATGAAATAGTTAAGATTATGAATAATAAATATGAGATGATGGTGGTGATAAGTTGCTTACAACTTTTGGCTTTCAATAAGAAAGGAGTAACTAGTAAGGATCGGACTTTGATTGAACACTTAGGACTTCGGATTGAGCTAGCTTTCTACACCTTGGCACCCTTGCAATCTTGAAGAGTTGGTGATGAAGTATTAAGTGACTTGAGTGGATCTAAACTCAAGAATATCACTTAAACTTGCTAGAGATTTGATGTAGTAGCTTGATCTTTTGGAACTTCCTTGCATAAACTTGGAGTTTATAGATCAAATGATGGAAGATATGGTGGATTTGTGATATGAACGACCCAAAACAGATTATGAGGGTTCTTAGGATGCATTTCACTTGCTATTTATAGGAGGGTAAGTTTGGTTAACCATATATTGGGTTAAATATTAACCATGGTTAAGTTAGGACACTTGTAAAGATCTAAATGAACCATGGTTAGGATGATGCCACCGCCCCCCTAAGTCGCCCATATAGTGATAAGATGACTTAGGTGGATAGTTTTGATCTTATCTTGAGTTTAGAGCATGATTTGGTTCCGCTAAATGCCAACCGTAAGTCGTTAAGCCATAAAACGTAAAACCGGGTATCGTAAAAATACGAAACTTGTAGGAATGATGAAACTCATCATTATACTCCATCTAAAAATATAAAATGGGTGATAAGTCTCATTAGGTGCAAAAACGCTGCTTAAAGCTGGAAATACGGGTCAAAAACGCATAATTCGCAGTTTATCAGAAAAGAACGAAATTTCAGGGAAACGACCGTGAATTTATTTAGAGTAGACTAAAATTAGTCTAAAAGTGATATGAGATGTTAAAATGTGGTTTTCGTCATACGCGGGATAACTTTACAGTTATTCGTGAAGTTTAAAAGTTATACGATTTATGCAAAAATGTAGAATGTATAAGGTTAATTCCTTTATGGTCAAAGGAGGAGGGAAATATGTTTGACTTTTCCAAAAAATGTAAAAGTGTCAAAAACATATTAGAAACACAGAGGAATCGTTAAGTCTGGATGTAAGTAGAATTGTTTAAAACGTAAGTTTAGTTTTATTCTGCGCTGGGCTTATTTGTTAATATTAAAAATAATAAATCTTAAAAATTCTCAAATTAATCATGAGTGATCTAAAAATTTATCTGATGCGAGGAAAATTGTCAGAGTTGATTTTCATTATGCGCGTGATATTTAAACGGTGGACCGTCTAAAATGAAACTTTAAAACGATGTTTACTTAATAACTTTTGCGAAAATGATCTAACGATGGTCGAACTCTCAGGTTATTACTTAAATAATTTATCTTACGAGAATGTGGATTAAAAATTTTACGAGATGAATAGTGAATGTGAATAGTAAATGTGAATAGTAAAAGTGAATAGTAAATTCTCGAAAATGAAATGTAACCTAAAAATGCGGGTGGTTACATTTACATTTTAGTATGTTTTTTACGTTTTCGTCCGATTTGTTACGTTTTCGTCTGTTTTTTTACATTTTCGTTCGTTTTTATACGTTTTCGTATGTTTTTCTACATTTTCGTCTCAATTTTTACGCTTTCGTCTATTTTTACGTTTTCGTCCATTTTTTACCATTTTTTTTTTTACGTTTTCATCCGTTTTTTACGTTTAGGCCGTTTCCTTACGTTTTAAGCCATTGTTTTACGTTTTAGTCTGTTTCCTTACGTTGTCGTCCGTTTTCGTCTATTTTTTTTACATTTTCGTCTGTTTTTTTATAATTTCGTCCGATTTTTTACGTTTTTGTCCAATTTTTTACGTTTTTGTCCAACTTTTTACGTTTTTGTCCAATTTTTTACGTTTTTGTCCTTTTTAACGTTTTCGTCCATTTTTTTAACGTTTTGTCCCATTTTTTACGTAATCAACCGGTTTTTACATTTTCGACCTTTTTTTAAGTCTTCGTCCATTTTTTAATGTTTTTGTTTGTTCTTTTACGTTTTTTTCTTTTTTTTTTGTTTCGACTATTTTTTATGTTTTCTTCCGATTTTTTATGTTTGCGTCCGATTCTTAACGGTTTTGTCTGAATTTTTACGTTTTCGCCTTTTTTTCGTTTTCGTCCATTTTTTTACGTTTTCGTCAATTTTTACATTTTTTAAGGTTTCGTCTGACGAAAACGTAAAAAAAGGACGAAAACGTAGAAAAAGACGAAAACGTTTGAAAACGGACGAAACAGTATAAAATGGACGAAAACGTAAAAAAAACGGAAGAAAACACTATAATTTAGAAAACGTAAAAAAAAACTTAAGAAAATGTAAAAAACGGCCAAAAACGTAAAAACGTAAACGAAAGGACGAAAACGTAAGAAAACATAATAAAACATGCGAAAACGTAAGAAAACGAAGGAAAACGTAAAATATGGACGAAAACGTTAAAAAATTGACGAAAACGTAAAAAACGAGCGAAAACGTAAAACAATACGAAAACGTAAAAAATCGTATGAAAACGTAAAAAAAGGGGCAAAAACGTAAGAAAATAGACGAAAACATAAAAAAAAACTGACGAAAACGTAAAAAAACAGACGAAAATGTAAAAAGCGGACGAAAACGTAAAAAATAGACGAAAACGTAATAAAACGCATTAAAACAAAAAAAAGCGGACAAAAACATAAAAAACATACGAAAGAGTAAAAAAACAAACATAAACGTAAAAAAACGGATGAAAACACTATAATTTAGTGGGTCGACCCGACCCAAACCATGACCCTTGACCCGTTAGACCCATTTTTAAAACAGGACCTGTATCACTCATGAACTATTTGACCCATGACCTAAACCGACCCGACCCGTTTGCCACCTCTAATAAAACATATAAAAATGTTCGAAAACATATAACAACGTACAAAATGGATAAAAACATACAAAAACGGATTTAAACGTATAAAATTGATGAAATAGGAAATTTTACTTTATGTCGAATTTAATGTTTTTATGTTGAATTGTAGTCGCTTGAAGATTTTTTCATGTTATTTGATGTTATATTTTACTTTTTTAATTCTTTATTTTCTCGTATTAGATTTTTTTAGTTATTTTATAATTTAGTTTGTTAGTTTATAATATTTGTTTTTGTCTTTTGAAGATGTTTTTATAATATTACAAAGGTGAATAGAGAATTGAGATAGAAAACAACAACACCTAAACATGTTTGAAGATGTTGTTGGAAGAGCTCGAGCACGAACAAGAGAAAATTACTCTATTTTGTGACAACCAGAGTGCCTTGTATCTTGCAAGGAATCCAGCATTTCATTCAAAGACAAAGCATATACGAGTTCAGTATCACTTCGTTCGTGAGAAAGTCGAAGAAGGAACCGTAGATATGCAGAAAATTCATATTGATGATAACGTGGTTGATTATCTGACAAAAGCAATCAACTGTGACAAGTTCATATGGTGTCGATCCTCATGCGGCCTAGCAGAAACGTAAGCAACATGAAAGTGCAAGGAAGGATAACGGTGTGAAGATCGATTTAGCTTCAATCGGATCTTCAAGTGGGAGATTGTTAAAGATACAGTGCATCTATAAGAGAATATTGCAAGTGGTATACAAGTCGGACTACAACTTCGATTGCATTGTCATGAATGATGTCATTTGCTCTATTTGGATGTCTATAAAAGGCAGGTACTTGGCTCCTAAAAACAAAGCAAAACACATACTGTTCTTTGTTTCTTTCTCTCCTAGTAGTCTTTGAGAAGTATTAGAGAGTTTGTGTAATATCTCCTACTACAAGAGATAACTATTAGTGTTTATCCTTGTAACTAGAAAAAAAGTGTAACTACTAACTTGCCCGTGGTTTTTACCCTATTGGGGTTTTCCACGTTATATCCGTGTGTCATCTTTTATTATATTTCATATTTTAGTTGTAGGTTTGCTTTAGTCCGGTGTCACTTTTCTCAACAAAACTTTCTTAGCCACATCGTTCGCTTGTTGATATCTTTGACAATTTTATGTCTGTCATTATATATATATACTAAAACCCATTGCGGGGCACTGTAGCTACAGTGGATACGCAATTTTCATTTTAGCCCCTTTTAGCCCCTTAGGTTACTGATCAATTGCAAAGTTAGGGTGTGTTTGTTTTTGAAAAAAAGTCTTACTAACCCTCTTACTCTTACCAGTAAGAGGTGGGCAGACGTTTTGCTTGTTTGTTTTTTTCCTTTTGAGTAAGACCCAGTTAGACATATAACATCTTACTTAGTAAGAGGTGGGAGACTTGTCTTAGTGCCTCTTACTCGTTTAGTAAACTTTATATAATATATTTGATTGTTTATTAACTATGTTATATTTATTATAAAAAGTCTTGTTTCATATTTACATAAGTTACTTATTATCGCATTGCGTTGGTTTAATAAACAAATTGCAAAAACGAGCTCTTAAAATCATTCGGACACTCATACAAAAACAAACAACATTATTTCGTTCAGATTTAGACTTCGTAGCCACCTCTTACCAGTAAGATGCGGTAGTCAGATTCAGACCCAAAACATCTTAATGAAACAAACACACCCTTAGTCCTTAACGTCCGTTAAGTAACAGTCAAGGATTAAATTTGAAACGGAACAATAACTTCAGGGGCTATTTATGTGCAAATATTAAGCAGAAACAGCCCCTGAGGTTACCTTTTATTTTCAGCGTTAGTCCCTAAGGACTAACTTTGCAACAAACCGCCACTTTCGAGGGACTAAAAGGAAAATATCGTTGCTACAGTGCCAAACAGTGCAAAACAGTGCTGCTACAGTGCGGAGTAGTGCGTGTGCTGTTCATAGGGAATTTACGAAAATGGTCCCTCAGGTTAGCTGTGAAAAGCACCGTTAGTCCCCCGTTATCAATCTTTTGCAAATTTAGTCCTAAAAAAAAAAAAAAAAAAAAAAAAAAAAACTTTAGCAAATTCATTCCCGTAAAAAAAATGATCGAGGGCAACGCGCGGGTTAACCCGCTAGTTATGAATAAATGAAATCATATGATACATAAATCGTCCATAAATACAAGACATGCACATATGAGTTTATAAGCAACGTTAAACATGAACAACGTCAAACATCATCCAGAGTCCAGTCATCCACCAATATGATTGAACAAAAGACTCAACTAACAAGCTCTAAGCCTCTAAATAGATGCAAGTTGCATACAAGTTTATAAGACCATAGTTTACATCAGATTCTCAGTTTGCCTTGCCGTTTAAGAGAAAACTACATACATTTTCTTTCTCATGTTCATACCTATTTTCTTGATATATATAGTCTAGCATCTCGTATGTAAAAAGATGAGACATGTCTATGAGGGTAATGGAATGAAAGTGTTAAATCTTATCTATGAATGCCACTTAACTGATTCTGGGACTGAGGTAGAACTTATAGTCTCTGAAAAACCGTGAGATAATTTCGGCTGTTTCTGATGAAATGTCGGTGTTTTGCAGAATGTTTTCCTTTGAAGCTTTAGCTATGGCCTCGATGGATCCTATGGTTTGAATTAGCTGTTGCAAGTAACAAATGCACCAGAAAGTGGTCACAAGTCGTAAAACATATTCAAATGCACATGACTACTTAATATTAAGAAGGGTGTTTGGATGTGTTTAACAACTGGTTACATACATGCGTTGCCAATATTAGTTTTTAAATCTGGATAGACAGAATTATTTAAAGTCAAATAATCAGTTTTGGGTAATTAGTGTCATATTAGTTTTTAAAATTGATTATCTAAGGGGAAAATAAAATAGGCGAATGTATTCTTTTATATACATAAAACAGCTTTTAAACAACAAAAGCACACAATCACTCTTTTCTCTGTTTCTAGCTATTCATCACATAATCAATTCAAAACGCACATCCAAACAGCCCCTTAAATGCTGATACTGATTTTAATGCATGAGCTGAAAGGTAGTAATGTAAATACCGCATTAGCATCATGAGTTTCAACACCGGGGATAGAGGAGACCACTTTAACAAATACATCCATCCCTTGGACAGACCTCTCCCTCTGTAACAAAAAAAGAAAGCATTTTAATATAATATACCCCTGAAAAAGAATAATAAAAAGAGAGATATAAACAGAATAGAAGCCTACCTCGGCTTTCAATTTGGATACAGCATCCCGCCTCTTGCAAACTGTAATACAGAGAACAATTCTAGTTATAGCAAAACATTTTGTAAGTCAAATAATGCAAGTTCTAAGTAGAGGTGGCAAAATCAACTGGCCAGACATGGAAAACTGGTAACAGGTAAAAAATACGGGCACATTTTTTTTGTACAGATTCGTTTGACCATTGTCTGAAAATTTATAATCTTGTAACTAACTAGTCTGACAAATATGATTATAAGAATTATATTTATTTCAATAAAAATCTAGCCTTTTTGACCCTTTTCCATTTATGCAAATTTTAAAAATTTTACTCGTAAAAACTGTTTGAGATCAGAGACAACCCAAATTGACCCATTCGTAACTAAATGGTTGAAATTGCCACCTCTAGTTTTTAAGTAAAGAAATTTACCACCACGAGCATGTGCTATTCTCACGATCTTCTCAAAGCCCATTTCTAGGTCCATTACTGGAACAAAGGTTGGCCTACCAATACGCATACCATGTCTACATCAAACAAGATCACATAGATACTTAAATAATCATCTCTACCAAAACTTTTGTGGAATTTAGAAAGTGAGAAAGTGTTGTGTGTGATCACCTAAAATAAGATTGTACAAAAGAATCATTCTGCTCCTTCGTTGGAAGGGTGACAACCACATAGAGGTTTGCAAATTGGCTCTTCAGTTTCTCAGCTCTGTATAAAGTAACATAAGATTAAGCAGAACAGCTAAAGGCTGAAGCTACACGCAGCTCAAATGTCCAAATACCTGCTAAAAATAGGCGCAGGATTGTCGCAGTCGTAATTTATCACATACATGAAAGCCAATGATAAACCTCCACAGTTAAAAATGAAGTCCTGAATAAGTAAAGTTGAAAATATAAGTAAACTGGAAGAGAGATCGGACTGATACGAAAAATGGTGACGTTTTAAATGGACTTTACAGGTGCAATTGGCACAATGTTTAACCGGAAGGAATTTGCAGTCAAGAAGGAGGATATAGAGTTTATAAGAGATGGATGTTGTTCGTCTCTCCATTTGTTACTCATCATGCAAACCCCACCAACACCTGTATTGATGCAAGTCCCAGTTAACTACAATAGAATTGCTATGAGAAGTAAACCATTTTTTAATCAGTAGTGATATTTTTATCATAATATTCCATATCATCCATGAGTTTTTTTACGGAAGAATCCATTCTAATTTAAGATAAGAAATTTCCATGAAACCTAAGTAGTTTTTTTAGCACTACCATTTAGCATATCGTTTGTTGGGCTACTAATTATTCCACAGTTAAAGACATCAATATCTGATCAAATATATTCAATAATTTTGATTTTTTTGATTTTTTTGATTTTTTTTTTTTTATTTATTTATTGTTATTTTTTTGTAAATCAATGTGGCTGAAGGACATTTTTATTATGGTGTTCATCCTCTAGGTAAACATTGACACTTCAATTTCATTGTCATTGTTTGACAATTAGTATATTTTATGCCAATAACCAAGAGTGCAAGAATTTCTTCTTTGACCTTAACAGATGACTTCCCTAGAAGAACATTAGCATATCTCCTGCCAACAAAAAGACATGTGCCCACCATTATAAAATCCTATATTGGTAGGTGTCATACATCAGTAAACATATCTCTCATTCTGAATTTATCTAAAAATATATGTCCACTCTCTTTCTAGAGAGCCTTTTCTGCTCCTTTCTGACCTAACTTTAACCATCAATCCTCTATATCATAACATCGTTCTCTTCCTGGTCCACCTTAGATTCCCACTCCTCCTACTTCGTATCCTTACTACTATTTCAGTATTTCTAAAAGCTTCGGTTGAAAAAATCATTTGCCTGAGTCTACAGAATATTTGTCTTCAATTCAATCATACTCCTATTCATGGGTTTCTCATAGTTCTCTCAAACACCACATTCACCATTACTTGAATCATTCTCAAGTCAGTAAGTCTTATATGCAAACTCTATAATTAATCATGGCATACATATGGAATAGAACCCTTACACCCAGGATATGAAGTACAAGAGATGAACTAAACCCATGTATAAGGAATATCCTATCCTTAAACAAAACAAGACATAGGTTACAGCGCCTCTTACCTTTCACATGGAAGCTATAAGCTTCATAAAGGTTAAGAAGATCAAGTACAATCTAAATGGTTTTGTGTCAATTGTTCTACACAAGCGACGGGCTAAAAATAAAAGGGGAATGTATATTAAAGAGCTAGTTCCCTGTAGCAGGAGTTTTAATCACAAACTTTTCAATTGTTCTAACAACACAATACAGGAAAGTAGAGCAACAATGTCTCGGTTATACCTTCTAGCATGACGACGTATTAAAAGCAGCATACATGACTCTCCCTCAAAGCCGTATGAACTGAAATGACTATACTTACAAGTTACATCTTCCTATATTCTCAGGAAAGCATTGGAGCAGTGGTTATATCATTGTAACCCACAATTAAGTGCACGCAAGTTATTTGGCTGTGCTCTCAAGTCTCAACTGAAAAGCAATTTTAGTATAATGACACAGGTTTGAAGCTACTTTCATTGCAGTCAACCATGTCTATCACGCTTAAAATCGTATATAGAAACTGATTACCATTCAAATAGATAATACAACCAGATGTAAGCAACAGCAACTGGCTACCATATTCCCCTGAGGAATTCCCCAAAGCACATACATCGTCACATATTGCTCAAGCTGAATCCTATGGCCCCTCCTAGTGAACGTTTGGGTTATTGTAAGTGCTTGAAGCTTATGGTTACACCATGATGCTATAAACGAACCAATTATCACTAATGATCACACAAGTAACGCTACTACTCCAACTTTGTATTCTCATCTATCACTCCATTTATTTCATACACAAGTGCGTAAATTAGTTCATAAATTAGTAAGTTTAACTCATAATGACTATTACAATGTAACTAACTATACTCTCCATACACTCATAATCACCTCTACCATATTACGTTAGCATTTAACGAAAAATACATCTAATGAAACATCATAAGCAATAGAAGTCACACGTCATTCCATCCGTAAGTCACTAAACTTATTTATAGGTGCTCTACCTAGCTATAATCCATCTTCGTCTAGTAATGTCAGCTCATAATTACGACTGTACTAACATACGTTATACTAACCTCTACGAAAATATATATCAAATGTCGCAATAACGAAAAATACGCATCTAAGGAAACATCAATCGCAATCAATAAAAACTTTGAAATCTCTATTAGCAACTACAGTGAGATACATATTATAGCATCAAAACATTAATTTAAAGTAGAATTAACCTAGCATAGAAGTGGAACATCACCTGAATTACGTCCAGATTCATCGTTCGAGGCGCCACTCATTTCGTGATTCCGAAAACGAAGATCGATCAATTGCAGTTGTTAAATTGAAGCGTGAGTTGTGGTAGGGCAGATTAAGATTGTTTGTGACGGAGATGATTAGTTAGATGAGAGTGGATTTAAATACTTTTTTAAGTTCGCGCTAAAAAGTGTGGGTTTAACGAGTGTTTGGTGAGAAAACTGAAGAAGAATGGTGTTTGGCTTTAAAGCAAGTGTGCATTTGATTTGTTGAAATGAATCCCACTTGGTATGAGGTTTGGGCGTATGATGAAATCACTATTGATTTTTGGTAAGCTCAGCTCATAATTACTACTAACATACATTATACTAAGCTCTACGAAAATATATAACAAATCTCGCAATATACGCATCTAACGAAACTGAAAGATTATACAATAGAATGAATATAGAATGAATGTTGTGTTTATTGATCACTGAAGCGTGAACATATATAAGGATTACACAGGAAACAAGTCACTGTTTGACAGCATGCTAATTGACACTATTTGAGAGCATGCTTCACTAATTGACAGCCTAACACTCCTCCGCAGTTCGGCGCGAAATCATCGCTCGGACTGGAGTAGCAAAACTAGAAAAGAAAAACAAAACATTAACATAATAAAGACATAACTTTAGTCGACTCGTAACAAAATCGTACCAACGATCAATTTTAGTCGACTGGTACCAACGGTCGGCTAAGTTGACTGGTAATCTTTTTGTACCAACGGTCAACATTAGGACCGGTGTACCAACGGTCAACTTTAGTCGACTGGTAACAAATCCGTACGAACGGTCGACTATCAAACAAACAATATAATTTATTATTATTTTTTTTTTAACACAACAAAAAGATGCGAAAATGAAAGTTGGTTCTAAAACTTCAACCCCCAAATAACCTTCCGAACAAACGGGGCGTGTTTTTCCATAAGAAAAACATAAAGATTCAATTTTTTTTTTAAGTAAAAGAAACAAAAAATAAATAATGAAACTAGTGCACTCTTTGCTCACTTTTCAACCCACTTGCTTCAAAAAAAAAGCCATCAGTTACTTTTCAACCCACTTGCATCGAGAAAAGACAAACACTTCGTCTCCCCATAACTCATAATTCAAAACAAACCAAAATAAACTCATATCCAAAAAATGAAAATGGGTGAGGTTCGATCTCGAGCTCCTGGGAAGATCATTCTTGCCGGAGAACATGCCGTTGTTCATGAATCTGCTGCTGTTGCTGCCTCTATCGCCATTTATACCCAGATAAATGAGGTGTGGGAGTACTATAACAACAGCGGCAACGACTAACACAGGTGCCGGTTACTACAGATCCATCGGCTGCAACAACAGATCCGTACCGTAAGTCGGGTTATAGAGTGAGAGAGAGTTTTTGATCGGTGTTTTATTGAGATTAAAGTGTAAAGGGAGCCCTCCGAACCTCCGGCAAGTAGCCGGCGGCCGGAGGCGGCGGCTGACGAGTTTAGTTTTAGGGTTTTGAGATAGGATCGTTTAGTTCTCTGATACCATGAAAGATTATACAATAGAATGAATATAGAATGAATGTTGTGTTTATTGATCACTGAAGCGTGAACATATATAAGGATTACACAGGAAACAAGTCACTGTTTGACAGCATGCTAATTGACACTATTTGAGAGCATGCTTCACTAATTGACAGCCTAACAGAAACATCATTGGCAATCAATAAAAACTTCAAAATCTCCATTAGCAACTACAATCAGATACATATTATAGCATCAAAACATGAATTTAAAGTTAATTTGAAAGAATTAACCTAGCATAGAAGTGGAACATAACCTGAATTACATCCAGATTCATCGTTCGAGGCGTGACTCATTTCGTGATTCCGAAAAAGAAGATCGATCAATTGCAGTTGTTAAATTGAAGCGTGAGTTGTGGTTATGGTGAATTAGGTCAGATTAAAATTGCGACGGAGATGAGAAGATGATTAGATGACAGTGGATTTAAATATTTTTTCAGTTCGCGCTAAAAAGTAAAAAGTGTGGGTTTAAAGAGTGTTTGGTGAGAAAACTGAAGAAGAATGGTGTTTGGCTTTAAACCAAGTGTGCGTTTGATTTGTTGAAATGAATCCCACTTGGTATGAAGTTTGGGCGTATGATGAAATCACTATTGATTTTTGATTTAAACTTCTTATGTAATATGAATTCCCTCAGTTGATGTGATTTAAGTAATTGAATTACAATTACAACGGAAACCAAACAGCCTAAGTAATATAATCTGATTACAACTCACTCCGATCTACAAACCAAACAGACTACGTAATGCAATCAGATTACAATTACGTCCAATTACACCATATTATATAGAGTCAAACGCCTAAAGTTTTATTGTAATTGTTTGGTTGCAAAAGGTTTTATTAATACTTATGGCCCAGTTTTTATTTATGAATGATTATAGTCCTATAAACAAATTGATAAAAAGTGAAAGGAAATACATTTTTAATATTGTGTAAAAGCTCACATGAAGATAAAATTAATGAAAATATTAAATAATGTATTTGAAAAAAGACACTTTTCATAACTATAGTACATCCAATATTTATAAGGGTCCTGCTTGCAGTGCACCCATATAGAGGATAGGGGTGTTTGTACTTGTGTACAAAAAGTTTGTACTTATGTTTTTTTTGATTTTCGTGCCATAGCATGGGGCAGGGAGACACATAACCACAACCTCATTTTTTCTTTCAACTTGTTTACTTAAAATAAGAAAAAATTCAGATTTATATAACATTTGATTTTTTGTCTAACCAATCAACGCAACCAATTTATCAAATTTTCCACTAACCAACAAATGTTTATTTACACTTTTACACAATATCAATACTCCCACAACATCAATACTCAACATCACCGGATTCAAGCAAAGCCAGCAAAAAAAATAAAAATAATAAAAAAATAAAAAATAAAAAAAATCAATACGATTAGATTTTTTTAAGAACTCGGATTTAGAAAAAAAACCCTTACAAAAAATAGATGAAAAACAGATTCATAAATAGAACTTTTGAAAAAAAAAATCAGATGTAAAAAAAAAAGAAAAAAAAAAAACATATTTATTAGAAAAACAAAAAACCAATTTTATATAAAAGAAATCAGATTCATTAAAAACCAAAAAAAAAAGTCAAAGAATAAAAAAGAACCAAAAGTAATCAGATTCATAAAAAAATAAAATAGAAACAAAAAACTGCAGATTTTTTAGAAAAAAAAATAAATTTATAAATACAACTTAATAAAAACTGATTAGTGAAAAAAAATTAAATAAAAATATCAAAAAAAAACATACTAAAGAAACTCGATTTACATAATAACTCAAAATCAAATTATATAAAAAGGAACCTAACAAAAGGTTGCATTTATTAAAAGAAACCATATAAATCTATAAATAAATGAAAAAAAAAATACCTTAAAAAACTTTGGTGGTAAGTTTCCGAGGTGCTTTGCTGCGATTACTCAAACTTTGTGGCGGCAAAGACTTTTTACGGGAAGATAGCAGCGTTTTTGGGAGACCACGACTTGTTCCGGCGGGACTATAAAATAAATAACAAAAACGTTAGATCTACAAATAAAACTTATAAATCTACAAATAAAATCAATAGATCTATAAAAAAATATATATATATAGATGTGTGTGTGTGTGTATATATATATATATATATATATATATATATATATATATATATATACATCTATAAAAACTCTAGATCTACAAAAAAATAAAAATATATCTATAGAAAAAGTCAAAAAACTATATATCATGCAAATAAAATGTAAAGATTTATAAAAATACCTCAAAACTTGATAGTGGTTGTGCCGTCGGATGGAAGGATTGTATCGCCGATGGTGGTGGTGGTGGCGGGGTCTGGTGGTCTGGTGGTTGCGGGCCGGGGTCTGGTGGTGCCGTCGTGTGGTGGTGGTGGTGGCGGCGGCGTAGGGTGGTTGTGGTGATGTGGTGATAATTGTGATGGTTTTTTAAAGAGAGTGAGAGAGTTTTTACTAGTGTGTGTGTGTGTGTGTGTGTGTGTGTGTGTGAGAGAGAGAGAGAGAGAGAGTGTGTGTGTGAGAGTGAGAGAGTGAGACAAAAGTGGGGTGGGGCAAAACAAGGGGCAAAACCAGTGGTTTTTGTAATTTTTTTTAAGTATATTTTGTAAAATTTGTAATTTGTGAAAAAAGTATGTAATTTGTAAATAAAATGTATACAAAAGTTGTTAAAAATGTATAAAAAGTGAAAATGTATAAATAGTGAAAATGTATAATTTGTATATTATGTTTGTAAAGTTAAATTATAGAAAGTATATTATGTTTGTAAAAAATTTGTATAATTTGTATATTATGTTTGTAATAAATTGTTATAATTTGTAAAAGTTGTAATACTTTTGTTTTTTTTTTTTTTTTTTTTTGCAATAGTTGTAAAATTTGTATTTTGTAAAAGTGTAATTTGTATAATTTGTAATTTGTAAAAAAAAGTATATAATTTGTAAAAAAAAAAAAGATATACAAAAGTTGTTAAAAATGTATAAAAAGTATAAAATGTATAAAGTTTTTTAAAAAGTTGTAATAAAAATATATAAGTTGTGTCAACATTCAGTGGAGGGACATTCATTGTGTCAACAATACACCCGCTCATGTTAAGTGTTAGGATTTAGCAAATCCAATTATTGAAGAGTCGGTCACCTCAAGTATATGTAATCGTCAGAAAGCTCGTAGTCGTAGATTATTATAAGTTAAGTAGTATTTAGTTTAAGTAACACTGTGGAGGACGGACGGGTCTTTACCCACTGTATGCCTGATCCACAGCCCGTCAGGTGGCGTTTTATGTAAGAACTATAAATACTCTACCTCCCAAGGTAGAGAGTTGGAGCTCATAATAAGATTTTTCTTTCTCTCACTAAAGTTCCCAAACATTCTCTCTCTAAAACCTCTTATTCGCCTATTTGATCTTGTGGTTTAGTGTGTTTATGAAATCCAATATGTTACAAATGGTATCAAGAGCCATGGTTTGATCATCTCTTACATATCCTTGGATTTCTAGTGACTTTTAGATGGTTTTAGAGTTTGAAAAAGTTTAGTGGTTTTTGCATCATTTGGATCATTTCTAGTATTAAAGTTTGAATCTTGGGTGTATTTTTGTGTTTAGAATCATTGTATGTGCTTGGGTTTTGATTTGGTAAGTTTGAATCATCGTGGTTGGGTTGTTTTTGGATTGAAAAGTGGTGTTTGTGAGATTTTCTAGCTAGCGACTTGAGCCACGGATTGTTTTTCTAGCTAGCGACTTGCTTTGTAAGTTGTTAGCGAGTTGTAGTTGAAGTTCTTTGCGAGTTGAGCTTAGCGACTTGTCTATTGAGACAAGCCGACAAACAGTACACTTAGTGGATTCTCCACTACGGGTAGCGACTTGGTGAAAGTTAGCGACTTGTACTTAAGTTTGTTAGCGACTTGGTGTTAGCGATTTGGTGCTTAGCGAGTTGCTATTTAGCGACTTGACAACTTAGCAACTTGGTTCTTAGCGACTTGCTGTCAAAATTTGCTAGCGACTTGGATCTTAGGGAGTTGTTATTTAGCGACTTGACTGTGTTTTAGCAACTCGGCATTATAGCGACTTGGTACTTAGCGACTTGGTTCAAGGATTCTTAGCGACTTGGTTGATTTTTGTCTGTAATACTGTTTTCTCTTGATAGTAAAATCCCGTGAAAGAATCTATTTCCCGGTTTAATCATAGAGTTATAAAATCCCGTTTAATCTGTTAACATGTCTACCAACGTACCTGCAATCATATCCACTGTTGCTGAGGATGTTCAAGCGGCTGGCTCCGACACTCGTCCACCCATGCTTGACAGAACTGACTACGACTCTTGGGCACAACGAATCAGACTGTATTGTCTTGGAAAGGAAAATGGGGTCAACATTCTCAAATCCATTGATGAAGGACCTTATCGGGTTGAGACTACTAGAGACATAATTGATACATCTGAAGATGGAACAATGATCTATGGAATAGACAGACCAAAGACGTATTATGAGCTCAATGATAAGGAGAAGAAGAGATTCGATGCAGATATCAGGGCTTCTAACATTATACTGCAAGGTCTTCCAAAAGACATCTACAAGCTTATCAATCACAACACTGAAGCAAAGGCTGTATGGGATAATGTCAAGATGCTTCTTTCAGGTTCTGAATTAACTGTTGAAGACATAGAATCACAATTGGATGATGAATTTGAGCACTTCAAGATGAAACCAGACGAGAGTGTCTATGAGTACTACGTGAGATTCCATAAGCTTGTAAATGACATGAGGAACATCAAGATGACTATGCCAAATATTCATCTGAACTCAAAGTTTGTGAACAACATGAATCCCGAATGGCACAAGTTTGTTACTTCTGTGAAGCTCACTAAAGGATTGAAGAATACAAACTATGAACAACTGTATGCCTTCCTTCTCTAGAATGAGAGACATGCTATGTTTAAAAAAGGATTCTGGAACAGTTCAAAACCAATAAGGGAGAAACAATTTCATCTAATGACTCAACTGCTTTCTGCACCAACGTAGGAATTACCACCAAGGCTTCTAAAGTCGTTCCCACGGGAGATGGTAATCACAAACTCATTCCTGATCCAAGGTTCAAGCAACCAGATGCTGATGTTGTCATGGGACATTTCATCAATCAACTGGCTCTCATGGTTAAACAGAACTTGACCCTTTCACCTCATACTAACAGTCTTCACACCAACAATGAAATCAGAACTGCATCCAATCTTCACAATCATGCTTTGATCATAGATGGAAAGGTTATAGTGCAGCCAGTTCAAGAAAGGCAGTATGATCAGAGAAGAGGTGGAGTTGGTGGAGGCTATGGTGGAAATCAGAATCGGGGAAGGATTGAAAATCAAGGACAAACAAAGCCTATCAAATGCTACAATTGTGGTGGTGAGGGACACATTGCAAGGAATTGTACATCTCCAAAACGTCCACAGAATACCGAGTACTTCAGGGATAAGATGTTACTTGTTCAAGCTCAGGATAATGGAGCAACATTGGATGAAGAGGAGTTATTGTTTCTTCTTGAAGGGAATGCCAAGACTTATGATGTCGATGTTGATGAACGACCAATTCAGAGATTGGTCAGAATCATCAGAATGCCTTTCAAGTAGCCGATTGTGATGTATTTGACTCTGATGAGATGATAAACCTCTTCTCAAACAATCTTCATGCTAGCATCTCACCTATGGTTTCTCCAAAAGTTTCTCCACCACAACAACGGTCCATCCAAAGACAAGATCATCTCGGAGGTTTAAACTATATGATGATGTTGATGAGTGAAAGATGCATAATGAAGTATAATCTCTAGAGACTTATGAATCAGATATTGATGATGTGGATAATAGGAATATTGTCACATATGATCAATATGTGAATCAAAGTGAAAGTGAGACTGTACCAAGTAATGCATCTTCTGCAGTCAATAATGACTATGTTTTTTATGAATTCACTGCATGTGCCCCTGATGATTCTGTTGTCTCTGAACCGAATGCCTATAAAGAACGTGTTGCTATTTATGAACAACGTGCTAAATTTGAGTTGACCACTCGTGTTGAGTTTGTTAGGACTCCTTGAGATCGTTTTGAGCCTTAGGGTTAAACAATAACAAAGATAATAAACGTTGCACAGCGGAATAAATTGAAACAATACTTTGTTATTGACACAAGGTTTTACTTTTACCCAATCTCCTCCAAATATTATTTGATCAGAATAATACGTGTTACCTAACTGTAACAGGGATCTAAGACACCTTAGATCTTGGAGGTAAACAAATAACCTAGGCGTTTACAATAAACTACACGCCCTAGGTTACACACACACACCTTTATTTGACTACATATTGGAAGACTTGTATATAAAACCTACACCCATGCCCTCTTTATATACTAGAGGATTAGGGTCTACAAGATACTACGAAGGACTAAATAATAAATCTTCTTTTGCAAGCAAGTCCTTCCATCTTTTTGTAAGTTTCATCTTTGTCGCTTTGAGTCCTTCTTGTTTCATTCTTCTTGTTTTGTTTCATCAAATCAATAAACCCAACAATCTTCCCCTATTTGATGATGACAAAACAAACACGGTTCTTGTACGAACTTCCCTAGACAAAGTAGCAGAAGTTGAGATAATTAAATCTCACCATGAATGAAACATTCTTGTCTTCCTTTGTCTTCCCCTTAATCCATGCCACGTCACTTCAACATCTTCCAAACCATACGAGAACCAAAAATATGTACTATCTGATATCGAGTAATATAAGCAGTAGAAACAATCTATATCGAGCAGTGGAATCAAAATAGTATGGCGGTGGATACGAGTATGTAGCAGTGGTTTCAATAAGCTTAGCAGTGGTTTCAATAAGCTAGCAGTGGTTACGACAAACTAGCAGTGGTTACCAATAACACTAGCAGTGGAAACGAGTTAACTAGCAGTGGAAACCAACTTACCAGTAGCAGACTTCGACAAGTAATAACTTTTTATTGGAAGCTCAGATTGACAATCCCTTCAGTGAAAAGTTATATTGATATACATAGAACGTCCACCAAAAATTTTGTCACGATCCAACGGTTAACAAAAAAGTTATGATCGTTTCAAAACTGTGCTGCAGAAAAATACGAACTTTGTACCAGCTTTGAATTTTTCCATCTTCTTCATCGAAAAACCTTGCGAATCCCTAGGCAACGAGCTCCCCGAGCTCTGATACCAATTGTTGAGTTTGTTAGGACTCCTTGAGATCGTTTTGAGCCTTAGGGTTAAACAATAACAAAGATAATAAACGTTGCACAGCGGAATAAATTGAAACAATACTTTGTTATTGACACAAGGTTTTACTTTTACCCAATCTCCTCCAAATATTATTTGATCAGAATAATACGTGTTACCTAACTATAACAGGGATCTAAGACACCTTAGATCTTGGAGGTAAACAAATAACCTAGGCGTTTACAATAAACTACACGCCCTAGGTTACACACACACACCTTTATTTCA
>OU343224.1:261573818-261653367 GCA_910596185.1 Chrysanthemum makinoi | reverse complement strand
CGTTCCCCTGTTTCAATGATATCAAATCACGGGAGAACACTAGACCTTGAATTCGAGGCTAACGATGTGGCTTATAAAAGGGGATATTATCTTACTGATGGGATATATCCACAATGGTCCGTTCTTATGAAGTCCATTTCAAATCCTCCCACAGATGATGAAAAAAGAATATTGTACAAGAAGGAAGCCGCGAAGCAACAAGGAAAGATGTGAGCGGGCTTTTGGTGTGTTGAAGAAGAAGTGAAAAATGCTTAAACTTCCCTTTCGAGGGTTTTAAAAAGGATATCCAAGATATTATGTATGCGTGTATCATATTATATAATATGATCATTCGACACAAGCAGCGAGTGATATGTCTTACATGGTTCGAAAATGAGGGACGCAAAGATCATGATCCCTTAAGATCGCATGAAGAATCGTTAGGAGTTACTGAGAGCTAATGGACGCATCAACTCATCAACACTTAAAATCGATTTGATCGAACACATTTGGAGAAATCGTCGAAATCATGTCAATGAAGAGAATGAAGTCGATAGTGACGATGACGATGAAGATTTTTTGTAATGTTTTAACGTTATTTGAATAATTTACGTAATGTTTTTAATGTTTATTTGAATTTCGTACTGTAATGTTTTAATTTTAATGTATTTAAATTTGTTGTTTAAAATGTTTGAACTAAAAAAAGTCGGTCATCGACTGTGGCATCCCTGGTATGCAGTCGCGGAGAGGCGATGTGGCGGCTGGTGACTGGGTCACGAGTGTGCCCAGCCTTATGAAGTCCTAAAAGTGTTTAAACTAAGGGACGTGATTTGCACACTTTTAAAAATGATTGAGACACTCAAATTTTGATGGTGTGTTTAGTTGAGGGAAAACACTCTTGTTTTTCACAAAATATTTTGTGAAAAACAAGGAAAACAGAGATCGCGTTCAAATTAGTGTTTTCCAATAAAATTCTCTGCAAAACACAAAATTCTTATTTCCAACTTTAATACACAAAACTACAAAACACTTTTTTTTTTCACCTATTTTCCTTTGAAATACCCCTAATCCGTTTTCGTCACTTTTTATACGTTTTCATCGGTTTTAACCTTTTTTAAACGTTTTTGTACGTTTTAATATGTTTTTTACGTTTTCGTCCGATTTTTTACGTTTTTTTCACATTTTTTACATTTTTTTTCTGTTTTTTGCCGTTTTTGTCCGTTCTTTTACGTTTTCGTCTTTTTTCTGATTTCGTCCGATTTTTCGTTTTGTCTTTTTTTCGTTTCTTCGGTTTTAAGTTTTGTGTGTTTTTACGTTTTCGTTCGTTTCCTTACGTTGTCGTCCGTTTTCGTCCATTTTTACGTTTACGTTCGTTTTTTTATGTTTTCGTCTTTTTTATGATTCCGTCTGATTTTTTTACGTTTTAAATCGATTTTTAATGTCTTTGCCCATTTTTACGTTTGATTTATTTTACGTTTTTGACCTTTTTTTACCATTTCAACCCTTTTTTACGTTTATGTCTTTTTTTCGTCTTAGTCCGTTTTTTATGTTTTCGTCGTTCTTTTACGTTTTCGTCTATTTTTTCTTGTAACACCCAATTTCGTGATACGCAGAGGAATTCAAACTGGGTGTTACTTCATGGCACAATAGTCATAACAATAGAAAACGAACTTTAATGGAGTCGTTTTAAAAGATTTATCATTCGATTTATATAAATATCGGAGTTTACAAAAATGAGGTCCCAAATGGTTCCATGTTTACAAAATACATTAAATGGGTTTTCGAATGATAATAAAATTTATAGCCTTCTTGATCTAGTCCTTGCTCTTCCGTGCCAGCTTTCGACATTATGGACCTGAAATACATGCTTAAAACTGTCAACACAAAAGTTGAGTGAAATTCATAGAATTTAGGAAATCAGTTGAACACATAATGTTTGTAGTGTGAGTTATAAATTCACACCAATGGTTTGAAAACCAAAGAGATATTATTGCACTAAGCTCATGATACAGCGTTAACAACGTCATATAATAATAACCGATGCCCTAATAGGCAATTTGCCATTAAACCTATAGATGTTCAAATATAGTGCGTTTGTTTGCCTAACCGGTCAACACAAACGGGATTCGTCAATCCCAATAGGCCTATCCACAATATTAGCGTTCACTCGCAAGTGATTAATGGTTCATGATAGTAGGGACTTAAGATTGGCAATAGTGGTACTTAGTGCAAATAATATATTCAGATAAGCATACATTTGAAAGCAATGTGTTCGATTTAAAATAAAGCATGTATCTCCCCAAGGGTTTGTAAAACAATTAAGTAATAGAAAGTGGGGCTATAAACTCACTGTAGAGTAAATGATATCAAATGCTTAACGGATGTGATGGATAAGTCGGAAAACTTCTACGTGCAACCTAAAAATGAAATGTTGCGACTTAAGTTTGGAATAATGTTTAAGAAAACATAAACCATCCAATATACGTCTCTATGTTGATCATGATGTAGTACATGGTTTTGTGTATGGATTTATAGAAATGGTCTAGTTGTGAAAACGTATTTAGTTTATAGATATCGTACTACCGGTTGGGCCATCATAATTAGGATGTCATGCGGTAGCGTTAGAGCTAGGACACTTTAAATCGTAAATCCAGCAACTCGTCGATACGTTTTACTCAAATGAACCCCTCACATGAAGCTCCCTACTTTTGTAGCACTTAGTAGATACAACATATATTTTGAGTGAAGATTGTTATAACATAAAGTTTATCATGTTTTTAATAAGTATCTAGTTTTTACAAGTTCTCGTCGTTTTCATAAATATGATCACCTTAGTTAACGGTCTTGGGTAAACAAGCCTTGAGGCTTTAGCCATGGCCTTGCCGTGACTTTGGTCTTGACTACCATGGTCTTGAGACTTAGCTTTGACCTTAGCCGTAGTCGTGGTCTTGGCTTATGGCCATTAGGCCTCTTGGTTTGCTTTTAGTTGTGACAAAAGTATAGTTATGAGACTATATTTACGGTAGTTTATGTTTTTGAAAGATTTTTGGCCTATTTATGCGTTTTCAAGGTCCAAACTTATTGGTTATTGAAGGAAAACGTCGTTCCGGACAACTTTCGTGTTTTAACTTTTTGATGATTCGGACCAGAAGTACCACTTTTAAAAAGGCAGAACCAAAAACAGCTTCTACATAGCAGTTTTGGCGTTTATGTTTCGCTAACTTCTTTTGCCTGTAACTTTTGACTCGTTTGTCCGTTTCGGGTGATTCAAATTGCTACGTTTTTTTTAATATTATCTACAAGAATATGAAAAGTATCAGATCTATATGTTGTCGATTTTGTGGAAACTTTGTACAAAAGTTTATCATTTATACATTACTAACCCAAGTTTAACATATAGGTTCTTATAACTTGTTTTAAAGATTTTTGTACATCATGATCCAACACAGTAACTATATATATAGCATGAAATAGTTAAGATTATGAATAATAAATATGAGATGATGGTGGTGATAAGTTGCTTACAACTTTTGGCTTTCAATAAGAAAGGAGTAACTAGTAAGGATCGGACTTTGATTGAACACTTAGGACTTCGGATTGAGCTAGCTTTCTACACCTTGGCACCCTTGCAATCTTGAAGAGTTGGTGATGAAGTATTAAGTGACTTGAGTGGATCTAAACTCAAGAATATCACTTAAACTTGCTAGAGATTTGATGTAGTAGCTTGATCTTTTGGAACTTCCTTGCATAAACTTGGAGTTTATAGATCAAATGATGGAAGATATGGTGGATTTGTGATATGAACGACCCAAAACAGATTATGAGGGTTCTTAGGATGCATATCACTTGCTATTTATAGGAGGGTAAGTTTGGTTAACCATATATTGGGTTAAATATTAACCATGGTTAAGTTAGGACACTTGTAAAGATCTAAATGAACCATGGTTAGGATGATGCCACTAAAATGATGACTCCCCTAAGTCGGCCATATAGTGATAAGATGACTTAGGTGGATAGTTTTGATCTTATCTTGAGTTTAGAGCATGATTTGGTTCCGCTAAATGCCAACCGTAAGTCGTTAAGCCATAAAACGTAAACCGGGTATCGTAAAAATACGAAACTTGTAGGAATGATGAAACTCATCATTATACTCCATCTAAAATATAAAATGGGTGATAAGTCTCATTGGGTGCAAAAATGCTGCTTAAAGCTGGAAATACGGGTCGAAAACGCGTAATTCGATTTATCATAAAAACGAAATTTCGGGAAACGACCGTGAATTTATTTAGAGTAGACTAAAATTAGTCTAAAAGTGATATGAGATGTTAAACTTTGGTTTTCGTCATACGGGGATAACTTTGATTATTCGTGAAGTTTAAAAGTTATACGATTTATGCAAAAATGTAGAATGTATAAGGTTAATTCCTTTATGGTCAAAGGAGGAGGGAAATATGTTTGACTTTTCCAAAAATGTAAAAGTGTAAAAAACATATTAGAAACACATCTGAGGAATCGTTAAGTCTGGATGTAAGTAGATTTGTTTAAAACGTAAGTTTAATTTTGTTCTGCGCTGGGCTTATTTGTTAATATTAAAAATAATAAATCTTAAAAATTCTCAAATTAATCATGAGTGATCTAAAAATTTATCTTATGCGAGGAAAATTGTCGAGTTGATTTTCATTATCGGCGTGATATTTAACGGTGGACCGTCTAAATGAAACTTTAAAACGATGTTTACTTAATAACTTTTGAGAAAATGATATAACGATGGTCGAACTCGGGTTATTACTTAAATAATTTATCTTACGAGAATGTGGATTAAAAATTTTACGAGATGAATAGTGAATGTGAATAGTAAATGTGAATAGTAAAAGTGAATAGTAAATTCTCGAAAACGAAAAGTAACCTAAAAATGCGGGTGGTTACATTTACATTTTAGTATGTTTTTTAGGTTTTCGTCCGATTTGTTACGTTTTCGTCTGTTTTTTTACATTTTCGTTCGTTTTTATACGTTTTCGTATGTTTTTCTACATTTTCGTCTCAATTTTTACGCTTTCGTCTATTTTTACGTTTTCGTCCATTTTTTACCATTTTTTTTTACGTTTTCATCCGTTTTTTACGTTTAGGCCGTTTCCTTACGTTTTCGTCCGTTGTTTTACGTTTTAGTCTGTTTCCTTACGTTGTCGTCCGTTTTCGTCTTTTTTTTTTTACATTTTCGTATGTTTTTTTATAATTTCGTCCGATTTTTTACGTTTTTGTCCAATTTTTTACGTTTTTGTCCTTTTTAACGTTTTCGTCCATTTTTTTAACGTTTTCTCCCATTTTTTACGTAATCAACCGGTTTTTACATTTTCGACCTTTTTTTACGTCTTCGTCCGTTTTTTAATGTTTTTGTTTGTTCTCTTACGTTTTTTTCTTTTTTTTTTCGTTTCGACTATTTTTTATGTTTTCTTCCGATTTTTTATGTTTGCGTCCGATTCTTAACGGTTTTGTCTGAATTTTTACGTTTTCGCCTTTTTTCGTTTTATCCATTTTTTACGTTTTCGTCAATTTTACATTTTTAAGGTTTGATGCGGCGAAAGCGTAAAAGCGAAAAACGTTTGAAAACGGACAAACGGTAATAAAATGGACAAAACGTAAACGGAAGAAAAACACTATAATTTAGAAAACGTAAAAAACGAGAAAATGTAAAAGCGACAACGTAAGAAAACATAATAAAACATGCGGCGTAAAACGAAGGAAAACGTAA
Organism: Chrysanthemum makinoi; assembly: GCA_910596185.1. NCBI lineage: Eukaryota > Viridiplantae > Streptophyta > Magnoliopsida > Asterales > Asteraceae > Chrysanthemum > Chrysanthemum makinoi. Next base: position 261,647,639 of record OU343224.1, on the reverse strand, counting down.
AATATGGACGAACGTTAAAAATTGACGAAACGTAAAAACGAGCGAAAACGTAAAACAATACGAAACGTAAAAAATCGAATAAAACGTAAAGGGGCAAAAACGTAAGAAAATAGACGAAAACATAAAAAAACTGACAGCGTAAAAAAAGACGAAAATGTAAAAGCGGACAACGTAAAAATAGACGAAACGTAATAAAACGCATTAAAACAAAAAGCGGACAAAACATAAAAAATCTGAAGAGTAAAAACAAACATAAACGTAAAAAAACGGATGAAAACACTATAATTTAGTGGGTCGACCCGACCCAAACCATGACCCTTGACCCGTTAGACCCATTTTTAAACAGGACTGTATCACTCATGAACTATTTGACCCATGACCTAAACCGACCCGACCCGTTTGCCACCTCTAATAAAACATATAAAAATGTTCGAAAACATATAACAACGTACAAAATGGATAAAAACATACAAAAACGGATTTAAACGTATAAAATTGATGAAATAGGAAATTTTACTTTATGTCGAATTTAATGTTTTTATGTGAATTGTAGTCGCCGAAGATTTTTCATGTTATTTAATGTTATACTTTACTTTTTTAATTATTTATTTTCTCGTATTAGATTTTTTTAGTTATTTTATAATTTAGTTTGTTAGTTTATAATATTTGTTTTTGTCTTTTGAAGATGTTTTTATAATATTACAAAGGTGAATAGAGAATTGAGATAGAAAACAACAATACCTAAACATGTTTGAAGATGTTGTTGGAAGAGCTCGAGCACGAACAAGAGAAAATTACTCTATTTTGTGACAACCAGAGTGCCTTGTATCTTGCAAGGAATCCATCATTTCATTCAAAGACAAAGCATATACGAGTTCAAGTATCATTCGTTCGTGAGAAAGTGGAAGAAGGAACCGTAGATATCGCGAGAAAATTCATATTGATGATAACGTGGTTGATTATCTGACAAAAGCAATCAACTGTGACAAGTTCATATGGTGTTGATCCTCATGCGGCCTAGCAGAAACGTAAGCAACATGAAAGTGCAAGGAAGGATAACGGTGTGAAGATCGATTTAGCTTCAATTGAATCTTCAAGTGGGAGATTGTTAAAGATACAGTGCATCTATAAGAGAATATTGCAAGTGGTATACAAGTCGGACTACAACTTCGATTGCATTGTCATGAATGATGTCATTTGCTCTATTTGGATGTCTATAAAAGGCAGGTACTTGGCTCCTAAAAACAAAGCAAAACACATACTGTTCTTTGTTTCTTTCTCTCCTAGTAGTCTTTGAGAAGTATTAGAGAGTTTGTGTAATATCTCCTACTACAAGAGATAACTATTAGTGTTTATCCTTGTAACTAGAAAAAAAGTGTAACTACTAACTTGCCCGTGGTTTTTACCCTATTGGGGTTTTCCACGTTATATCCGTGTGTCATCTTTTATTATATTTCATATTTTAGTTGTAGGTTTGCTTTAGTCCGGTGTCACTTTTCTCAACAAAACTTTCTTAGCCACATCGTTCGCTTGTTGATATCTTTGACAATTTTATATCATCATTATATATATATACTAAAAAACCCATTGCGGGGCCTTTGGAGCTCACGATTAGTCACGCGCAATTTTCATTTAGCCTTTTAGCCCCTTAGGTTCGCGACCAATTGCAAAGTTAGTCCGTCCGTTAAGTAACAGTCAAGGATTAAATTTGAAACGGAACAATAACTTCAGGGGCTATTTCTGTGCAAATATTAAGCAGAAACAGCCCTGAGGTTACCTTTTATTTTCAGCGTTAGTCCCTAAGGACTAACTTTGCAACAAACTGCCACTTTCAGGGACTAAAAAGGAAAATATCGTTGCTACATGCCAAACAGTGCAAAACAGTCTGCTACAGTTGGAGTAGTGCGTGTCTGTTCATAGGGAATTTATGAAAATGGTCCCTCAGGTTAGCTGTGAAAAGCACCGTTAGTCCCCCGTTATCAATCTTTTGCAAATTTAGTCCTAAAAAAATTTGCTTTAAATTCATTCCCGTAAATAAAATGATCGAGACAGCGCGGGTTAACCCGCTAGTTATGAATAAATGAAATCATATGATACATAAATCGTCCATAAATACAAGACATGCACATATGAGTTTATAAGCAACGTTAAACATGAACAACGTCAAACATCATCCAGAGTCCAGTCATCCACCAATATGATTGAACAAAAGACTCAACTAACAAGCTCTAAGCCTCTAAATAGATGCAAGTTGCATACAAGTTTATAAGACCATAGTTTACATCAGATTCTCAGTTTGCCTTGCCGTTTAAGAGAAAACTACATACATTTTCTTTCTCATGTTCATACCTATTTTCTTGATATATATAGTCTAGCATCTCGTATGTAAAAAGATGAGACATGTCTATGAGGGTAATGGAATGAAAGTGTTAAATCTTATCTATGAATGCCACTTAACTGATTCTGGGACTGAGGTAGAACTTATAGTCTCTGAAAAACCGTGAGATAATTTCGGCTGTTTCTGATGAAATGTCGGTGTTTTGCAGAATGTTTTCCTTTGAAGCTTTAGCTATGGCCTCGATGGATCCTATGGTTTGAATTAGCTGTTGCAAGTAACAAATTCACCAGAAAGTGGTCACAAGTCGTAAAACATATTCAAATGCACATGACTACTTAATATTAAGAAGGGTGTTTGGATGTGTTTAACAACTGGTTACATACATGCGTTGCCAATATTAGTTTTTAAATCTGGATAGACAGAATTATTTAAAGTCAAATAATCAGTTTTGGGTAATTAGTGTCATATTAGTTTTTAAAATTGATTATCTAAGGGGAAAATAAAATAGGCGAATGTATTTTTTTATATACATAAAACAGCTTTTAAACAACAAAAGCACACAATCACTCTTTTCTCTGTTTCTAGCTATTCATCACATAATCAATTCAAAACGCACATCCAAACAGCCCCTTAAATGCTGATACTGATTTTAATGCATGAGCTGAAAGGTAGTAATGTAAATACCGCATTAGCATCATGAGTTTCAACACCGGGGATAGAGGAGACCACTTTAACAAATACATCCATCCCTTGGACAGACCTCTCCCTCTGTAACAAAAAAAGAAAGCATTTTAATATAATATACCCCTGAAAAAGAATAATAAAAAGAGAGATATAAACAGAATAGAAGCCTACCTCGGCTTTCAATTTGGATACAGCATCCCGCCTCTTGCAAACTGTAATACAGAGAACAATTCTAGTTATAGCAAAACATTTTGTAAGTCAAATAATGCAAGTTCTAAGTAGAGGTGGCAAAATCAACTGGCCAGACATGGAAAACTGGTAACAGGTAAAAAATACGGGCACATTTTTTTTGTACAGATTCGTTTGACCATTGTCTGAAAATTTATAATCTTGTAACTAACTAGTCTGACAAATATGATTATAAGAATTATATTTATTTCAATAAAAATCTAGCCTTTTTGACCCTTTTCCATTTATGCAAATTTTAAAAATTTTACTCGTAAACTCGTAAAAACTGTTTGAGATCAGAGACAACCCAAATTGACCCATTCGTAACTAAATGGTTGAAATTGCCACCTCTAGTTTTTAAGTAAAGAAATTTACCACCACGAGCATGTGCTATTCTCACGATCTTCTCAAAGCCCATTTCTAGGTCCATTACTGGAACAAAGGTTGGCCTACCAATACGCATACCATGTCTACATCAAACAAGATCACATAGATACTTAAATAATCATCTCTACCAAAACTTTTGTGGAATTTAGAAAGTGAGAAAGTGTTGTGTGTGATCACCTAAAATAAGATTGTACAAAAGAATCATTCTGCTCCTTCGTTGGAAGGGTGACAACCACATAGAGGTTTGCAAATTGGCTCTTCAGTTTCTCAGCTCTGTATAAAGTAACATAAGATTAAGCAGAACAGCTAAAGGCTGAAGCTACACGCAGCTCAAATGTCCAAATACCTGCTAAAAATAGGCGCAGGATTGTCGCAGTCGTAATTTATCACATACATGAAAGCCAATGATAAACCTCCACAGTTAAAAATGAAGTCCTGAATAAGTAAAGTTGAAAATATAAGTAAACTGGAAGAGAGATCGGACTGATACGAAAAATGGTGACGTTTTAAATGGACTTTACAGGTGCAATTGGCACAATGTTTAACCGGAAGGAATTTGCAGTCAAGAAGGAGGATATAGAGTTTATAAGAGATGGATGTTGTTCGTCTCTCCATTTGTTACTCATCATGCAAACCCCACCAACACCTGTATTGATGCAAGTCCCAGTTAACTACAATAGAATTGCTATGAGAAGTAAACCATTTTTTAATCAGTAGTGATATTTTTATCATAATATTCCATATCATCCATGAGTTTTTTTACGGAAGAATCCATTCTAATTTAAGATAAGAAATTTCCATGAAACCTAAGTAGTTTTTTTAGCACTACCATTTAGCATATCGTTTGTTGGGCTACTAATTATTCCACAGTTAAAGACATCAATATCTGATCAAATATATTCAATAATTTTGATTTTTTTGATTTTTTTTTTTTTTTAATTTATTTATTGTTATTTTTTTGTAAATCAATGTGGCTGAAGGACATTTTTATTATGGTGTTCATCCTCTAGGTAAACATTGACACTTCAATTTCATTGTCATTGTTTGACAATTAGTATATTTTATGCCAATAACCAAGAGTGCAAGAATTTCTTCTTTGACCTTAACAGATGACTTCCCTAGAAGAACATTAGCATATCTCCTGCCAACAAAAAGACATGTGCCCACCATTATAAAATCCTATATTGGTAGGTGTCATACATCAGTAAACATATCTCTCATTCTGAATTTATCTAAAAATATATGTCCACTCTCTTTCTAGAGAGCCTTTTCTGCTCCTTTCTGACCTAACTTTAACCATCAATCCTCTATATCATAACATCGTTCTCTTCCTGGTCCACCTTAGATTCCCACTCCTCCTACTTCCATATCCTTACTACTATTTCAGTATTTCTAAAAGCTTCGGTTGAAAAAATCATTTGCCTGAGTCTACAGAATATTTGTCTTCAATTCAATCATACTCCTATTCATGGGTTTCTCATAGTTCTCTCAAACACCACATTCACCATTACTTGAATCATTCTCAAGTCAGTAAGTCTTATATGCAAACTCTATAATTAATCATGGCATACATATGGAATAGAACCCTTACACCCAGGATATGAAGTACAAGAGATGAACTAAACCCATGTATAAGGAATATCCTATCCTTAAACAAAACAAGACATAGGTTACAGCGCCTCTTACCTTTCACATGGAAGCTATAAGCTTCATAAAGGTTAAGAAGATCAAGTACAATCTAAATGGTTTTGTGTCAATTGTTCTACACAAGCGACGGGCTAAAAATAAAAGGGGAATGTATATTAAAGAGCTAGTTCCCTGTAGCAGGAGTTTTAATCACAAACTTTTCAATTGTTCTAACAACACAATACAGGAAAGTAGAGCAACAACGTCTCGGTTATACCTTCTAGCATGACGACGTATTAAAAGCAGCATATATGACTCTCCCTCAAAGCCGTATGAACTGAAATGACTATACTTACAAGTTACATCTTCCTATATTCTCAGGAAAGCATTGGAGCAGTGGTTATATCATTGTAACCCACAATTAAGTGCCGCAAGTTATTGGCTGTGCTCTCAAGTCTCAACTGAAAAGCAATTTTAGTATAATGACACAGGTTTGAAGCTACTTTCATTGCAGTCAACCATGTCTATCACGCTTAAAATCGTATATAGAAACTGATTACCATTCAAATAGATAATACAACCAGATGTAAGCAACAGCAACTGGCTACCATATTCCCCTGAGGAATTCCCCAAAGCACATACATCGTCACATATTGCTCAAGCTGAATCCTATGGCCCCTCCTAGTGAACGTTTGGGTTATTGTAAGTGCTTGAAGCTTATGGTTACACCATGATGCTATAAACGAACCAATTATCACTAATGATCACACAAGTGCGCTACTACTCCAACTTTGTATTCTCATCTATCACTCCATTTATTTCATACACAAGTGCGTAAATTAGTTCATAAATTAGTAAGTTTAACTCATAATGACTATTACAATGTAACTAACTATACTCTCCATACACTCATAATCACCTCTACCATATTACGTTAGCATTTAACGAAAAATACATCTAATGAAACATCATAAGCAATAGAAGTCACACGTCATTCCATCCGTAAGTCACTAAACTTATTTATAGGTGCTCTACCTAGCTATAATCCATCTTCGTCTAGTAATGTCAGCTCATAATTACGACTGTACTAACATACGTTATACTAACCTCTAATAAAATATATATCAAATGTCGCAATAACGAAAAATACGCATCTAAGGAAACATCAATCGCAATCAATAAAAACTTTGAAATCTCTATTAGCAACTACAGTGAGATACATATTATAGCATCAAAACATTAATTTAAAGTGAATTTGAAAGAATTAACCTAGCATAGAAGTGGAACATCACCTGAATTACGTCCAGATTCATCGTTCGAGGCGCCACTCATTTCGTGATTCCGAAAACGAAGATCGATCAATTGCAGTTGTTAAATTGAAGCGTGAGTTGTGGTAGGGCAGATTAAGATTGTTTGTGACGGAGATGATTAGTTAGATGAGAGTGGATTTAAATACTTTTTTAAGTTCGCGCTAAAAAGTGTGGGTTTAACGAGTGTTTGGTGAGAAAACTGAAGAAGAATGGTGTTTGGCTTTAAAGCAAGTGTGCATTTGATTTGTTGAAATGAATCCCACTTGGTATGAGGTTTGGGCGTATGATGAAATCACTATTGATTTTTGGTAAGCTCAGCTCATAATTACTACTAACGTACATTATACTAAGCTCTACGAAAATATATAACAAATCTCGCAATATACGCATCTAACGAAACTGAAGTTTTAGAATGAATGTTGTGTTTATTGATCACTGAAGCGTGAACATATATAAGGATTACACAGGAAACAAGTCACTGTTTGACAGCATGCTAATTGACACTATTTGAGAGCATGCTTCACTAATTGACAGCCTAACACTCCTCCGCAGTTCGAGCGTCGAAATCGCAAAAGCTCGGACTGGAGTAGCAAAACTAGAAAAGAAAAACAAAACATTAACATAATAAAGACATAACTTTAGTCGACTCGTAACAAAACCGTACCAACGATCAATTTTAGTCGACTGGTACCAACGGTCAGCTAAGTTGACTGGTAATCTTTTTGTACCAACGGTCAACATTAGGGACTGGTACCAACGGTCAACTTTAGTCGACTGGTAACAAATCCGTACGAACGGTCGACTATCAAACAAACAATATAATTTATTATTATTTTTTTTTAACACAACAAAAAGATGCGAAAATGAAAGTTGGTTCTAAAACTTCAACCCCCAAATAACCTTCCGAACAAACGGGGCGTGTTTTTCCATAAGAAAAACATAAAGATTCAATTTTTTTTAAGTAAAAGAAACAAAAAATAAATAATGAAACTAGTGCACTCTTTGCTCACTTTTCAACCCACTTGCTTCAAAAAAAAAGCCATCAGTTACTTTTCAACCCACTTGCATCGAGAAAAGACAAACACTTCGTCTCCCCATAACTCATAATTCAAAACAAACCAAAATAAACTCATATCCAAAAAATGAAAATAGGTGAGGTTCGATCTCGAGCTCCTGGGAAGATCATTCTTGCCGGAGAACATGTCGTTGTTCATGAATCTGCTGCTGTTGTTGCCTCTATCGCCATTTATACCCAGATAAATGAGGTGTGGGAGTACTATAACAACAGCGGCAACGACTAACACAGGTGCCGGTTACTACAGATCCATCGGCTGCAACAACAGATCCGGCGACTGGTAAGCTGGGGTTATAGAGTGAGAGAGAGTTTTTTTTTTTTGATCGGTGTTTTATTGAGATTAAAGTGTAAAGGGAGCCCTCCGAACCTCCGGCAAGTAGCCGGCGGCCGGAGGCGGCGGCTGACGAGTTTAGTTTTAGGGTTTTGAGATAGGATCGTTTAGTTCTCTGATACCATGAAAGATTATACAATAGAATGAATATAGAATGAATGTTGTGTTTATTGATCACTGAAGCGTGAACATATATAAGGATTACACAGGAAACAAGTCACTGTTTGAAGATGCTAATTGACACTATTTGAGAGCATGCTTCACTAATTGACCTAATGTCCAGAAACATCATTGGCAATCAATAAAAACTTCAAAATCTCCATTAGCAACTACAATCAGATACATATTATAGCATCAAAACATGAATTTAAAGTTAATTTGAAAGAATTAACCTAGCATAGAAGTGGAACATAACCTGAATTACATCCAGATTCATCGTTCGAGGCGTGACTCATTTCGTGATTCCGAAAAAGAAGATCGATCAATTGCAGTTGTTAAATTGAAGCGTGAGTTGTGGTTATGGTGAATTAGGTCAGATTAAAATTGCGACGGAGATGAGAAGATGATTAGATGACAGTGGATTTAAATATTTTTTCAGTTCGCGCTAAAAAGTAAAAAGTGTGGGTTTAAAGAGTGTTTGGTGAGAAAACTGAAGAAGAATGGTGTTTGGCTTTAAACCAAGTGTGCGTTTGATTTGTTGAAATGAATCCCACTTGGTATGAAGTTGCATTATGATGAAATCACTATTGATTTTTGATTTAAACTTCTTATGTAATATGAATTCCCTCAGTTGATGTGATTTAAGTAATTGAATTACAATTACAACGGAAACCAAACAGCCTAAGTAATATAATCTGATTACAACTCACTCCGATCTACAAACCAAACAGACTACGTAATGCAATCAGATTACAATTACGTCCAATTACACCATATTATATAGAGTCAAACGCCTAAAGTTTTATTGTAATTGTTTGTTTGCAAAAGGTTTTATTAATACTTATGGCCCAGTTTTTATTTATGAATGATTATAGTCCTATAAACAAATTGATAAAAAGTGAAAGGAAATACATTTTTAATATAGTGTAAAAGCTCACATGAAGATAAAATTAATGAAAATATTAAATAATGTATTTGAAAAAAGACACTTTTCATAACTATAGTACATCCAATATTTATAAGGGTCCTGCTACGCAGGCACCCCATATAGGGGGATAGGGGGTGTTTGTACTTGTGTACAAAAAGTTTGTACTTATGTTTTTTTTGATTTTCGTGCCATAGCATGGGGCAGGGAGACACATAACCACAACCTCATTTTTTCTTTCAACTTGTTTACTTAAAATAAGAAAAAATTCAGATTTATATAACATTTGATTTTTTGTCTAACCAATCAACGCAACCAATTTATCAAATTTTCCACTAACCAACAAATGTTTATTTACACTTTTACACAATATCAATACTCCCACAAAGATCAATACTCAACATCACCGGATTCAAGCAAAGCCAAAAAAAAATAAAATAATAAAAAAATAAAAAATAAAAAAAATCAATACGATTAGATTTTTTTAAGAACTCGGATTTAGAAAAAAAACCCTTACAAAAAATAGATGAAAAACAGATTCATAAATAGAACTTTTGAAAAAAATCGATGTAAAAAAAAAAAAAAAAACATATTTATTAGAAAAACAAAAACCAATTTTATATAAAAGAAATCGATTCATTAAAACCAAAAAAAGTCAAAGAATAAAAAGAACCAAAAGTAATCGATTCATAAAAATAAAATAGAAACAAAAAACTGCAGATTTTTTAGAAAAAAAAATAAATTTATAAATACAACTTAATAAAAACTGATTAGTGAAAAAAAATTAAATAAAAATATCAAAAAAAAAACATACTAAAGAAACTCGATTTACATAATAACTCAAAATCAAATTATATAAAAAGGAACCTAACAAAAGGTTGCATTTATTAAAAGAAACCATATAAATCTATAAATAAATGAAAAAAAAAATACCTTAAAAAACTTTGGTGGTAAGTTTCCGAGGTGCTTTGCTGCGATTACTCAAACTTTGTGGCGGCAAAGACTTTTTACGGGAAGATAGCAGCGTTTTTTGGGAGACCACAGCAGCTTGTTCCGGCGGGACTATAAAAAAATAACAAAAACGTTAGATCTACAAATAAAACTTATAAATCTACAAATAAAATCAATAGATCTATAAATATATATATATATATATATATATATATATATATATATATATATATATATATATATATATATATATATATATATACACATATATATATATACATCTATAAAAAACTCTAGATCTACAAAAAATAAAAATATATCTATAGAAAAAGTCAAAAACTATATATCATGCAAATAAAATGTAAAGATTTATAAAAATACCTCAAAACTTGATAGTGGTTGTGCCGTCGGATGGAAGGATTGTATCGCGATGGTGGTGGTGGTGGCGGTCAGTGGTCTGGTGGTTTTGGGCGGCTGTGGTGCCTTCGTGTGGTTGGTGGTGGTGGAGGGCGAGGGGTGGTTGATGGTGATTGATAATTGTGATGTTTTTAAAGAGAGTGAGAGAGTTTTACTAGTGTGCAAGGTGTGTGTGTGTGTAGTAGGAGAGAGAGAGAGAGAGAGTGTGTGTGAGAGTGAGAGAGGAGACAAAAGTGGGTAAGTGGGGCAAAATGGGCAAGAAAACCAGTGGTTTTGTAATTTTTTAAGATATTTTAGGGTAAAATTTGTAATTTGTGAAAAGTATGTAATTTGTAAACAAATGTATAAAAAGTTGTTAAAAATGTATAAAAAGTGAAAATGTATAAATAGTGAAAATGTATAATTTGTATATTATGTTTGTAAAGTTAAATTATAGAAAGTATATTATGTTTGTAAAAAATTTGTATAATTTGTATATTATGTTTGTAATAAATTGTTATAATTTGTAAAAGTTGTAATAATTTTGCTTTTTTTTTTTTTTTTTTTTTGCAATAGTTGTAAAATTTGTATTTTGTAAAAGTGTAATTTGTATAATTTGTAATTTGTAAAAAAAGTATATAATTTGTAAAAAAAAAGGTCTACAAAAGTTGTTAAAAATGTATAAAAAGTATAAAAAGTAAAAAGTTTTTTAAAAAGTTGTAATAAAAATATATAAGTTGTGTCAACATTCATGGAGGGACATTCATTGTGTCAACAATACACCGCCATGTTAAGTGTTAGGATTTAGCAAATCCAATTATTGAAGAGTTGGTCACCTCAAGTATATGTAATCGTTAGAAAGCTCGTAGTCGTAGATTATTATAAGTTAAGTAGTATTTAGTTTAAGTAACACTGTGGAGGACGGACGGGTCTTTACCCTGTATGCCGATCCACAGCCGTCGGTGGCGTTTTATGTAAGAACTATAAATACTCTCACTCCCAGGTAGAGAGTTGGAGCTCATAATAAGATTTTTCTTTCTCTCACTAAAGTTCCCAAACCTCTAACTTTCTCTCTCTAAAACCTCTTATTCGCCTATTTGATCTTGTGGTTTAGTGTGTTTATGAAATCCAATATGTTACAAATGGTATCAAGAGCCATGGTTTGATCATCTCTTACATATCCTTGGATTTCTAGTGACTTTTAGATGGTTTTAGAGTTTGAAAAAGTTTAGTGGTTTTTGCATCATTTGGATCATTTCTAGTGTTAAAGTTTGAATCTTGGGTGTAGTTTTGTGTTTAGAATCATTGTATGTGCTTGGGTTTTGATTTGGTAAGTTTGAATCATCGTGGTTGGGTTGTTTTTGGATTGAAAAGTGGTGTTTGTGAGATTTTCTAGCTAGCGACTTGAGCCACGGATTGTTTTTCTAGCTAGCGACTTGCTTTGTAAGTTGTTAGCGAGTTGTAGTTGAAGTTCTTTGCGAGTTGAGCTTAGCGACTTGTCTATTGAGACAAGCCGACAAAAGCATACACTTAGTGGATTCTCCACCACGGTAGCTACTTGGTGAAAGTTAGCGACTTGTACTTAAGTTTGTTAGCGACTTGGTTTTAGAGATTTGGTGCTTAGAAGTTGCTATTTAGCGACTTGACAACTTAGCAACTTGGTTCTTAGCGCTTACTTGTCACAAAATTTGCTAGCGACTTGGATCTTATGGAGTTGTTATTTAGCGACTTGACTGTGTTTTAGCAACTCGGCATTATAGCGACTTGGTACTTAGCGACTTGGTTCAAGGATTCTTAGCGACTTGGTTGATTTTTGTCTGTAATACGGTTTTCTCTTGATAGTAAAATCCCGTGAAAGAATCTATTTCCCGGTTTAATCATAGAGTTATAAAATCCCGTTTAATCTGTTAACATGTCTACCAACGTACCTGCAATCATATCCACTGTTGCTGAGGATGTTCAAGCGGCTGGCTCCGACACTCGTCCACCCATGTTGCTTGAAGAACGACTGACACGACTCTTGGGCACAACGAATCAGACTGTATTGTCTTGGAAAGGAAAATGGGGTCAACATTCTCAAATCCATTGATGAAGGACCTTATCGGGTTGAGACTACTAGAGACATAATTGATACATCTGAAGATGGAACAATGATCTATGGAATAGACAGACCAAAGACGTATTATGAGCTCAATGATAAGGAGAAGAAGAGATTCGATGCAGATATCAGGGCTTCTAACATTATACTGCAAGGTCTTCCAAAAGACATCTACAAGCTTATCAATCACAACACTGAAGCAAAGGCTGTATGGGATAATGTCAAGATGCTTCTTTCAGGTTCTGAATTAACTGTTGAAGACATAGAATCACAATTGGATGATGAATTTGAGCACTTCAAGATGAAACCAGACGAGAGTGTCTATGAGTACTACGTGAGATTCCATAAGCTTGTAAATGACATGAGGAACATCAAGATGACTATGCCAAATATTCATCTGAACTCAAAGTTTGTGAACAACATGAATCCCGAATGGCACAAGTTTGTTACTTCTGTGAAGCTCACTAAAGGATTGAAGAATACAAACTATGAACAACTGTATGCCTTCCTTCTCTAGAATGAGAGACATGCTATGTTTAAAAAAGGATTCTGGAACAGTTCAAAACCAATAAGGGAGAAACAATTTCATCTAATGACTCAACTGCTTTCTGCACCAACGTAGGAATTACCACCAAGGCTTCTAAAGTCGTTCCCACGGGAGATGGTAATCACAAACTCATTCCTGATCCAAGGTTCAAGCAACCAGATGCTGATGTTGTCATGGGACATTTCATCAATCAACTGGCTCTCATGGTTAAACAGAACTTGACCCTACCTCATACTAACATCTTCACACCAACAATGAAATCAAGGCTGCATCCAATCTTCACAATCATGCTTTGATCATAGATGGAAAGGTTATACGTGCGGCCAGTTCAAGAAAGGCAGTATGATCAGAGAAGAGGTGGAGTTGGTGGAGGCTATGGTGGAAATCAGAATCGGGGAAGGATTGAAAATCAAGGACAAACAAAGCCTATCAAATGCTACAATTGTGGTGGTGAGGGACACATTGCAAGGAATTGTACATCTCCAAAACGTCCACAGAATGCCGAGTACTTCAGGGATAAGACGTACATCTCCAAAACGTCCACAAAATTATGGTGATGAAGAGGAGTTATTGTTTCTTGCTGAAGGGAATGCCAAGACTTATGATGCTGATGTTGATGAACAGCCAATTCAGGAGATTGGTCAGAATCATCAGAATGCCTTTCAAGTAGCTGATTGTGATGCATTTGACTCTGATGTAGATGATAAACCTACTGCTCAAACAATCTTCATGGCTAGCATCTCACCTATGGTTTCTCCAAAAGTTTCTCCACCACAACAAACTGGTCCATCCAAAGACAAGATCATCTCAGAGGTATTAAAACTATATGATGATGTTGATGAGTGAAAGATGCATAATGAAGTATAATCTCTAGAGACTTATGAATCAGATATTGATGATGTGGATAATAGGAATATTGTCACATATGATCAATATGTGAATCAAAGTGAAAGTGAGACTGTACCAAGTAATGCATCTTCTGCAGTCAATAATGACTATGTTTTTTATGAATTCACTGCATGTGCCCCTGATGATTCTGTTGTCTCTGAACCGAATGCCTATAAAGAACGTGTTGCTATTTATGAACAACGTGCTAAATTTGAGTTGACCACTCGTGTTGAGTTTGTTAGACTCCTTGAGATCGTTTTGAGCCTTAGGGTTAAACAATAACAAAGATAATAAACGTTGCTAATGTGGAATAAATTGAAACAATACTTTGTTATTGACACAAGGTTTTACTTTTACCCAATCTCCTCCAAATATTATTTGATCAGAATAATACGTGTTACCTAACTGAAAGGATCTAAGACACCTTAGATCTTGGAGGTAAACAAATAACCTAGGCGTTTACAATAAACTACACGCCCTAGGTTACACACACACACACCTTTATTTGACTACATATTGGAAGACTTGTATATAAAACCTACACCCATGCCCTCTTTATATACTAGAGGATTAGGGTCTACAAGATACTACGAAGGACTAAATAATAAATCTTCTTTTGCAAGCAAGTCCTTCCATCTTTTTGTAAGTTTCATCTTTGTCGCTTTGAGTCCTTCTTGTTTCATTCTTCTTGTTTTGTTTCATCAAATCAATAAACCCAACAATCTTCCCTACTTGATGATGACAAAACAAACACGGTTCTTGTACGAACTTCCCTAGACGAAGTAGCGAGAAGTTGAGATAATTAAATCTCACCATGAATGAAACATTCTTGTCTTCCTTTGTCTTCCCCTTAATCCATGCCACGTCACTTCAACATCTTCCAAACCATACGAGAACCAAAAATATGTACTATCCGATATCGAGTAATATAAGCAGTAGAAACAATCTACATCGAGCAGTGGAATCAAAATAGTATGGCGGTGGATACGAGTATGTAGCAGTGGTTTCAATAAGCTTAGCAGTGGTTTCAATAAGCTAGCAGTGGTTTCGACAAACTAGCAGTGGTTACCAATAACACTAGCAGTGGAAACGAGTTAACTAGCAGTGGAAACCAACTTACCAGTAGCAGACTTCGACAAGTAATAACTTTTTATTGGAAGCTCAGATTGACAATCCCTTCAGTGAAAAGTTATATTGATATACATAGAACGTCCACCAAAAATTTCGTCACGATCCAACGGTTAACAAAAAAGTTATGATCGTTTCAAAACTGTGCTGCAGAAAAATACGAACTTTGTACCAGCTTCGAATTTTTCCATCTTCTTCATCGAAAAACCTTGCGAATCCCTAGGTAACGAGCTCCCCGAGCTCTGATACCAATTGTTGAGTTTGTTAGGACTCCTTGAGATCGTTTTGAGCCTTAGGGTTAAACAATAACAAAGATAATAAACGTTGCACAGCGGAATAAATTGAAACAATACTTTGTTATTGACACAAGGTTTAGTTTCACCCAATCTCCTCCAAATATTATTTGATCAGAATAATACGTGTTACCTAACTGTAACAGGGATCTAAGACACCTTAGATCTTGGAGGTAAACAAATAACCTAGGCGTTTACAATAAACTACACGCCCTAGGTTACACACACACACCTTTAGTCGACTACATATTGGAAGACTTGTATATAAAACCTACACCCATGTCCTCTTTATATACTAGAGGATTAGGGTTTACAAGATACTATGAAGGACTAAATAATAAATCTTCTTTTGCAAGCAAGTCCTTCCATCTTTTTGTAGGTTTCATCTTTGTCACTTTGAGTCCTTCTTGTTTCATTCTTCTTGTTTTGTTTCATCAAATCAATAAACCCAACAATCTTCCCCTATTTGATGATGACAAAACAAACACGGTTCTTGTACGAACTTCCCTAGACGAAGTAGAGAAATTGAGATAATTAAATCTCACCATGAATGAAACATTCTTGTCTTCCTTTGTCTTCCCCTTAATCCATGCCACGTCACTTCAACATCTTCCAAACCATACGAGAACCAAAAATATGTACTATCCGATATCGAGTAATATAAGCAGTAGAAACAATCTATATCGAGCAGTGGAATCAAAATAGTATGGCGGTGGATACGTATGTATGCATGGTTTCAATAAGCTTAGCAGTGGTTTCAATAAGCTAGCAGTGGTTTCGACAAACTAGCAGTGGTTACCAATAACACTAGCAAGGGAAAGCGAGTTAACTAGCAGGGAAACCAACTTACCAAGATAGCGGACTTGACAAGTAATAACTTTTATTGGAAGCTCAGATTGACAATCCCTTCAGTGAAAAGTTATATTGATATACATAGAACGTCCACCAAAAATTTCGTCACGATCCAACGGTTAACAAAAAAGTTATGATCGTTTCAAATCGCGTGCTGGAAAAATACGAACTTTGTACTAGCTTCGAATTTTTCCATCTTCTTCATCGAAAAACCTTGCGAATCCCTAGGTAACGAGCTCCCGAGCTCGATACCAATTGTTGAGTTTGTTAGGACTCCTTTAGATCGTTTTGAGCCTTAGGGTTAAACAATAACAAAGATAATAAACGTTGCACAGCGGAATAAATTGAAACAATACTTTGTTATTGACACAAGGTTTTACTTTTACCCAATCTCCTCCAAATATTATTTGATCATAATAATACGTGTTACCTAACTGTAACAGGGATCTAAGACACCTTAGATCTTGGAGGTAAACAAATAACCTAGGCGTTTACAATAAACTACACGCCCTAGGTTACACACACACACCTTTATTTCACTACATATTGGAAGACTTGTATATAAAACCTACACCCATGTCCTCTTTATATACTAGAGGATTAGGGTTTACAAGATACTACGAAGGACTAAATAATAAATCTTATTTTGCAAGCAAGTCCTTCCATCTTTTTGTAAGTTTCATCTTTGTCGCTTTGAGTCCTTCTTGTTTCATTCTTCTTGTTTTGTTTCATCAAATCAATAAACCCAACAACTCGTGAGCAGGAAATGGATGACCAAATGCGTACAATCATTAGAAAAAGTAATTTTAGAGAAGAAGTATTAAAACAAGAGTTAAACTCCTTACAAGAAAAGCTTTCTAAAACTGCTAAGCAAAAACAAGAACTTCAAGAAAATGTGAAAATGCTTAAGCAAGAATTCAATGCTAAGGAATCAAAACTTTTGAATGATTTTTCTAATCTGAAAACTTTGAAAAACAAGCTTGAAAATAAGTTGTACATACAAGGGAACACCATTCAGACTGCTCACATGATCACTAAGCATAGAGTCTTAAGCGATAAGCATAGCATTCCCCTAGTTGAGGAACCAAATCCAGAGGTCATTAAAAGGGCTAGAAGTGCTCATAAGGTAATTTATGATGGCAATGAAATCCTTAAGCCTAGACAGAAACCTAGTTGCGCTGAGTGCACTGAGAAAGATAAGAAATCAGATGAAGTCACTAGGGAGAAGATGAACAAGAAACTAGATGATCCTAAATGTAAAGAGAAGAAAATAACTATCAAACCCCATGATTACAAAAAGAAAAATTGGATTTCCTTGAACAAGTTTAAGCCTCAAACTTTGTTAACGCCCGAATAAGTGTTCTGGAAAAGGGATTTAGATAAGCAAAAAGCAGAGAATATTGTTGTAACAAACCCCCCTCTTAGGAAAATGCCTTCAGCAACTGTGTATCCTCCTAATACACCAATGCATCTAGTCCCTAGAACTATTACCACTAAAAGCAAGACCTTAATCAGTCAATATGTCATCTTTCAATTATTTGGTGATTTTGAGAAAACTTGTAAGAAAAGGATCACACCCACTAGTATAACTGAAGGGGAAAGGGGTTTTGAGCAAACTAAAGAATGTTATTTAACTGAGGTCATGCCTTTCTTTAAACAACTAAAAGATCACTTTGAGAGTCTTAAAATGGGGATGAATTCTGATATTAAAGAAATGGAAAAAGAATTTGATGCAATGATTGTTCAGGTTAGTGACTATGAGAGAGAATTAAAATATAGTGAGATTGAGAGGAAGAACTTGCATACACTGAATGAGAATATGATTTCTGAATGTATTGCTCAAGATGTGTTTTTCACTGCTACAAATTGTTCCATTAATGCTTCTCAATTTCATGAATTATCTGTTGCTCTGAAAGTCTCCCACGATCGTGTCATTGAGCTTGAAAAAACTAATTCTAAACTAAATGAGAAAATTGATCTAGATGATCACGATAATTTGGTAAAACACCTTTCTAAACTAGAAGTTGATCATTTTAATTTACAACTAAAATATCAACATCTTAAAGAAAATGTCAAAACCTCAAATATCAAGTCATTTTCAGATGCTCCAGAGTTTGATGCGCATTTTTCAGATAAACAAACGAGACGAACAGATTCAAGCTCATTGTAACACGATCAGAAAGTTGAAAGCCCAAATTTCTCAATTAAAGGGTGAAAAGAACAATGTGACTGGCTCCCAAATGCCTCCTCCTTTAGATTCTCAGTATTCTCAAACGTTTCATCTTCAAAACCTAGTAACTGCATTACAAAAGGAAAACAAGAGTTTTCTAGAAGAAAATGAAAAGGTTAAACGTCACTTTAAAGAGTTATATAATTCAATAAAAGTCACTCGTGACAAAAACAACGAAAAATAACTTCTTTACAAAAAGAAATTGAGAATCTAAGGAGTCAGGAAAAAGGGAAACTGCCACTTGTTTTTAATGAGAATGTTGCCTCAAAATCATCATCTGACTGCAAATATTCTGTGACTGTTAAATACATTCCTCCGCATCTTAGGAATAATGAACTTGTGTTTCAGAAATATTGTGCTTACCTTAAGGGTAGTCTAGAATGTCTCCGTGAGATTGTGGAAGAGGATTTCATTAATAAACCTCTTGACAGAGAAATTAGGTTTGCTTGCATTTGTGCCAAACGATCTCAGGAGCTGCTAGAATGTTTAATTGCAACATGTCCTAAATCCTTAGGTGCGAAAGGTAAAGCTGTAATGCCTTGCTCTATACCTAGTGCCAAGCATACAAACCATTCCATGCCCAGTTTTAAGAAAGTGAACACAAATGTGCCTTCTAGTAGTTCAGATCCTTGCACATCTAGTTCAGGAATGCAAAAGTAGATCAACCAACTAATGTTCCCATAATTCCCTCTACAAGAGTAATCAGTGACATTAAAGCAAGCGGGTCAAAGCCTCCAGGCAATACCAAGCAAGATAGGACCTCGCAAGCTAAGAATGTTCATTGGAAGAGAGTAGAAGACCAACCTAGGAACTTTAAGTTTGAGTTGAATAAAACGAATCGTGTTGATTCTAGTATTAGCCATAGGCGTACTGTAATTAATTCGAATTCTGATACTATTTGCAAACCATGTAATGATGTCTGCTTGAATTATGTTACTAATCATGAATGTGGTGTGAATGCTTTGTCTAATGCTGTCAAATCCCCCGATAATATTGTTAATGCAAAAAATCATGCTAAGAAGGCTAAAAGGCAAAGGTGAAAGAAAGTTAGAAAACAGTGGAAACCCACAGGAAGAACATTTAGTAAGATAGGTTATCAATGGATACCTGTTGGCCATAAGGTTAATCAGACAATGCCCACTAGAAAATGGATGCCTACTGTAACACCCCCAAAATCACAATGTGACAGCGGAAGACTATTTGGGGTATTACTTAGAGGATCATAGTCATAAGTTACAGAAAACGACTCTAAAGAGACGTTTTAAATAAAAGTTGATACCATTTCATAAATCTCAGTGTTTTGGAAACACCAAAGGGAATACCACATGTTTGAGATTACATAAAAGATAGTTTAGACGTTTACGAAATGATAACTTTAGTTGAAAATAACACCACTTCAAGCGTCTCATGACGTCCACTCCACGCCTTCATGAATTTCTAATTAGTACCTGAGATGAACATGCTTAAAAAGATCAACAAAAATGTTGAGTGATATTCATAGGTTTAAATAATTAGTTGAACACAAGTAAAAGATGATAATTGCTTCGAATACAATCACCATGGAAAACATAGATTATTATTATGCACTAAGCTCATGACACCAAACTAATTGCATACACCTAATTACTGGTGTAAGTAATATTGCCCTCAGATGGAATTGCCAATTCCATAGTTACCAAATATAGTGCCCCATTATTTCCGATAACCGAGACGGGGTCGTCAATTCCCATAGTACTATCCACAATATTCGCGTTCACTCTCAAGTGATTAATGGTTCATGATAAAAGGGACTTATGGCAGGCAACTTAGGCTATAATAATAATAGTCAGGCAAGCATACAGTTTAAGAAAAGACTTGTGTTCTAGTTTATAGCATGCATCTCCCTCGCGGGGGTTTGAAAGATATAAGTAAAGGCGAGGCTATGAACTCACCTTAGCAAAAGTAGTATCCGAGTAGTAAAGAAGTCAAGTAAATGATGCACGAAGTACCGCCACGCGACCTATAGTTAATATAACCATACTTTAGTTTCTATGTTCATATTCGACTTGATAACGGTTAAATAGTTAAAGTTTCATATTATCGTTGCTTGTGTGGTGGTATTCGAGTTTCAATTAGTTTGGTAAACTTTGGCTAGGCTTGGCTCAAGGAAGTGCTTAGGTACAAATAAAAGTATTAAAACGAATGAGTCTTTGGTTCGTCCAACCGAAAGACGATGTACGGAATATATCAAAATTAAATAATAGACGCATTTAAATTATAAAGATGTCGCTTAATGTTCATATATATAAAGTTAAATGAGAAAAGTAATAGTTTTATCATAAAAGTAAAAATAAATTTTGTTTATAAATTATGGTGGTCTTTTTAGAAAATAGGGTATGACTCGTATATATGCCCTTATGTGAAAATCATTGTCGTGTTAAAATAAATCACGTTTAGTATGAAATATTAATAAATGAGGTAATGTCGTGAAATAATATCGAAGGTAAATGAGTCAAAACGGGTAAACGAGCAAGTCGTGAACGAGGCGCGAGAAAGATCGAAGAAGACAAGTAATCGTGACTCGATTCGTATAATAATTCGAGTATACATTATACTACACTATTTGACTCACACTTGTATGTTTTAACTAACATTTTTCTATGAAAGTAAAATGGCTTGATAAAATTCAGTTTTGAATAACTTGTACCCACACACCCATTTTGTTATTTTGTATTACAAGTATTAAATCTGTTATGTTCCATTCAAACGCACCGCCTAATATTTTGTATACATGTATCGTTTACTTTAAACGCACCCTTTTTATGTAAAACCAATGTTTTATCCAAACCCAAATGCGCCCTAGTTGTGGCCTGCTGGGCTCGACACATACATAGGTCCAGCGAGTTGTTACAATAAATCTTTGCAGCCAATAGTAAAAATCAGTTTCAGACTTTCAGTTACTAAAAGAAGGATTTAGTATCTCATCTACTTGTGTCGTGCTTAACAAAGAAAAATAAACACAAGAAAAGAAAACGTAACCTGGTATACCAAGGCTATCAAAAAGGAACACAAACATTAAAGACTAAACTTGGTCACACCGAGGCTCGAACCTGAGACCTCTCGGTGTGGTGTCGCGAAGATGGGTACTCAAACAGGGAGCAAACCGACACATTTCAATAAGTGGTTTCAACATCTTATTAGTTTTGCATTAGGAGGTGTCACTGCTAGCCTAGCCTAGCCTAACCTTCCTAGCAACTAGAAGACCATAACCAAGGCTTAAGTGATTTGCTTCCACTGTGGTACGACCACAGTGGGTCTCGACTTAGGCTCCAAAACACAAACATAATGCAACAACTTAATCAAAAATCACCACAAGATGAGCTATTAGCAAACACATAAACACTACTTCAAGCCAATCGTTTTTAAAAACAAAAAATCATACCACACAAGCTTCAATTTATAATAACAAAAATAAATTTCCCAAATATTATATATCATTCGACACACATTAATTCCCAGAATACATTCATATTAGAAAGTGACCAAGTAGGGTAACAAAGGGAACCTTGTTGAAGACCACAAGCCGCCCTTTCTTCCGATTCGTCCAACAAGTCCACACCAACAGATTTACCAAGAACAAAGTAGTGTTTTTGTGATGGTTTTAGAAGAGAGATGTATGGACTTATTGGAGTCATCGAAGGCCTTAAATAGGGTCGACCATGGAAGGTTTTCAAAGGCACTTTTGCTCTAAGAAAATGGAGAAGACTATCTTAAGGAAAACTCTCTTTCTCCTATCAATCCTTATGCATTCTTGTGACTTCTTGTGTTGGGAGGTGGAGTGGTCAAGAAAATGATGGGGCATACTTCTTGTTTGACCTTGTGATGGTGCCAGTCGCTGCTTATTCGAAGGGAGGTGATGGAGTTTTTGAGATAGATAAAGTGGGTTGAAGTTTTGCCAGAAGAAGGAGGTGAGGGTAAAAGGGGCGCAAGTTTTCAAGGGAGCAGATAGTGATAAAAGATTATCACGTGGGCGTGTGTGTGGGTAGGTTAGGAGGTCTTTTTAATTTTTCATTAGTTTTGTAGTTATTGTATTTAGATTTATTTGGTTGTTTTGAGTATTAGATGTATTTTGCGTCCCGCTGTTAAATTTGTAAACGAACAATCCCAAACAGTAAAAATATAATACTTATGTTTTTAAACATGTTTTAAATAAACTGACATGATGATGCAATTTCTGATTTTATTAATCCGTTTTTATTTTTCATGTTTTCTTTTATTGTACTGGTACGCGTGCGGACTCCTAAGACAAGTAAATTTCTTGTGAGACTGATTTGGCTATCAGTAAATATTGGGTACAATCAATAAGACTACTCGGATATGCCAATTACTTATGCAAGAAAAGTTGTAATGTACATGCTAAACGCTTAACTTAGATCAAATAATTTTTTATAAACATTCTAGTTCATAAATATAAAGGTTTAAAATAGTGAAATTTTTCAGGTGGCTACACCTACTGGTAGAACTATTCCCTTAAGAAGTGAACATACTTTGAATAGGGCAAATACGGACACTAGTACTGCATCTATTCATAATGATTCCATTGCTTCTATTTCTGATATGGATGTTTCTATTTCTGATGTGGGTGTTCCAATCACTGTTACCAACCAAATAGAACCCATTCTTGCATGGGGATCCCAATTATCCATTTATCCATTCTTGTCTGTGTTCAACTACATATCGTTTAAATCGTTCTGTGGTACCTGGACTCATGCTGTTCCAAGCATATGACTGGAGACCGGTCGCGGTTCATGAACTTCGTGAGTAAATTCATCGGGACAGTAAGATTCGGGAATGACCATTTTGGAGCTATTATGGGTTATGGTGATTATGTGGTTGGTAAAAGTGTAATTTCCAGGGTATATTATGTGGAAGGTCTTGGTCATAACTTGTTCTCTGTTGGTCAATTATGTTATTCCGATCTAGAAGTGGCTTTTAGAAAACATACTTGTTTCGTTAGAGAACTTGATGGTGTGGAATTATTAAGAGGTACTCGAGGTTCTAACCTATACACCATCTCTATCGATGACATGATGAAGTCTTCTCCAATCTGCTTGCTGTCAAAGGCTTTTAAAACTAAGTCTTGGTTATAGCATCGTCGTCTCAATCACTTAAACTTCGGCACCATAAACAACCTTCGAAAGGATCTTGTCAGAGGCTTACCCAGATTAAAATATGAAAAAGATCATCTTTGCTCAGCTTGCCAATTGGAAAAAAGCACGAAATATGCCCACAAACCAAAACCCACAAACTCCGTAATGGAAGTCCTTCATACCCTTCATATGGATCTGTGCGGCCCAATGAGAGTGCAAACTATTAATGGGAAGAGATATGTGTTAGTGGTGGTTGATGACTACTCCCGATTCACTTGGGTTAAGTTTTTGAGGAAGAAGGATGAAACTCCAAATGTCATCATTAAACTCATTAAACAACTTCAGATCCTACTCAACAAAACAGTTTGAATCGTCCATACTGACAATGGAACTGAGTTTGTTAATAAAGAACTCAATGAATTATATGGAAATGTTGGAATCAGTCCTCAAAGAAGTGTTCCTCGAACTCCTCAACAGAACGGTGTAGTTGAAAGACGAAATCGAACTCTTGTAGAAGCTGCAAGAACAATGCAGATCTACTCAAAGGTTCCAATGTTTCTATGGGCTGAAGCTATTGCCACTGCATGCTACACTCAAAATCGATCTCTAATTCACACTTCTCATGGAAAGACTCCATACGAACTTGTTCACAATAGAAAACCTGATCTATCATACCTTCGTGTATTTGGTGCTTTATGTTATCCAACTAATGATGGCCAAGATTTAGGTAAACTAAAAGTTAAAGCGGACATTGGAGTATTTATAGGATATGCACCAAACAGAAAAGGTTACCGAATCTACAACAAGAGAACCCGAAATATCATGGAAACAATTCACGTTACGTTTGATGAGCTGACCCGTCAAATGGCTCCTGGACAATCCAGTTCTGGACCCAAGACTTCAAAACAGTCCCATTGGTTCATTCCTTGTACCAAATTCCTCTCCAACAACTCCATATGTACCTCCAACTGAAGATGATTTTAAGAAATTGTTTGATCCGATGTTTGGTGAACACTATGAGCCAAGTGCTAATGAACTGTCAATTCCTACAACAGAGGTCGCCACATCCCCTCGTGAATGAAGTCAATCCTTCAGTCTCAATATCACTAAGTCAAGAAGCGCCGCCGATCACTCTGCCTCATCAACAAATCATCAATCTTCAAATGTACATTATGGAACTGTTTCTGGCATCAATGATGAAGTTAATCCCTTTGCTACTCCTGAAGATGCTCCATTTGAAAACATATTTGCTCCTGAATCATCATCAAAACCATCTTCTTCAGGAGACATCGAATCTGCTACTTCCTCAACAATACCACATGAACACCTCAGAAAATGGACTCACGATCATCCATTAGACAACATCATTGGAAATCCCTCTCGTCCAGTATTCACACGGAAACAACTTGCAACCGATGCCTTATGGTGCTTCTTCAACTCCGACTCTCTAAGATCGAACCAAAAGATGTTAAAACCGCCATGAATGAAGACAACTGGTTCAATGCTATGCAAGAAGAAATTCATGAGTTTGATCGACTTGATGTATGGGAATTAGTACCTACTCCAGGTTGTGCTATGATCATTGCTCTAAAATGGATCTTCAAAGTGAAACTTGATGAGCATGGTGATGTGTTAAAGAACAAGGCTCGATTGGTTGCAAAAAGATACCGTCAAGAGGAGGGTATTGACTTTGAAGAATCATTTGCTCCTGTTGCTCGTATCGAGGCAATCAGAATATTCTTGGCTAATGCTGCAAGTAAGAACATGATAGTCTATCAAATGGATGTAAAGATGGCATTTCTTAATGGAGATCTTAAAGAAGTCGTCTACGTCACCAACCTCGAAGGCTTTGTGAATCCAGAGCATCCTACTCACGCTTATCGTTTGAAGAAGGCTCTTTACGGTTTAAAGCAAGCTCCAAGGGCATGGTATGATACGCTCTCAAAATTTCTTCTATCTACCGGATTCAGAAAGGAGCGATTGATCCAACATTGTTCACCAGGAAGTCAGGCAAACATTTAATTCACGTTCAAATTTATGATGATGATATCATCTTTGCCTCGACTGACCCCAATGAGTGTGACCGTTTTTCAAATGAAATGGGTTCTAAATTTCAAATGTCAATGATGGGACAAATGTCATTTTTCTTGGGATTACAAATTTCACAAAGTCCCGGAGGCATTTTCATAAATCAATCTAAATATGCTAATGAGATTTTAAAGAAATTTGGATTTGATTCAAGTGACCATGTTGACACTCCCATGATAGAGCGTACTAAACTAGATGAGGACCACTCAGGGATCATGGTAGATCAAACGAAATATCGTAGTATGATTGGATCCCTGATGTACATCACAGCTAGTAGACCAGACATCTTGTTCGCTGTTTGCATGTGTAGATACCGTGCTAAGCCTACTAAAAAGCACCTTGAAGCGGTTAAACGGGTCTTTCGGTATCTCCAAGGAACCATCAATATGGGACTTTGGTACCGAAGGACACCGGTATGTCACTAACGACCTATGCAGATGCCGATCATCGGGATGTCAAGATACTCGTCGGCACGCCCGAGGTACGCTTTTGGGTGATAAGCTTGTGAGCTGGTCTTCAAATAAGCAAATGAGTACTTCTATTTCCTCTACAGAGACTGAGTACATAGCCATGTCATCTTGTTGTGCTCAAATCCTATGGATGAGATCCCAATTATCTGACTATGGCTTTGAATTCAACAATATCCCTCTGTACTGTGATAATAAAAATGTTATTACTCTCTCATGCAACAACGTACAACACTCAAGAGCAAAGCACATCGACATTCGACATCATTTCATCAAGGAACAAGTTGAAAACGGTGTGGTGGAACTTTACTTTGTGAGGATGAATACCAGTTAGCAGACATCTTCACCAAAGCTCTTCCTAGAGAACGTTTTGAGTTTATACTTCCACGACTTGGTCTTAAGAGCCTACAACCGGAAACACTCAAACGTCTTCAAGAGGAAGAAGAGGAGTAAAAGGTTTTCTTCATCTATCTCTTGTAAATATCTATTCAAAAACAAAATACAAAATTATAAAACCTTCAAAAATCAAATAGAAAAATATAAAACTTTCAAAATCCATAAAAATTTGAAAAATTCGAAAAATCTTCAAAACATATTGTCATTTTGTCATGTTTTTCTCGATTCGATAATATCTACAGTCTTGATGTTGTCATTCAAAGAATGACACGGGACTTTAGATGTTGTTCGAATTTTCGTAAAATATATATATATATATATATATATATATATATATATATATATATATATATATATATATATATATATATATATATATATATATATATATATTTGGGAGAAAGAGAAACAATAGTTTATTGTCTTTTCAGGCAGTAACCCGCTTTTTAAAGAAAGAACAGAGCCATGCTTTATCTTGGTTTTCAAATCTCATGCTCTGATTCTTTAAACAAATCCTTACTATCTAATGAAAACTAGTTGTTTTGAAAAATAGCTCGGACTCTATTTTTGAAAATCATCTGGACTTAATGATTTCAAATATCTATCTCTCAATCAACAACTTAGGTCATTGATTGAGGGGGAGAATGATTTCAATTAAATTAAAAAGTTATTTGTCATTCAATTGTTTTCAAAAGATAAGCATGCATGTTTAATCAATGGAGTTTAAAATCTCAAAATCCGATCCTTATCAGTTAAAACGCTTTCAAAATAAAGTCACAATTCTCCTTAAAAGCTTTCCAAATCAATTTAAATCTTCAGAGATCACAGATCTCAAATGATTTGATAATTGTGATCGGGGGAGAATTTGTGATTTAAATTGGATTTAAACTGATAATTCGATAAATGGTTTCACATGTGTTTAGCTAGCTTTCCTCCCCACATGTGCCAAACGATTTCAATTTTTCCATGCACATGTTGAGGGGGAGCATCCTTTTGAACCACAAAGATTTGAAACGTGATTGATTTGTCTCTAAGTGCAGGTCCCCTCTAAGTATGTGCAAAACTCTTTCAAACCTCGAGGCATATATTGAGGGGGAGCAAACTTATGAAAACCTCATCCTTCCCTAATATGCCTTATCTACTTGTTTTGATCAGGGAAGTGATGTTGATATCTTTTAGAAAATGGTAATCAAAGAAGTTAATTCTTCCTCTTGCCTCCGTGTGCTAATACAATTTCAAATATATGTAGCACATATTGAGGGGGAGCTCTTGTTCTAAAAATATCAAAAGCAATTCAGGTACAAAACGCTTTGATAATATATCACAAGTATCTGGATTGATTTTCAAAAGGTTTTCAATTGGTTCCAATGGCAGATGAACAATACCAAATAGACCGACCAACTTTACTTTATGTATGGTGATATAAGGATGATAAGGTTAGGTATTTGTTCCCATGATCCGCCAGAACCGGAGGGATCTACCGAGGGACAATCCACTAGACAGTGCAGAAGTCCTTAGGTATATTGAAAAAAGGAGAAAAATGAGATATGGGAAGAGTGCGGACTGAGACTGAGGTAGTACTAGAATAAACCCAACAAGGTTCTAGCTATGAAGTCTCGGTAAGCACGAAAGGGGTTGAAGAATGAAAAAGAATTGAATGAGAAAAAGGTGAAAACAAATAGCCCTCCATTTATTCAACCTTAGGGCGATACCGGTTCAATTCATATCTACTGGTGGTTACCAAGGTAACATCGGTATTGAAGACAAGACGTCATGGACCCACGACCGCACTTCAACTTCCCAAACCACTCAAGTTCCTCTTAAAAGGACTTGTTTCATTCTCACGGGGAACCGACATTATCTATCGACTTTCTCTTAGAGATTGTTGATATTGAAGAAGGAGACCCTCTCCCTAGTCTCCGATATAGGATCCAAATATGCACAAATTGAGTCTACAGCCACGAGATCATCAATAAATCTCATTAGGACACTTTCAATGAAGACTCTCTGTTTCACACTGTAACATATTGGATTTCACATACACACTAAACCATAAGATCGAATAGGCGTATAATGAGTTTTAAAGAGAGAAAGTTAGAGGTTTGGGAACTTTAGTGAGAGAAAGAAAAATCTTATTATGAGCTCCAACTCTCTACCTTGGGAGGTAGAGAGTATTTATAGTCATTGCATAAATCGCCACCTATCGGGCTGTGGATTAGGCATACAGTGGGTAAAGACCCGTCCGTCCTCCACGGTGTTACTTAAACTAAATACTACTAAACATATAATAATCTACGACTACGAGCTTTCTAACGATAACATATACTTGAGGTGACCAACTCTTTAATAACTGGATTTACTAAATCCTAACAATCTCCCCCTAAGGGAGGTCACCTCAAACACACATTAAACATACATTGAATACAAACAGATATTACATTAAAAGATTGTTCTTGCATTCTTGATGTAGTACTTTGCTCTGAAGCTCGTAGTCATTGATTCTTCACATGGCATGTTTGGTTAATCCAAGTGGAGATCTTTTTACTGATCCACGTGATAATAATTTTGAGTCTGTTTTGAGATCATCAGCTAACAAAAATCTCTGAGATATCCATTGTGGTGTTGGTATTATGTGATGTTGTGACATACGGACCGACATGCTCACATTCTGCATCATGATATATTCTCATCAGAGTAGCGGAAGCTTTCGTTGATTCATGATATTGGCATGTAGCGAGAAGCATGGAGTGGAAAATATCAGAGTCATTGATGCACTAATCATGATTTCTTTCGAGATGAATGTGTTGAGTGAGCATGCGGCTATGTATTGACCGCTTCATTCACGATCAACAAAACGTAGGGTGCATTCTGCTTACAACAGCTTAGCAATAAAAACGCACGAAAGTGTCTTTGATCACTTGCGTTGAATTGAGGTACACGGCTCACAGTTCCCCGTTGATCACATATATCCGTGATCGTATAACTCCGAAGAATTTCCTTGACAGGGTTTCGCGAACTCTAGCGTTTCAAACCGAACGTCTCAAAGAAGACAACACGGAGTGAGTGAACCAGCGAATAGAGATTCACTTATTGATGAAAAGAGATTTGAAAAACAATCGTGTATCGCTCAATAGAAATTGTTTTTGCAATACAACGAAGGTTTTAATGAAAATCCATTATCAATCATAAACACCTTTTGATTTGAAATATTCGTACACGGTCGAAGTGCTAAAGAAAAGAGTTTTTTAAGCACAACGACTGGTTTTTCAAAGGTATCCGTCAATCCATATCCTGAACCAGGATTGATTCAAAAGATTGAATCGCCCCATTGTTTCTGTTCAGTTGTCACATGGATGATCTATTGAATAGATCTCACATGCCACCTACCAGGAGCTTGTTTGATGTTGGCTCTAAAAGGCTTTCCATCTTCATTGTGAATATGTTTGCATATCACTCGGATGTTCTGGCAATACCACAAGGATAATGCGTAGGACTCAAGATATAATCTCTCTTTCCACATTGTGTGAAACAGAGAGTCTTCATTGAAAGTGTCCTAAGGAGATTAATTGATGATCTCGTGGCTCTAGAATCAATTTTGTGCATATTTGGATCCTATATCGGAGACTAGGGAGAGGGTCTCCTTCTTCAATAATCTCTAAGAGAAAGTCGATAGATAATGTCGGTTCCCCGTGAGAATGAAACAAGTCCTTTTAAGAGGAACTTGAGTGGTTTGGGAAGTTGAAGTGAAGTGCGTCACTGGGTCCATGACGTCTTGTCTTCAATACAGATGTTACCTTAGTAACCACCAGTAGCTAATGAATTGAACCCGGTATCTGCCCTAAGGTTGAATAATTGGAGGGCTATTTGTTTTCACCCTTTTCTCATTCAATTCTTTAATTCTTCAACCCCTTCAGTGCTTACCGAGACTTCATAGCTAGAACCTTGTTGGGTTTATTCCAGTACTAGCTCAGTCTCAGTCCGCACTCTTCCCATATCTCATTTTTCTCCTTTTTTCAATATACCTAAGGACTTCTACACTATCTAGTGGATTGTCCCTGGGTAGATCCCTCCGGTTCTGGCGGATCATGGGAACAAATACCTAACCTTATCATCCTTATATCACCATACATAAAGTAAAGTTGGTCGGTCTATTTGGTATTGTTCATCTGCCATAGGAACCAATTGAAAACCATTTGAGAATCAATCCAGATACTTGTGATATATTATCAAATCATTTTGTACCTGAATTGTTTTTGATATTTTTAGAACAAGAACTCCCCCTCAACATGTGCATTAAGTGTTTGAAATCATTTTGCACACGGAGGCAAGAGAAAGAATTACCTTCTTTGAATACCATTTTCTAAAAGATATCAACATCACTTCCCTGATCAAAACATGTAGATAAGGCATATTAGGGAAGGATGAGGTTTTCATAAGCTTGCTCCACCTCAATATGTGCCTTGAGGTTTGAAAGAGTTTTGCACATACAAGAGGGAACCTGCACATTGATATAAATTGATCACGTTTCAAATCTTTGTGGTTTAAGATAGATGCTCCCCCTCATCATGTGCATGGAAAAATTGAAATCGTTTGACACATGTGGGAAGGAGAGCTTGTACATCCTTATAAAACCATTTACCGATTTATTAGTTTAAATCCAATTTAAATCACAAATTCTCCCCCGATCACAATTTTCAAAGCATTTGAGATTTGTGATCTCTGTATATTTAAATTGATTTTGAAAGCTTTTAAGGAGAATTGTGACTTGATTATGAAAGCGTTTTAACTGATAAGGATCGGATTTTGAGACTTTAAACTCCATTGACTAAACATGCATGATTATCTTTTGAAAATAGTTGTATGACAAATAACTTTTTGATTTAATTGAAATCATTCTCCCCCTCAATCAATGACATAAGTTGTTGATTGAGAGATAGACATTTTGACAAACTTTTAAGTCCGGATGATTATCAAAAATAGAGTCTGAGTTATTTTTAAAAACAACTAGTTTTCATTAGATAGTAAGGATTAGTTTAAAGAGTCAGAGCAAGAAATTTGAAAACCAAGATAAAGTATGGCTCTGTTCTTTCTTTGAAAGCGGGTTACTGCCTGAAATGACAATAAACCATTGTTTCTCTTTCTCCCAAAAATATTTTTTGATATTTTTTTTTATTTTTTTTTATAAAAATTCGAACAACATCTAAAGTCCCGTGTCATTCTTTGAATGACAACATCAAGACCGTAGATATTATCGAATCGAGAGAAACATGACAAAATGACGATATTTTTTTGGATTTTTTTTTCAAGATTTTTCAAATTTTTTTTTTTATGGATTTTATAATTTTGTATTTTGTTTTTCGAATAAATATTTACAAGAGATAGATGAAGGAAACCATTTACTCCTCTTCTTCCTCTTGAAGACGTTTGAGTGTTTCTGGTTGTAGGCTCTTAAGACCCAAGGGTGGAAGAATAAACTCAAAAGCGTTCTCTAGGAAGAGCTTTGGTGAAGATGTCTACTAACTGGTATTCAGTCCTCACAAAGTAAAGTTCCACCACACCGTTTTCAACTTGCTCCCTAATGAAATGATGTCGAATGTCGATGTGCTTTGCTCTTGATTGTTGTACGTTGTTGCATGAGAGAGCAATAGCACTTTTATTATCACAGTACAGAGGGATTTTATTGAATTCAAAGCCATAGTCAGATAATTGGGATCTCATCCATAGGATTTGAGCACAGCAAGATTACATGGCTATGTATTTCTGTAGAGGAAATAGAAGTACTCATTTGTTTCTTTGAAGACTAGCTCATAAGCTTATCACCCAAAACCGAGCACCTCCGTGACGCGATGAGTATCTTGACATCCCTGCATGATCAGATCTGCATAGGTCGTTAGTGACATACCGGTGTCGCCGGGTACCAAAGTCCCATATTAATGGTTCCTTGGAGATGCCGAAAGACCCGTTTAACCGCTTCAAGGAGCTTTTTAGTAGGCTTAGCTTGGTACCTAGCACACATGCAAACAACGAACAAGATGTCTGGTACTCTGGTCTACTAGCTGTGAGGTACATCAGGGATCCAATCATACTACGATATTTCGTTTGATCTACCATGATCCCTGAGTGGTCCTCATCTAGTTTAGTACGCTCTATCATGGGAGTGTCAACATGGTCACTTGAATCAAATCCAAATTTCTTTAAAATCTCATTAGCATATTTAGATTGATTTATGAAAATGCCTCCGGGACTTTGTGAAATTTGTAATCCCAAGAAAAATGACATTTGTCCCATCATTGACATTTGAAATTTAGAACCCATTTCATTTGAAAAACGGTCACACTCATTGGGGTCAGTCGAGGCAAAGATGATATCATCATCATAAATTTGAACGTGAATTAAATGTTTGCGACTTCACGGTGAACAATGTTGGATCAACGCTCCCTTTGTAATCCGGTAGATAGAAGAAATTTTGAGAGCGTATCATACCATGCCCCTGGAGCTTGCTTTAAACCGTAAAGAGCCTTCTTCAAACGATAAACGTGAGTAGGATGCTCTGGACTCACAAAGCCTTCAGTTGGTCGACGTAGACGACTTCTTTAAGATCTCGCTTGAAATGCCTTCTTTACATCCATCGATAGACTACCATGTTCTTACTAGCGGCATTAGCCAAGAAGATTTTGATTGCCTCGATCACGAGCAAGGAGCAAACGATTCTTCAAAGTCAATACCTCCTCTTGACGGTATCCTTTAGCAACCAATCGAGCCTTGTTCTTTAAGACATCACCATGCTCATCAAGTTTCACTTTGAAGATCCATTTTAGTGTAATGATCATAGCACAACTGAGCAGTACTAATTCCCATACATCAAGTCGATCAAACTCATGAATTTCTTCTTGCATGGCATTGAACCAATTGTCTTCATTCATGGCGGTTTTAACATCTTTTGGTTCGATCTTAGAGAGAACGGAGTTGAAGAAGCACCATAAGGCATCGGTTGCAAGTTGTTTCCGTGTGGATACCGGACGAGAGGGATTTCCAATGATGTTGTCTAATGGATGATCGTGAGTCCATTTTCGACGGTGTTCATGTGGCAGTTGTTGAGGGATGAGGTAGCGAGTCGATGTCTCCGAAGAAGATGGTTCGATGATGATTCAGGAGCAAATATGTTTTCAAATGGAGCATCTTCAGGAGTAGCAAAGGGATTAACTTCATCATTAATGCCAGAAACAGTTCCATGATGTACATTCGAAGTTTGATGATTTGTTGATGAGACTGAGTTATCAGCAGCAGGCGCTTCTTGACTTAATGATATTGAGACTGAAGGGTTGACTTCATTCTCATGGATCGGAGCATCCTCTGTTGTTGGAATTGACATATCATTGCTACTTGGCTCATAATGTTCATCAAACATAGGATCAAACAATTTCTTTAAATCATCTTCAGATGGAGGTACATATGGAGTTGTTGGAGAGGAATTTGGTACAAGGGATGAACCACTGGGACTGTTTTGAAGTGCGGGTCCAGAACTAGGTTGTCCAGGAGCCATTTGACCGGTCAGCTCATCAAACGTAACGTGAATTGTTTCCATGATATCTCGGGTTCTATTGTTGTAGATTCGGTAGCCTTTTCTGTTTGGTGCATATCCAACAAATACTCCAATATCCGCTTTAGCTTTCAATTTACCTAAATCTTGTCCATCATTCGTTTAATAGCATAAAGCACCAAACACACGAAGATATGATAGATCAGGTTTTCGATTATGGACAAGTTCGTATGGAGTCTTTCCATGAGATGTGTGAATAAGAGATCTATTTTGAGTGTAACAAGCAGTGGCAATAGCTTCACCCCATAAAAATATTGGAACCTTTGAGTAAATCAGCATTGTTCTTGCAGCTTCTACAAGAGTTCAATTTCATCTTTCAACTACACCGTTCTGTTGAGGAGTTCGAGGAACACTTCTTTGAGGACTGATTCCAACATTTTCATAAAATTCATTGAGTACTTTATTAACAAACTCAGTTCCATTGTCCGTTCGGACGATTCGAACAGTTTTGTTGAGTCGGATCTGAAGTTGTTTAATGAGTTTAATGATGACATCAGGAGTTTCATCCTTTGACCTCAAAAACTTAACCCAAGTGAATCGGGAGAAGTCATCAACCACTACTAACGCATATCTCTTCCCATTGATGGTTTGCACTCTCATTGGACCGCACAGATCCATATGAAGGGTATGAAGAACTTCCATTACAGA
The DNA here is from genome assembly GCA_910596185.1 of Chrysanthemum makinoi. NCBI lineage: Eukaryota > Viridiplantae > Streptophyta > Magnoliopsida > Asterales > Asteraceae > Chrysanthemum > Chrysanthemum makinoi. The sequence goes on along the minus strand of OU343224.1, from coordinate 261,612,865 downwards.
GTTAGTGGGTTTTGGTTTGTGGGCATATTTAGTGCTTTTTCCTAATTGGCAAGCTGAACAGAGATGATCTTTTTCATATTTTAATATGGGTAAACCTCTGACAAGATCCTTTCTAGAGAGGTTGTTTATGGTGCCGAAGTTCAAGTGATTGAGACGACGATGCCATAACCAAGACTTTGTTTTGAAGCCTTTGACAAAAAGAAGATTGGAGAGGACTTCATCATGTCATCGATAGAGATGGTGTATAGGTTAGAACCTCAAGTACCTCTTAATAATTCTACACCATCAAGTTCTCTAACGAAGCAAGTATGTTTTCTAAAAGCCACTTCTAGATCGGAATCACAGAATTGACCAACAGAGAAAAAATTATGACCAAGACCTTCCACATAATATACCCTTGAAATTACACTTTTACCAACCACATAATCTCCATAACCCATAATTGCTCCAAAATGGTCGCGTTCGAATCTAATTGTCCCGATGAATTTACTCACGGTTCATGAGCATGACGCGACCGGTCATATGCTTGGACTGAGCCGGTACCACGTAACGATTTGAACGATCCGAAGTTGAACACGCACAAGAATGGATAACCGATAATTGGGATCCCCATGCAAGAATGGGTTCCATTTGGTTAGTAAATGTGATTGGAACACCACATCAGAGATAGAGACATTCATATCAGAAATTGAGGCAATGGAATCATTATGAATAGATGCAGTATTAGTGTCCGTATTTGCCCTATTCAAAGTATGTTCACTTCTTAAGGGAATAGTTCTACCAATAGGCATCAATTTTCTAGTGGGCATTGCTCGATTAACCTTATGGCCAACAGGTATCCATTGATAACCTATCTTACTAAATGTTCTTCCTGTGGACTTCCACTGTTTTCTAACTTTCTTTCGCCTTTGCCTTTTCGCCATCTTAGCATGGTATTTTGAATTAACAATGTTAACTAGAGACTTGACAGCATTAGACAAAGCATTCACACCACATTCATGATTAGAAACAGAATTCAAGCAAACATCATCACAAGGTTTGCAAATAGTATCAGAATTCGAATTAATTACATTACGCCTATGGCTAATACTAGAATCAACACGATTCGTTTTATTCGACTCAAGCTTAAAGTTCTTAGGTTGGTCTTCTACTCTCTTTCAATGCACATTCTTAGCTTGCGAGGTCCTATCATTCCTTGTATTGCCTTGAGACTTTGACCGCCGCTTTAATGTCACCGATTACTCTGTAGAGGGAATGGGAACATTAGTTGGTTTTGCTACTTTTGCATTTTCTCGCTTAGATGTGGGATGTGAACTAATTGAAGGCGACCTGAAGTTCACCTTTTGACACTAGAGTGCGGATCTGAACTACTTGAAGGTATCCCTAGTTCACATTCACAACATTGGGCATCGAATGGATTTCATACTTGGCACTAGGCATAGAGCACGGAATCAAAGGATTAACTCTTTCACCTAAGGACTTAGGGCATATTGTGATTAAGCATTCTAGAAGTTCTTGAGATCGTTTGGCATATAAGCATGCATGCCCAATTGTATTATCAAGTGGTTTCTCTAACTTATCCTCTTCAACAATCTCACGGAGACATTCTAGACAATCCTTAAGGGATGAGAAATATGTTTGAATTGCAAGTTTATTGTTCCTAAGATGTGGAGGAACATATTTCACAGACAAAGCATATTTATTACAAACAGGTACCTTTGATCCATCAGTCTCCCCATTGGTCATTGGCATTTTCCCTTTTACTGCTCTTGATTCTCAATTTCCTTTGCAATGAAGCTATTTGTTCATTATTTTTGTTACGAGTGACCTTTATTGATTCAAATAACTCATTGAAATGACGCTTAACCTTTTCATTTTCTTCTATAAAACTCTCGTTTTCCTTTTGTAATGCATTTACTAAGTTTTGAAGATGAAAAGTTTGAGAATTTCGAGAATCTAAAGGAGGAGGCATTTGGGAGCTAGTCACATTGTTCTTTTCACCCTTTAATTGTGAAATTTGGGCTTTCAATTTTCGATCTTACAATGAGCTTGAATCTTCATCACGCTTGTTTATTTGAAAAGCGCATCAAACTCGAGCATCCGAGGATGTCTTGATATTTGAAGTTTTGACATTTTCTTTAAGATGTTGATATTTTAGTTGTAAATTAAAATGATCAACTTCTAGTTTAGAAAAGTGTTTTACCAGATTATCGTGATCATCAAGATCAATTTTCTCATTTAGTTTAGAATTAGTTTTTTCAAGCTCAATGACACGATCGTGGGAGACTTTCAAAGCAACAGATAATTCATGAAATTGAGAAGCATTAATAGAACAATTTGTAGCAGTGAAAAACACATCTTGAGCAATACATTCAGAAATCAGATTCTCATTCAGTGTATGTAAGTTCTTCCTCTCAATCTCATTATATTTTAATTCTATTTCATAGTCACTAACCTCAACGATCATTGCATCAAATTCCTTTTCTATTTCTTTAATGTCTAAATTCATTCCCTTTTTAAGACTTTCGAATTGATCTTTAAGTTGTTTAAAGAAAGGCATGACTTCAGTTAAATAACATTCTTTCGTTTGCTCAAAACCCCTTTCCCCTTAAGTTATACCAGTGGGAGTGATCCTTTTCTTACAAGTTTTCTCAAAATCAACAAATAGTTGAAAGATAACATATTGACTGATTAAGGTCTTGCTTTTAGTGGCAATAGTCCTAGGAACTAAATGCATTGGTGTATTGGGAGGATACACAGTCGCTGAAGGCATTTTCCTAAAGGGGGGTGATTCGTTGAGGTTCAGGGGTATGTGTGTATGGATAAAACCACAATATCGATATCAAAAATAACCACAAGAAATGATCTAAAATCCCTTTAGGAAAAAGGATAATGAATCAAAACCCGTGAGTGATAGTGATACGGATTAGGAAATCCGAGTCGTTTCCCAACGAGGTGTGAATGGGCAACGTCGTTATCGGTTCGTTATTAAAATGCTCGATGTTCTGGATTTGTGATTATGATTTAAAACTACGGGGAATGGGAAAGCAATTACGGGAATTTACACTACGGGAAATCCTAAAACGTAAATTATACTAAAACGTAATAAAAGAAACGTAAATAAAATGCAACTACGTCTAATCTAAGTCCTAAAAATAATCTAAAATTACTTTCTAACTAAAAATGATATTAGAAAATTAACTAAGAATTAAAACTAATTTTTATGAATTTTCTGGAATTTATTTGAATTAAAAACTAATTTTAAACTTTAAAACTAATTAAGATTATTAAAAATTATGAAAACAAAAGTGAAAATTATAAAACTATTTTCTAAAAATCTAAAATAACTCAAAAGACTTTTCAAAACTATTTTTGTATTTTTCAGAATATTTTTCTATTTTCTATGAATTAAAATCTATTAAAAACTAATTTAAATGCTAAAAATTACAATTTAAACTAGGAAAAATCTGGAAAATTTATTTTTTTGCTTTTTATAATTTTCTTAATCTAGGAAAAATGAAAATTTATTTTTTGGAACTTTTTCTGATTAATTTGCAATAAAAGCTATTTAAAATTCTTTAAAAACAGTTTTAAATCAAGAAAAATAGCAAACAAAGTCTAAAAATTATGAAAAATTCAGGAAAAGTTTAAAATAATATTCTAAATCTATGAAAAATATAAAAACTATAGCTTATGTGTAAGATATGAGAGCTGATGTGTTAACTGACTTTCAAATAAGCACTAAGAATAAGCTAATTACAATACCAAACTGCTACAGAGGCTAATTTATACTAAAGCTAACTAAAATCAACTACTCCTAACCTCTAATAAGCAATCTACCAAGATTTGAGTCTAATTAACCACTAAAGCCAAATAGGTCCAACCTAGCTACTAACAGCTTAAGCTCAAGCTTATTTAATAAGCCAGAGTGAAATCCAGAAATATGGAACTCAAGTCCACCAAGAAAAGAGCCACTAAACCAAAACTCAGAACTTTACAAGCTATAATGAACCTTGTGCAAGTCTCAGTAAAAAGCTCGTTCACAACTCATGTTAGCTGAGTGTGAACAGGGCATATGAGTTCTGTTGGTGAGCTTATTAACTGCTCACATAAAATTCAAAAAATTCTACAAAAATGTCCTTTGAACAAATGACCATTTGAACTTTCTTATCCCAAAATTTCACTTGAATTAGATCAGAAATGAATTTATTAAAAATCCACAAAGTTTGATAAAAACTGGTGTTTAACACTTTTTGACTTTTGAAAGAATTTGCAACTTTGACTAATTTGAGGTTTGATCTTGCCAAAACAGATTGAAATAATGAATTTAGATACAAAGTGACTAAAATAAGCTAAACCTTAATGATCTAATCCTAAAATGCAAGTAATCACTACTTGATTCTAATTAATACACTTATGAGATCAAATGAAATGCAATTTTGACTAAAGCTAATCACATCTGCAATATTAAGACTAACATGACTTATACTATCCTAAATGAAGCTTAAGCAACTAGACTTAACAATTAAACTAACCTCAAACTCAGATTGCACCTTGATCCAAACACTAGTTTCAAAACTGCTTCCGATTCAACTAGAGATTCAATGAAAGCTTAACAACTAATACTACACAGAGATTAAACACTAATCTATAAGCCAAATATCAACAAAATAAAGCAATTAACAAGTGATATCGATGTAGCAAATGTGAAGATTCAAACAGTTAAATGAAAATGGAATTTGAACTCACAAGATGTCCAGCTATTATGCATCTTAGAACAGAACCAAAGTACCACTATTCTAATCAAATCCAACCCAAATACCACTCTGCATCACCCCATATCAAGATAACACCAGCCAGATCTTCATTTCCCCAAACAGTTGATTATTTTTGACTATGATTGATTTGAGAATAAGTCCTGAGTATGTGATTTAACAAACACTCAATAAGCTATTGAGAAGCTTATGAGGGCTTGTGAAAACAGATTTGTTAACTGAAATCAATGAAAACTAAGATTTAACATATTTTTTATTTTTAAGAGATTTTTTATATTTTGTTATTTTTGCTAAACTGAATTGTAAGCTAAAGAAAGTTTTGAATAAGCTTCAATGTTATGAGAAAGCTAAATAAGCTAATAAACAAAACAAAACAGGGGTTTATAGTGCAAATCAGAAATTAGCTAGAAATTATTTTTATTACTTTAATAACAAAATACAAATGAGACTTTGAAATACTGACTGAAAATACATTTAAACTAAATTACTCTACTCTCTCTCTCACTACACTCTACTTTCTATCACTAAAAACTACTTCCAAAACTGTGAAAGAAGAGGTCCTTTTATACTTGAGCTCAGCCTCTTGGAAGGATCTAGAGAATGAAATATGTGCTTCTTTAAGTGTATATCAGCCCTTTGATCAAATCCCACGTATCCCAAATGATAACAACCCTTGGATTAGATCATCCACGCTGTTTCGACCAATGAGAGAGCAAGGATATGGAATGTTGCACGCGGATTGATGACCTGGACATCCCCATGTGTCAGGGGTGTCAGAGAAAGTACATTATTACCCTTAATTGCTGTTAATTTGACCAGATTGACCGAAGGGTAATTAGGGTTTATGTGATTTCGTGTTTTGGGGTAAAGATATGTAGTTTTTTTATATTTGTTTGAGTTATTTTGACCGGGTTTGGGTTGGGTTGACCGGGGTAAAGGTGGGTAACGGGTTGAGATATAAACCGGGTAGAGAAAGTGGATTGGACCGGGTAGTATATATTGGGCCGTGGGTTTATAGCTTGGACTTAGGATTAACTTTGTGATCCATTAGGCATTTTAGGGACCAAACATGTACATTCGAAAATCCAGGACCAAAGTCAGAATCTGAAATTGTCTTCCAAGGGTGAACTTGTCTTTCAATTAATCCAAGGGTTGATTTTGCAACTTTTGAAACTTGAGGGTATTTTCGTCATTTGTCTGAAAGTTCAGGGACTTTCGACATTTCTTCAAACTTTAATCAAATCTTCACAAATCATCCTCAGAGAGTAGATATCTTCACAAATGCATAAATCCGTCCTTCCGCCAGCAAACTTTAGCTCTCTTAATCTCTCGTGCTCGGATTTTCGCCCGATGTGGCTTCTTTTGTGTGTTTTAACGTATCCGCACTGCACAAGCAAAACTCAAGAAACACGCAAATGTTAACAATAAACGGCTCTTTCTTGGTTATTTTGGGCCAGTTTTGATAATGAAATTATATGTGTTTAAGCACATATCAAAATACCCAGCACAAGACCATTGTCGTGTCCCCACACAATGCAATTAACTCACGCTTCTAAAACCAAGGATTTCAATCTCTTTCTACTAAACCTATGAAGAAGTAGCAAAGATTCCTCAAAAGAGATTAAGAAAGCCTTAATTCTAAAAACGCCCCGTTTACCTTTTAATTCACATATAGATATTACGATTAAGCACATTCCGGTTATGAGTGACGGTTTGCTGAACTTTCATGTCGATCAATAACTCCAACATTTTTCAATCAACACTTTAGGATCACGGAGTAGAAAACACAACACAGCGTGAAGTGACCATACAGATAGAATACATCGTCCCTGATTTTTCACAAGCTCCCAAACTAAGCGTAAAATCTAAATCATTGTCAAATATGATTCTAGATGCTAACACTACCCATGGAAGTTACTTGTGTAATTACCTTTTGCTCCCATTTTCCTATTTCCTCTAGATTTTTTTATTTTTTGTTGAGAACTGAATTTCTTCAAGTTTCTCGTTTCGATAACTTTTATTCCGATAAAGATACAAAGCTAAGTCGCTAATTAGTTATTTACCTTCCCTCGAAAACCACTGCACACAAGAATGAAGTCCACATCAAGGTCCTGATTTAACATGATTTAGAGAGATATTCCCGGATTCAAAATTTGGCTTAACACTTATTTCAAAGACATTTGCATTTTTGCAATTCAGGCCCTTGGTCTTTTCAACCACTAATTCAACGGGATTACCGTTTTATCAGGAGTCTTATTATGACTTTGGATTTTCCTCTGCTTTTATAGAAGTCTAAGACAACTTTTATAGCTTTGGATTTTTCAACTTTAATACATTTGGGCTTTATCTCATGTTAATTTTTGTGCCAAACTCCGAATCCTACGGCTTTTATAACAATAGAAACAATAGCAGCAAACTATCAGGAATCAGTTGTCTATTACACCGCAACACTGATAGTACCTCGATGTGTACCCAACTCTCATGGGCAAAGATTCTCTAAAGAAGAATAAAGAACTAACTATCGTCAAAAACTCAACATCTCTAATTATTATTAGACAAATATGGGGTGAAACAATTTTGTGGGAACAAAAAGCCATAAGTACCTTCGATGGGCTCTAAAGATAACCAACTACTCCACGCTTAGCATCTAAACTCATAAGTAACTCTATCATTTCTCGATCTCCGCAAATTTAAAATCCCAAATAATGAGATCCGCGGATGCTTAGCCGATAATTTTTAGATTATCTATGGTTAAGGGAACAAGCTAGGGCTCAACACGCCGGTCAAGTCAATTCTATTCCTACTCTCACCAGCGGAAAGTCAACAAGGTGTCAAAACATATATTAACTTAGCAAATGCTTTGTCTAATTGAAATTAAGTCATGCATATTTAAAATCATTTAGGGAAACTTGCAAATCCTTGGCCTTGTGAGCTAGAATTCGCATTTTATAGCTTCTTGTCTAAGAGACTAGCAAACTTTTCAATCAAAAAGACTTATCAAAAGCTTAAAAATTTTTAAATTTTCTCATATATAGCACAAATTTTTCATTTTCTAAGGAAAAACGGGGTTGCGAGAGTACACGACAAAAATAAGCAAGTGCGGTCAAATCAAATCGAAGATTACCCTACCCCAGACTAGAACGAAACATTGTCCTCAATGTTTAAAAGCAAGGGTATTAACGAAAATCTAAAAGCCGTTTATTAAGTATGCTCAAAGATAAACGTTAGTCGATAAGATTTCGGATATCGGATTTCCATCAGCATCGATCATGAAACTCGAGTAGAGAAAATGACAAACTTCGAGCACGAGAGTCTTCATATCGGCGAAATCCTACACAACATTACAAACAACCAAACACGAGAAATCGAAGAGGCTAACCCCTTCACGTCACTTATTAGAAAATAGAAAGAAGATAGAGATAAGCATGGGGTGCCTCCCACGAAGCGCTACTGTTTTTGGTTACCGAGTCGCTAGCTTGACTCGATCCCCGAATTCAGTTGTCCTTAGGAAAAGTTTGGAGATCCGGGACAACCATAGATGAGATGTCCCCTCCAAAATAATGTTTCACACGATGACCATTCACTTTGAAATTTGGGCCATCGAGAAAGCTCCACCGTTCCATAAGGGAAAACCTGAGCAACGGTGAATGGTCCTGACCAACGGGTTTTGAGTTTGCCCGAGAATATCTTCAATCGAGAGTTAAAAGGAGAACTTGATCACCAACGTTGAAAACGCGGTTTTTGATTTTAGAATCATGAATCCTCTTAGTCTTTTCTTTGAAAATCAAAGAATTCTCGTAAGCCTGATCCCTAAGCTCATTTAATTCATTCAATTGAACTTTTCGGTGATCACCCGCGGTCTTAAGATCAAAGTTAACATGTTTCAAGGCCCAGAATGCCTTATGTTCGAGCTCTATGGGCAAGTGACAAGCTTTTCCATACACCAACTTAAATGGGGTGCACCCGATGGGTGTCTTGTATGCGGTGCGGAAAGCCCATAATGCATCATCTAACTTATCGGCCCATGAAACTCGATTTTCTCCTACGGTCCTTTCTAAAATCCTTTTTAAACCACGATTCGAGACCTCAACTTGTCCGCTCGTTTGCGGGTGATACGCGGTAGAAAGACGATGGGTAACTCCATATTTAGCCATAACTTTAGCAAATTGTTCATTACCGAAATGGGTACCGCGATCACTGATGATAGCACGAGGTGCTCCGAATCGGGAAAACAAATTCTTTAGAAACTTAACAACCACTCGGGCGTCATTGGTGGGGAGCGCCTTCGCTTCAACCCATTTAGACAAGTAGTCGACGGCCACGAGGATATACTTATTACCCTTAGATGATGGAAATGGCCCCATAAAATCGATGCCCCACACGTCAAAAATCTCGCAAACTTGAATAGCATTTTGAGGCATTTCATCCTTTTGCGAAATTTTTCCTTGACGTTGGCATGAGTCACATGACTTAACCAAATCATGGGCGTCTCGATATATGGTAGGCCAATAGAATCCGGTATCAAAAACCTTCTTAGCGGTGTAGCTTGCACCATGATGTCCACCAGTGGGTCCGTTATGGCAAGCATTAAGGATATCAAGAGCCTCTTGGCCATGAACACACCGTCGGATTACTTGATCCGCACAAATCTTAAACAAGTAAGGATCGTCCCAGAAATAATGCTTAACATCTTTGAAAAACTTTTTCTTCTGTTGGGACGACATCCCTTTCACTACGAAATTGCCCGCATGGTAATTTGCAAAGTCGGCAAACCATGGGGTGTTTGGGTCTTTCTTAGCAATCATCCCAAGTGTCTCAAGAGGAAATGTTTCAGTGATCTCCTTTTTCTCGAGCACACTTTGATGAGGATTCTCAAGTCTAGATAAGTGATCGGCAGCCAGGTTCTCCGCTCCTTTTTGTCAAGAATAGTAACATCAAACTCTTGAAGGAGGAGAACCCACCGAAGTAATCGTGGCTTAGCATCTTGCTTTGCCAAAAGATACTTTAGGGCAGAATGGTCGGTATACACTATGGTCTTTGACAAGACAAGGTAGGGTCTAAATTTCTCGAAAGCATAAACAACAGCCAATAATTCCTTTTCAGAGTCGGTAATTGTGTTGGGCCTCCGACAATGTCTTACTCGCATAGTGTATGGGTTGAAAATGTTTCGATTTACGTTGCCCCAAGACTGCCCCAATTGCGTAATCACTTGCATCACACATGAGCTCAAAGGGCAAATCCCAATCAGGGGCAACTAAGATCGGTGCTTCAGCTTAATTTCTTTTAAGAATATTAAACGCTTCAACACATTCATTGGTGAAGATAAACGGAGAATCCTTCTCGAGTAGATGGGTCGAGGGCGGGCTATCTTAGAGAAATCTTGGATGAAACGGCGATAGAAACCGCATGACCAAAAACTCCGAATACCTTTGACGGTAGTGGGATGAGGGAGTTTAGCTATAACGTCGACTTTAGCTCGGTCGACCTCAATCCCAGATTTTGAAATCTTATGGCCGAGGACAATGCCCTCTCGAACCATGAAGTGGCACTTCTCCCAATTCAAGACCAAGTTGGTGTCTTCACACCGTTTGAGCATGTGGTCTAGATGAGAGAGGCAAGAAGTGAAAGAATCTCCATAAACCGAGAAATCGTCCATAAAAACTTCCATAGACTTTTCGATCATGTCATGAAAAATAGCCATCATGCACCTTTGAACTGCATAAGCCAAATGGCATTCGTCGGTAAGCAAACGTTCCATAAGGGCATGTGAAAGTCGTTTTCTCTTGATCCTGCGGATCGATCGGAATTTGAAAGTAACCGGAAAACCATCGAGAAAGCAATAGAACTCATTCCCGCTAAACGTTCGAGCATCTGATCCATAAAAGGTAGCGGGAAATGATCCTTTCGTGTAGCATCATTCAACTTTCGGTAGTCAATACACACCCTCCATCCGGTGACAAGGCGTGTGGAAATCAATTCATTATCTTCGTTCATAACAACGGTCATTCCACCTTTCTTAGGGACACAATGGATAGGGCTAACCCATGAGCTATCGGAGATGGGATAAATGATTCCGGCGTCAAGGAGTTTAAGAACTTCCTTTTTGATAACCTCATGAATTTTCGGATTAACCCTACGTTGTTGTTGAATAACGGGTTTGCAATCGTCTTCCATTAAAATCTTGTGAGTACAAAAACGAGGGTTTATGCCTTTGATATCAGAAATTTGCCAAGCGATGGCACTCTTATGTTTACGAAGAATCTCCAAAAGTGCGGTTTTCTCCTCATCTTTTAAGTTTTTAGCAATGATAACGGGAAACTTGTTCGGTTCTTCAAGAAAAGCGTATTCAAGATGAGGAGGTAAATCCTTGAGCTCGGGCTCCGGAGGTTTTTCGTCAGACGTTTGTACGGATTTGATTTCTTCAATCGTAATCTCTTTCGGAGGGAGTGACGGTGATGGATCTTCATTTAGCAATTGTTCAAGATAAAGGATATCTCCCTCCGAATCATAAACACCATTATCAATTCCCGGTGGAATCGATTCGTCATTAGCAAGAAACTCATCGATCTCTTCCAAAAGGAAGTCACCTCCCTCTAGCGGAGTAAGAGAGGGGGAAGAGTCGGCAATTATAGGCTCAGAAGATGGTTCAAAAGGTGAATCAGTAGAATTGTGTGCAAACCCGAGAACTTCTTGAGCGTACTCCTCACAAGAAACATCAATAACGTCGATTCGATTGATGGAAGCATCGTCGAAATTTGAGGAGTACCTCGTCGTTTGATTAATGTTGAATGTGACGGCTTCTTGATTAACTCTTAACGTAATCTCTCCTTCGAATACATCAATTAAAGCACGACCGGTCCGTAAGAAACATCTTCCAAGAATAATGGGTACTCGAGGGTCGGCATCAAAATCTACCACAACAAAATCCGCGGGAAAATAGAGCTCCCCCACTTTGACAAAGACATCCTCGGCTATACCCTTTGGGCGGGTCAGAACGATCGGCTAGCTCGAGGGTCATACACGTTGGGGTAAGTGGGGGTAACGAAAGCTTCTCGTAGATTGAATTTGGCATTAAATTGATACTCGCGCCAAGATCAGCCAAGGCGGAGCATTGAACAATTCCTTGAAAATTACATGGAATGAGGAATTTGCCGGGTCACCTAACTTTTCGGGAAGTTTCTTGAGGATAACCGCCGAACAATTCTCATTCAGAGATGTCGTAGCAAGCTCATATAGTTTCTCCTTGTTCGTAAGCAATCCCTTAATCGTAGAAGCAAGTTTAGGCATCAAGAGAAGGGCATCTGCAAAACTGATCTCCACACTCAAGTCTTTGAAGATTTGGAAGAACGTTTCCATTTGATGATTCGACTTTTCACGAAGAGTTTGATCTTTAAGACGAGACGGATATGGGATAGACGGTTTCGGATTAGCTTTCTTCACATTCACGGGAGCATCTTCGGGCTCAAAATCTTGGACAACCGTGGGTTGGACATTCTCAGTACTCCCCTTATTAGTAGGAAGCACCGGGTCCTTTGTCACCCTGGTCTCACGGTCTACCACATGAGAGGAGGAAGGAGTGTTAGTGGTAGGAACCGTGGGTCCATCGTAAGCCACACCACTTCGGGTAGTGATTGCTTTCATTTCACCTCTCGGGTTTGGAATCGTATTGCTTGGAAGAGAACCGGAACCCGAGGGTTGAGACGTAGACGGTTGATTGGCTTGAAAGAAACTAGCCATCATATTCCTTATTTCAGTCATTTGTTCGTTGCTTGTAGCTTCCATCTCCTTTTTGAAGTCCGTCCTCATGCCGTTAATTTGATTTTGCAAACTTTTAATGGTGTAATCAGAGTTTTTCATGTAAGTTAGAAAATCGTTGTTCGGGGTGACTTGAGGAGGTGCTTGATAAGATTGTTGAGGAGGAAGTGGTTGTTGGTAAACTTGAGGTGGAGGAGCTTGGTAGAGTTGATTACTATGATTAACATTAGTTCCTCGGTTATGATGGTTACCATTGAAACGGTTTTGATTCTGGTTTTGTTGTTGAGGTTGATTGAAACCGGGAGGTCCGAGATAATTGTTTGAACGGTAGCTAAGAAGATTTCGATCTCCTTGCGATTGATTGTAGTTTCCGTAGCAGATAAACATTCTCATGTGCGTAGCCACCGACGGCACTCGGAATAAGAATGTGGACCTCCACAAGTCTCACAAGTCGGTTTTACCGCTTTTACTTGTTGATTCGATTCGATTATTCATCTGTAATCCGTAAGATATCGTCGATCTTTTTGTTCATGGCGGCTATTTCGAGAGAAGAAGACGTATTTGCTCGAGATGATGCACCCTTCGTGGTAGAATCCCAATAATTGTAATGAGCGGTCATGTTCTCAATAAGATCGTAACATTCCTCGGGACGTCTTGTCATGAAAGTTCCACCGCAGCAGATTGATTGTTTCACGGTGTCTCAACGTCAAACCATTATAAAACGTATCAATTTGAGTGACAAGCAACATGTTATGATTCGGACATCGATCTATTGCAAGCTTATATCGTTCCCAAGCTTCAAACAAAGATTCGTCGGGATATTGCCGGAAATTACCGATATCGTTCTCAACTTTGTCACCATCGACGGTGGAAAGTACTTTGCCGAAACTTCAAACCATTTCCTCGAAGGTATGAATCGAATTCTTCGGGAGTCGATCAAACCAAGACGTGGCATGATGAGTCAAAGAGTATGGGAAAAGATACAGACGAAGGGCGTCATCGGAGACCCCATTCTGTTTCATACTCTGAGTGACGGTAAAAATTTATCAAGATGTTTGTTTGCATCGTCATCCGTAAACCATGAAATTGACAACTGTTTTTACTTGTTCTATCATATGGTGTTTCAAGCTAAAATCGGTAGCTTGAAAATTAGTCGATGCAATGGGTCCTCCCTCCCGTACATTGTAGGTTGACATAACTCCTCCATCGTTCGGAGATCGGGAGCTACATTTTGATTATCGGGAGGAGGATTAGGACCGGGGTTGGGTGGTCCGTTGGGAGCAGCCATATTATGTAACTCGGGTACGTTCGATTACGCTTCAAGTCGTTTAGATCGAGATCGAGTGCGCATGCACTTAAAACCAAGGCAATTAAAATGATACGGTATTCGAAAACACAATGAACTTAACCAATAATCCCAAGTGAATAAATCACTTCTATAAGACAAACGCAAAGCGGAGAAGCTTTTTAGGTCAGACGAAGCTTATTAAAACCCGCTTCTTTTCAGCCGCAATTTAATGTCAGGCCGTCCTTATACCCACCACACAATTTGTTTATCAAATAGAAATAAATCGACTCACAAGCGACACAAAGGCAAGCTTTTGATCTTTGGTTCGGGAACTTACTAATGATAACACCTCCGTTGAGAATGTTATATAATTGATGTATTCTATTTTAGCTCAAAAACAAAAGAGAAAATCTTTTTGTATTTTTAATATGATATATATATATACAAAAGAAAAAGGAAAATATTTTTTTACTTTTTTTTTATTTTTAAAAAAAATAGTAACTTCACAAAGGAAGGATCTCGAGTCACTAATCGTCAAACCTTTAACGATATTGTCGCGAGACAACCTCCCCGGCAGCGGCGCCAAAATTTGATTCGTTGAGGTTCAGGGGTATGTGTGTATGGATAAAACCACAATATCGATATCAAAAATAACCACAAGAAATGATCTAAAATCCCTTTAGGAAAAAGGATAATGAATCAAAACCCGTGAGTGATAGTGATACGAATTAGGAAATCCGAGTCGTTTCCCAACGAGGTGTGAATGGGCAACGTCGTTATCGGTTCGTTATTAAAATGCTCGATGTTCTGGATTTGTTATTATGATTTAAAACTACGGGGAATGGGAAAGCAACTACGGGAATTTACACTACGGGAAATCCTAAAACGTAAATTATACTAAAACGTAATAAAAGAAACGTAAATAAAATGCAACTACGTCTAATCTAAGTCCTAAAAATAATCTAAAATTACTTTCTAACTAAAAATGATATTATAAAATTAACTAAGAATTAAAACTAATTTTTATGAATTTTCTGGAATTTATTTGAATTAAAAACTAATTTTAAACTTTAAAACTAATTAAGAATACTAAAAATTATGAAAACAAAAGTGAAAATTATAAAACTATTTTCTAAAAATCTAAAATAACTCAAAAGACTTTTCAAAACTATTTTTGTATTTTTCGAATATTTTCTATTTTCTATGAATTAAAATCTATTAAAAACTAATTTAAATGCTAAAAATTACAATTTAAACTAAGAAAAATCTGGAAAATTTATTTTTTGCTTTTTATAATTTTCTTAATCTAGGAAAAATGAAAATTTATTTTTTGGAACTTTTTCTGATTAATTTGCAATAAAAGCTATTTAAAAATTCCTAAAAACTGTTTTAAATCAAGAAAAATAGCAAACTAAGTCTAAAAATTATGAAAAATTCAGGAAAAGTTTAAAATAATATTCTAAATCTATGAAAAATATAAAAACTATAGCTTATGTGTAAGATATGAGAGCGATGTGTTAACCGACTTTCAAATAAGCACTAAGAATAAGCTAATTAGCACAGTACAATACCAAACTGCTACAGAGGCTAATTTATACTAAAGCTAACTAAAATAAACTACTCTTAACCTCTAATAAGCAATCTACCAAGATTTAATGCTAATTAACCACTAAAGCCAAACAGGTCCAACCTAGCTACTAACAGCTTAAGCTCAAGCTTATTTAATAAGCCAGAGTGAAATCCAGAAATATGGAACTCAAGTCCACCAAGCAAAGAGCCACTAAACCAAAACTAAGAACTTTACAAGCTATCTTGAACCTTGTGCAAGTCTGTAAAAAGCCAGTTCACAACTCAGTGTTAGCTGAGTGTGAACAGGCATATGAGTTGTCATGGTGAGCTTATTAACTGCTCACATAAAATTCAAAAAATTCTACAAAAATGTCCTTTGAACAAATGACCATTTGAACTTTCTTATCCCAAAATTTCACTTGAATTAGATCAGAAATGAATTTATTAAAAATCCACAAAGTTTGATAAAAACTGGTGTTTAACACTTTTTGACTTTTGAAAGAATTTGCAACTTTGACTAATTTGAGGTTTGATCTTGCCAAAACAGATTGAAATAATGAATTTAGATACAAAGTGACTAAAATAAGCTAAACCTTAATGATCTAATCCTAAAATGCAAGTAATCACTACTTGATTCTAATTAATACACTTATGAGATCAAATGAAATGCAATTTTGACTAAAGCTAATCACATCTGCAATATTAAGACTAACATGACTTATACTATCCTAAATGAAGCTTAAGCAACTAGACTTAACAATTAAACTAACCTCAAACTCAGATTGCACCTTGATCCAAACACTAGTTTCAAAACTGTTTCACTGATTCAACTAGAGATTCAATGAAAGCTTAACAACTAATACTACACAGAGATTAAACACTAATCTATAAGCCAAATATCAACAAAATAAAGCAATTAACAAGCTGATATCAGATGTAGCAAATGTGAAGATTCAAACAGTTAAATGAAAATGGAATTTGAACTCACAAGATGTCCAGCTATTATGCATCTTAGAACAGAACCAAAGTACCACTATTCTAATCAAATCCAACCCAAATACCACTCTGCATCACCCCATATCAGCATAACACCAGCAGATCTTCATTTCCCCAAACAGTTGATTATTTTTTACTATGATTGATTTGAGAATAAGTCCTGAGTATGTGATTTAACAAACACTCAATAAGCTATTGAGAAGCTTATGAGGGCTTGTGAAAACAGATTTGTTAACTGAAATCAATGAAAACTAAGATTTAACATATTTTTTTATTTTTAAGAGATTTTTTTATATTTTTGTTATTTTTGCTAAACTGAATTCGTAAGCTAAAGAAAGTTTTGAATAAGCTTCAACAGTTATGAGAAAGCTAAATAAGCTAATAAACAAAACTGAAAACAGAGTTTATAGTGCAAATCAGAAATTAGCTAGAAATTATTTTTATTACTTTAATAACAAAATACAAATGAGACTTTGAAATACTGACTGAAAATACATTTAAACTAAATTACTCTACTCTCTCTCTCACTACACTCTACTTTCTATCACTAAAAACTACTTCCAAAACTGTGAAAGAAGAGGTCCTTTTATACTTGAGCTCAGCCTCTTGGAAGGATCTAGAGAATGAAATCTGTGCTTCTTTAAGTGTATATCAGCCCTTTGATCAAATCCCACGTATCCCAAATAATAACAACCCTTGGATTAGATCATCCACGCTGTTTCGACCAATGAGAGAGCAAGGATATGGAATGTTGCACGCGGATTGATGACCTGGACATCCCCATGTGTCAGGGGTGTCAGAGAAAGTACATTATTACCCTTAATTGCTGTTAATTTGACCAGATTGACCGAAGGGTAATTAGGGTTTATGTGATTTCCAGGTTTTGGGGTAAAGATAGCGCGGGGTAGTTTTTTTATTATTGTTTGAGTTATTTTGACCGGGTTTGGGTTGGGTTGACCGGGGTAAAGGTGGGTAACGGGTTGAGATATAAACCGTGAGAAAGTGGATTGGACCGGTAGTATATATTCCGTGGGTTTATAGCTTGGACTTAGGATTAACTTTGTGATCCATTAGGCATTTTAGGGACCAAACATGTACATTCTGAAAATCCAGGGACCAAAGCTGTAAATCTGAAATTGTCTTCCAAGGGCTGAACTTGTCTTCCAAGTGAAGATTGGATGCGGTTCTGATTTTGTTGTTGGTGTGAAGTCTGTTAGTATGAGGTGAAAGGGTCATGTTCTGTTTAACCATGAGAGCCAGTTGATTGATGAAATGTCCCATAACAGCATCAGCATCCGGTTGCTTGAACCTTGGATCAGGAATGAGTTTGTGATTACCATCTCCCGTGGGAACGAATTTAGAAGCCTTGGTGGTAATTCCTACGTTGGAGTAGAAAGCAGTTGAGTCATTGGATGAACTTGTTTTCCTGATTGGTTTTGAACTGATTCGAATCCTTTTTCAAACATAGCATGTCTCTCATTCTCAGAAGAAAGGCATACAGTTGCTTATAGTTTGTATTCTTCAATCCTTTAGTGAGCTTCATGTAGTGACAAACTTGTGCCATTCTCGGATTCATGTTGTTTACAAACTTTGAGTTAGCTAATGTTTGGCATGGTCATTCTGATGTTCCTCATGTCATTCACAAGCTTATGGAATCTCATGTAGTACTCATAAACACTCTCATCTGGTTTCATCTTGAAATGCTCAAATTCATCATATAGTTGTGATTCCCTATCTTCAACAGTTAATTCAGATCCTGAGAGAAGCATCTTGACATTATCCCATACCTTTGCTTGAGTTGTTGTGATTGATAAGCTTGTAGATGTCTTTTGGAAGACCTTGCAGTATAATGTTAGAAGCCCCGATATCTCGTGATCGAATCTCTTCTTCTCCTTGTCATTGAGCTCATAATACGTCTTTGGTCCGCTCTATTCCATAGATCATTGTTCCTAGTAGTCTCAACCCGATACGGTCCTTCATCAATGGATTTGAGAATGTTGACCCCATTTTCCTTTCCAAGACAGTACAATCTGATTCGTTGAGCCCAAGAGTCATAGTCAGTTCTATCAAGCATGGGTGGACGAGTATCTCAAAACTTGCTTGAACATCCTCTAAATAAAGTGGAGATGATTGTAGGAACGTTGGTAAACGTGTTAACAGATTAAACGGGATTTTATACCTCTATGATTAAACCGGGAAATAGATTCTTTCACAGGATTTTACTAAATTAAGAGAAAACCGTATACGAAAAAATCAACCAAGTTGCTAAGCAGAAACCCGAACCAAGTCGCTAAGCACCAAGTCGCTAGCAAATTTTGACAAAGAAGTCGCTAAGTACCAAGTCGCTAATATGTCAAGTCGCTAAATAGCAACTCGCTAAGCACTAAGTCGCTAAGATGTCAAGTCGCTAAATAGCAACTCGCTAAGCACCAAATTTCTAATACCAAGTCGCTAACAAACTTAAGTACAAGTCGCTAACTTTCACTAAGTCGCTACCCGTAGTGGAGAATCCACTAAGTGTACTGTTTGTCGGCTTGTCTCAATAGACAAGTCGCTAAGCTCAACTCGCTAAGAACTTCTACTACAACTCGCTACCAACTTACAAAACAAGTCGCTACCAAGATAAATTATTCGTAGCTCAAGTCGCTAGCTAGAAAATCAAACAAACACCACTTTTCAATCCAAAAACAACCCAACCACGATGATTCAGGCTTACCAAATCAAAACCCAAGCACATACAATGATTCTAAACACAAAACTACACCCAAGATTCAAACTTTAACACTAGAAATGATCCAAATGATGCAAAAACCACTAAACTTTTCAAACTCTAAAACCACCTAAAAGTCACTAGAAATCCAAAGATGTGTAAGAGATGATCAAATCATGGCTCTTGATACCATTTGTAACATATTGGATTTCACATACACACTAAAACATAAGATCAAATAGGCGTATAATGAGTTTTAGAGAGAGAAAGTTAGAAGTTTGGGAACTTTAGTGAGAGAAAGAAAAATCTTATTATGAGCTCCAACTCTCTACCTTGGGAGGTAGAGAGTATTTATAGTCATTACATAAATCGCCACCTATCGGGCTGTGGATCAGGCATACAATGGGTAAAGACCCGTCCGTCCTCCACGGTGTTACTTAAACTAAATACTACTAAACATATAATAATCTACGACTACGAGCTTTCTAACGATAACATATACTTGAGGTGACCGACTCTTTAATAACTGGATTTACTAAATCCTAACACACACAATGTGGAAAGAGAGATTATATATATTAAGTCCTACGCATTATCCTTGTGGTATTTCCAGAACATCCGAGTGATATGTAAACATATTCACAATGAAGATGGAAAGCCTTCTGGAGCCAACATCAAATAAGCTCCTGGTAGGTGGCATGTGAGATCTATTGAATAGATCATCCATGTGACAACTGAACAGAAACAATGGGGCGATTCAATCTTTTGAATCAATCCTGGTTCAGGATCTGGATTGACGGATACCTTTGAAAAACCGGTCGTTGTGCTTAAAAACTCTTTTCTCTAGCACATCGACTGTGTACGAATTTTTCAAAATCAAAAGGTGTTTATGATTGATAATTGATTTTCATTAAAACCTTCGTTGTATTGCAAAAACAATTTCTTTTGAGCGATACACGATTGTTTATCAAATCTCTTTTTATCAATCAGTGAATCTTAATTTGCTGGTTCACTCACTCCGTATTGTCTTCTTTGAGAAGTTCCGGTTTGAGAACAGCTAGAACAGCTGTGAAACCCTGTCAAGGAGATTCTTCGGAATCATACCTGATCACAGGCAGTACTTGTACTGATCAACGGGGAACCGTGGCCCGTGTACCTCAATTTAACGAAAGTGATCCAAGACACTTTCGTGCACTTTATTGCTAACTGTTGTATGCAGGTACACCCGACGTTTGCAGATGATCAGAATGAAGCAGTCAATCCATAGCCGCATGCTCACACATCACATTCATTTCAAAAGAAATCATGTTAAGTGCATCAATGACTTTGATATTTTCACTCCATGCTTCTGCTACGCTGCTGCCAATATCATGAATCAACGAAAGCTTCCGCTACTCTGATGAGAATATATCATGATCCAGAATGTGAGCATGTCGGTCCGTATGTCACAACATCACATTATACCAACACCACAATGGATGAGTCAGAGATTGATATTTGCTGATGATCTCAAAACTGGCTCAAAACTCATTATCATGTGGATCAGTAAAAAGACCTCCACTTGGATTAATCAAACATGCAATGTGAGGAATCAATGACTACGAGCTTCAGAGCAAAGTACTATATCAAGAATGCAAGAACAATTTAATTTGTAATATCTGTTTGTATTCAATGTAATTTTAAGATGTGTTTGAGGTGACCTCCCTAAGGGGGAGATTGTTAGGATTTAGTAAATCCAGTTATTGAATAGTCTGTCACCTCAAGTATATGTAATTGATGAGTGCTTATTCACTCATCGTTTTTACCTGCCTAAGACCTCAAAAATGACTAAAAACACCCAAATACGTTCAAAATATGTTAAAAATATCCTCGGAGTGTGTTTTATGTCTTTCAGGTACAAAAGGATTGAAAACAGAGCGAAAACGGAAAAATCGAAATGAATCAAAAAGTGCGGTCAAGACGTAGCCGGGAAGCAATTTTCTACATTTTTGAAGCCCGAGACGCGTTTTGAGAGTGATCAAGGGAAAAACAACCTAAAACCTATCCCGAACCCAAAAACCCAATTTTAACATTTTCCCGACACCGATAATTTCCAAAATACCTTTTTACTAAAACCCTTCCTAATATTTTGAACCCTTCCCACACCCTATGACCCATCTCATTTTGAACCCCCCCAACTTCACGACCCTTTGCCCTTTTAAAACCCCCTAACCCATTTTATCCTTTCTCCTTCCTCCCACATACCCAAAACCAGAAATCCCATTCCCACCCAAATCACTTATCCCGCCAAATATCCTTCTCATTGCCCAGTCATCCTCCACTTTCTTCCCCCCCCCCCCATCACTCTCAAGCATAGGAAGCTGCAACAAAAAGAGACAAAGGGGTTTCACATGTCCACAGCCACCTTGGCGATCCCCTGCTCTCCCATTGGATTCAAGATATAAAGAAGTTTTAATGGCTAAGATCAAATGGGTGTTTCTCCAACAAGTTTGGATGGTCATGATTATGCTCAAGAAAACACAAGTGCTTCTCAGCTCTATTTTGTCTCTCAACAGAAACACAACCAAGAGGATTGAAGACCCTAGATGTAGTATAAATAGAACTTCAGTTGTAGCCATAGAGCACACCCCTAGTTTTAGTCTCAATCCAGTTTTTTTTAATTCAGTTGTAGTTCTTTTTATTTCATCAATGAAAAAGTTTTTTTTTTTACCAATTCTGTTTTATAATTGCTTGATTACTGTTTGTTAAAAACTTAAATGCTTGTTGTGTTTTAAGTTTTGTTTTACATTGTTAATTCTGATTCACAAAAGGGGGGAACTAATTTCAGTTTTTCAAAATAGTTTTTAAGCAAATACCATACGTAAAGGGGTGTTTGGTTCATGCCTTTCTAGGGGTCAAAACCAGTTTTTCACCCACTTTGACTCTCAAGGTCAAAGTCATTTTCATGGTCTAAGTCATTTTCATGTTTTAACCGTTTAAAGTTCTCAGATCAGCAAGTCAAATGGGCAAAACAAGAGCTGTTTTCCAGATTTTTAAGTCGTTAAAAGACTTTTTTTTGGCCCCAATCAGTCATTGTGAATCTCTGCTATTCTAACCTTAATTGTGTGTAGCTTATGTTTGCTTTGGAAGGCTTTTGGTAGCTTAAACTAAGCTGTAAACACCTCTCCCTTGGGCTGTTCTCATGCTGCAGCTGCACAGGTCACCCTTGTTCTTTGTTCTATCTTTGTTTTTAGTTTAAACACTTAGTTTATCTAGGAAAGTCATAGTTTTTGTTAACTTATATTCGGTACTTAGGATTTAGCTTATTAGATTTCCCTTAGTGCTTATTAGGACAGATTTAGTGCTTAACTCTACTTTACTTAGTTTTAAGATTTCCTAGTTATTCTCTTATGCCAATTGATCTCCCTCATTCTTTTATGCTTGATTGAGCCTATTGTTCTAAATTGTAGCTTACTTGTTAGTAATTTTTGCTTGTACAAACTTTTCCAAGCTGCTCACTGATTCTTAGTTCTATATTTGTTCAAAAAAGGTGCTTAAAGGATGTTTGGTTGTGCTATTTCAAACAAAGCAGTCAATAAGCTGTTCTAACAGCTTATTGCTAAGATTTTAAACAGAAAGTTTTTACAAAAGTTTCCCATTTTGCTTGTACCTTCGATTTTCCAAAAGCTAATTTTTAAAAAAAAAAAAATAGTTTTCACAAAAAGGAGATGCCAGGATTCGAACCTGCGTCTCCACTGTCACACAGGAACGCCTCACAACACAACCCACTACCAGTTGCCCTTGGGACTTCTTTGGTTATAATAATGCATAATTAGTCCTTTAAGTGCATTAAGCAGTTTTAGTTTTAAGCCAAACTTAGCTTATTTGGTAGCTTATTTGTATAACAACCCAATGTTTTCTTATTTTTCCTAGAACCAGAACCTAGCAAAGTACTTTCTGTAATTTTTTCAAAATTTTCAAAATTAGTTTAATATTTTTAATCATTTAATTAGTGTTAATTAGTTTTTAATTCATAGTAATTATTTTAAAAGTCGAAAAAATTCCCCGTCTTTTTCTAAAATTATTTTTAGTCAAATAGAACGTAAGAAAATTGTTTTCACACCCGTAGCCCTTAAATTGCAAAACTTTTACGTTTATGGCTCGGGTGGTTGCCGGTTTTTACGTTTTTTTTAGTTTTAGCACCCTAGGACTTAGTTTAGCCTCGTTTTATCATTTCTTAGGCTTAGTAGTAGTTAATTTGTAGTTTATTAGGGTTCCCTTGCCTTAATTACCTTCCCGTTAATTAATTTGTAGAAAACGTAATTCAAATCATCAAATCATCAATACCAATTCAAGTTATAAATCACGAAACTCAACGAATCCTTCCACTCACACCTCGTTGGGACACGACCCGGGAAATCACTTTTCCGGTATCACTTTTATCACACCCGTAAGGTTTGGTACGTTAACCCTTTTCCTAAAAGGTTAATTTGTCGAATTTTACGGTTAATTTGATATATATTGATATTGTGTTTTTCACCACTCACTTTTCACGAATCAAATTTTGGCGCCGCTGCCGGGGAGGTGTGTTGCGATAATATTGTGATTTTTGCGATTAGTGACTTGAAGAACCTTCCTCGTGAAGTTATTGTTTTTTTGGAAAATTCAAAAATACAAAAATATTTTTCTTTTCTTTGTATATATATGTAAAAGATTAAAAATACAAAAAGATTTTTGTTTGTTGTTTTAAATAATATAGAAGACACAATCAATATAACATTCTCAACTGAGGTGTTATCATTATAAGTTCCCAAACAAAAGATTTAAAACTTGCCTTTGTGTCGCTCGTGTTTTGGTTTATTTCTATCGGATAAACAAACTGTGTGAGGGGTATAAGGACGGCCTGACATTAAATTGCGGCTGAAAAGAGCGGGTTTTAATAAGCTTCACGCTGACCTAATAAGCTTCTCCGCTCCTTTGTGCGTTTATCTTATAGAAGTGATCAATTCACTTGGGATTATTGGTTTAAGTTCACTGTGTTTTGCCTCGGTCTTGTTTTAATTGAAAGTGTTTTTTGTAGTGCATGCGCACTCGCCGCAAGCTCGTAGACGTAACCGTAACCAAGCAAACGCACCCGAGATACGCGTCGAACAAATCACAATGACACATAACCAAGGGAACGGACCTCAAGTCCCGCACTGGTCCACAAGATCCAGCTCCCCGATCTCCGAACGATGGAGGAGCTTTGCCAACCCACGATGGATGGACGGGGTGGTCCAATTGCCCCGCTTAACATCGAAGCCACGGAATTTGGACTTAAGCATCACATGATCCAACAAGTCCAAAGCTTTTGCCAATTTCACGGAAGGCCGGGTGACGAT
Source organism: Chrysanthemum makinoi (assembly GCA_910596185.1). Classification (NCBI taxonomy): domain Eukaryota; kingdom Viridiplantae; phylum Streptophyta; class Magnoliopsida; order Asterales; family Asteraceae; genus Chrysanthemum; species Chrysanthemum makinoi. Next base: position 261,588,412 of record OU343224.1, on the reverse strand, counting down.
GCCAACAAGCATCTCGACAAATTTCTCACCGTCACCCAAAGCATGAAGCAAAATGGGGTCTCCGATGACGCCCTTCGCTTATACCTCTTTCCTTATTCTTTGATGCTTCATGCCACCGCATGGTTTGATCGTCTTCCCAAGAACTCAATCCATAGTTTCGACGAAATGATCTCCAAATTCTTGGCGAAATACTTTCCACCGTCGATGGTGACGGAACTACGGAATGAAATCGTAATTTTCGACTAAAGAACCCGATGAGTCCTTATTTGAGGCATGGGAACGCTATAAGCTTTCGATTGATCGATGTCCTAACCACAATATGTTGCTTGTCACCCAAATAGATACATTCTATAACGGGTTAACATTGAGACATCGTGACACAATCAATGCTGCTGCCGGTGGTACCTTTATGAAAAGGCGATCCGAAGAGTGCTATGATCTCATCGAAAACATGACTGCCCACCACAATTATTGGGATTCCTCAACCGAGAGGAGTGAGTCAATGAGATCTACCACTCTTCCATCTTCGGAATACACCACTCTCACCAAAAAGATTGAAGAAATATCCACTGCCGTGCTTAAAATGAGTCTAAATAATAATCAACAAGTGAATGTCGTGAACAAGAGTTGTGAAACTTGTGGTGGTCCACACCCTTATTTCGAGTGTCCAGCCTCCGGTGGCTTCACTCAGGAGAGCGTATATGCCGCTTCAGGTTCCTACAATACGGGAGGTAATTCCTACCAACCGCAAGGAGACCGTAACCTTCTAAGCTATCGTTCTAACAATTACCTTGGACCACCCGGGTTTAATCAAAATCAGAACAATCAAAATGTGCAAAATAGAAATAATCAGTTTAATCAGAATCAGAATCGGAATTTTCAAAATCAAGGTTCTCAAAATCAAGGAAATTTCAATCAAAACCGATTCCAAGCTCCGCAACAAACTGTTCAAGCTCCACCTCCTCAAGCTTCCATTGACATTGCTAATTACATCAAAAGCAATGAAGCTAAGATGGTGTCCATGCAAAATCAAATTACCACTTTGAAGAATGATTTCACTTCCGAGCTTAGAGCTACTAGTAACAAGATTGATCAATCTCATAGCAAGATTGAAAGCATGATTGCTAGTCTCATGAGTCAAAAGAATCAAGCTTCAACTTCGGGAGCTCTTCCGAGTAATACCATTCCCAACCCAAAGGGAGAGTTGAATGCTATTGCTACTCGTAGTGGTAAATCTTATGAGGGACCCTCGATGCCTAATCCTTCTCCGATGAGGGATGTGGAACGAGAAACCGAGGAGCCAAAGGACAAGGTGCATATCTCAAGCCCACGAGTATAAGCACAAGTCCAACCTCCGGTTGTCCTACCTCCAATTCCGGAACCCGTTGTTCCGATGAACACTCCTAAGCCTTCACTTCCTTATCCTTCAAGGCTTAATGACCAAAAGCTCCGTGATAAGACTAGTCAACAAATGGAGAAGCTTATCCAAATCTTTCAAGATTTGCACTTCGAGATTAGTTTCGTGGACGCTCTTCTTCTTATGCCCAAGTTCGGTCCGACAATCAAGAATTTGTTGAATAACAAAGAAAAGATTTCTGAAATGGCCAAAACTTCATTAAACGAGAATTGTTCGGCTTATCCTCAAAAGCTTCCCAAAGCTAGGAGACCCCGGAAAATTCCTAATCCCGTGTGATTTTCAAGGAATAGTTCAATGCTCCGCTTTGGCCGATCTTGGCGCTAGCATTAACTTGATGCCACACTCCATGTGGAAGAAGCTTTCGTTACCCCCACTCACACCTACATGTATGATCCTCGAGCTTGCCGACCGTACAAATTCTCATCCGTTAGGTATAGCCGAGGATGTATGTGTGAAAGTAGGAGAGTTCCATTTCCCCGCCGACTTTGTTGTTGTCGAATTTGATGCCGATCCTCGAGTGCCCCTCATCCTTGGGAGGTGCTTCTTGAAAACGGGTTGGGCATTGATCGACGTTGATGAAGGGGAAATCACTTTGAGGGTAAACAAGGAAGCCGTTACTTTCAATCTAGATCAAGTTACGAGATACTCCCCCAATTATGAAGACACTTCCGTCAACAAAATTGATGTCATTGACATTGTTTCGGAGGAGTATTCTCAAGAACTTCTTGGATTCTCGAGTGGCAATCCCACTTTGGTTGATCCCATCGTTGCTCTCTTCTTTTCCTCCCTCACTCCGTTTGAGGGAAGTGACTTTATCTTGGAAGAGATTGAAGCTTACTTATCAAGTGACTTCGGTTTCACCGAAATTGATTACGCTCCCATCGACATCGAGGGAGACATTCTTCTCATCGAGAAAATGCTCAATGAAGATCCTTCCTCACTCCCTCCTCAAGAACTTCATAAAGAGGAAATTAAAACAATTGAAAAATCTAATGATCCTCCCGAGGTCGAACTTAAGGACTTACCACCTCATCTTGAGTATGCATTTTTGGAGGGTGGCAATAAATTGCCCGTCATAATTGCTAAAGACTTGAATGAGGATGAAAAAGCCGCTCTCATAAAGGTTTTGAACACAAGCGAGCCATCGCTGGAAACTTTCCGACATCGGGAATTAACCCGAATTTTGTACACACAAGATTCTTATGGAGGATGACTTCAAACCGGCGGTCCAACAACAAAGAAGGGTGAATCCTAAAATTCATGAGGTTATCAAACAAGAAGTCATAAAACTTCTCGATTGCGGATTGATTTACCCTATTTGGATAGTCCTGGGTGAGTCCCGTTCATTGTGTGCCCAAAACGGGTGGCATAACCGTTGTTGAAAATGATGAAAACGAGTTGATTCCTACCGATTGGTTACGGATGGCGTGTTTGCATTGACTATCGAAAGTTAAATGAAGCCACCAGTAAAGACCACTTTCCCTTACCCTTCATGGACCAAATGCTTGAGAGATTAGCGGGAAACGAATACTATTGTTTCCTCGATGGTTTCTCGGGTTACTTTCAAATACCCATTGACCCACAAGATCAAGAAAAGACACATGTCCTTATGGAACATTTGCTTACCGACGCATGCCTTTGGCTTGTGTAATGCTCCGGACGCTCCAAAGGTGTATGATGGCCATTTTTCATGACATGATCGAAAAGACTATGGAAGTCTTTATGGATGATTTTTCGGTCTTTGGGGATTCTTTCCAAACATGTCTCTCCCATTTGGACAAGATGCTTGAACGTTGTGAAAACACGAATCTTTGTCTAAATTGGGAGAAATGTCACTTTATGGTCAAAGAGGGAATTGTCCTCGGCCATAAAATTTCTAAGCACGGGATTGAGGTTGACAAAGCTAAAGTTGATGTCATTGCAAAGTTACCTCCCACAACCGCCAAAGGAGTTAGAAGTTTCCTTGGTCATGCCGGATTTTATCGTCGTTTCATTCAAGACTTTTCAAAATATCCCTACCTATGACCCACTTGAAAAGATACTCCTTTCATGTTCTCTAGTGAGTGTGATGAGTGTGTAAATACTCATCATTTTAATCAAATCAACCGAAACGCTTAAAATGCTCACAAATGCATCAAAATATCAAAAATATTCCAAAATTGCATTTTATATGTTTCAGATGCAAAATGTTTAAAATCAGATGAAAAATGAGTAAAGTTTGCAGATTTGGCGCTTCAGTCCCCAAGTTTCTAAAATTGTCAAAAATAGTCCCTGAGCCATAATTTCAAAAGCAAAAGTCACCAAAGGTCCTTTTAAAATCATAAGTTGTCAAAATAAGTCCTTTGGTGAAAAATATACAAAGTTTGAGAAATTTTCAAAATTGGTCCTTCAAGTTTAAAATTTGGCGAAATGGCCCCCTAAAATTGAAATGACAAGTCTGGTCCTTATACTTTTTAAAAGTGTCATTTTCAGCCCTTGGATCAAGTTTGATGAATTGGCAGATTTGGTCCTTTCATTTTCTGAATTGCACAAAAAGGTCCCTTGGTTATTAAAACTCTTTAAACCTATTTTTGTCAAACCAATATGCTTTGGACCCTGCCTTCTACTTGTGACCCCTGTCATAATACAAATTTGACCCCCTTTATAATATCTGGTCAAACCACAAACAAATACCAAACCCGCCATCCCCTTTCCCCCAGTTTTCCCTCCTCCTTGTCTGCCCACAACCCACCACCAACAGCACCACCCACCTCCTCTCACCTCACCATGTTCCCTCCTCAGCAAGCTTCCAAGAAGCATTAATGCTTCCTCACCCACCATATCAACCCTATGCTAGATAACCATTTTGCGCCAAAAATCATTTTGAACGGTTGAGATCATTTCAAAGCCATCCAATGGTTTAGATTGTTGGGAAACATTCAGAAGAGAGAGACTAAGAGATTGGATTATAAAAGAGAAGCATTTGGAAGCAAGAGAAGAGTCTACTAGTTTTTCACCATTTTCTCATGTCGCTTTTATGTTTAATCTTTCAATTCAGTGTATAACTTGTAATGTTTTGTTAAATTGTATCAACTTTGAATATTTAAAGGTATTGAAACTCATTCCAAGTACAAATTTCAGTTTATGTTTACATTTGATCTCATTTGTAAGTTGACTGTTGAAATTTTCAAAGTCAAAAGCTTATTCAAAAGCTTCATCATGCTTGTTTCTCAGTTCTATTGAGCCTAAATAAGCTTATACAAGCTCACATTCAAGTTCCCATTCATTTTGAGCATTTGGATCAACAAAAGTCAAAAAAGAATGTGCATTTGGTCAATGGGTGATGCAGCTGCATGGGGTTGATATTAAGCTAGGTTAGGGGTTTAGAATAGAGGTTCACCGTTGATCTTGGGTTGACAAGCCATAGTGGCTAAGGGATCCTTGTAAGTGGAATTTAAAGTTTCTTTGCTAAATCTTCCTTTGTAGTTACAACTGGTGCATATCTGTTTAGAAAGTTGTATTTAGGATATATAATCTTAGTTTGATCAATGATGAGTGAATCGCTGCAAGTAAGGGTTTAGCTCATTTTAAGTGCTTGTCAGTTGATAGGGTGTTTGGATTATAGCTTTAATCGTCATTTAGTTATATGCAAATTGGTTGTTCATGCTTGTTAGACTCATTTGAGTCCTTATCTGCCTTACTTTCCTAGTGTTTAGTACTTGCAAAAGTCAAAATCCACCTTACAATCTCAACAATGCTCAACTGTTGACATTTTTGGAAACCAAAATCTTGAATTGTGTTTAAAAAACATAGACAAAGGTTGTATTAGCTTCATTCCATCATAATACAACAAGATCAGTCCAACAATTGGTTGCAAATCTCACTCAAAGTCAACAAATAAGTCATTTACTCATTTCAAAAGTCAAAAAACTGAAAATTGGTTTTCAGCCATACTAAGAGGAATTTTCTAGGATTCGATTTTGGGTCTTATTTAGTGAAATTTGTTGTTTTAAAACCCTTCTTGGTCTCTGCTTTACTTATTACCTATTTTTTGTATAATTTTGCAAATTTGCTTTAAGCTTAATAAGCTTGTGAAACTTGGGCCTCAGTTGCCCACCCTGCCATCTGAGCTCATATCACCTGAGACTTTTTCTCAGCTCTTGCAAGGTTGCACATGGCTCATAAGAGCTTATCATGGTCAATTTTGGTACAATTAATCTCACCCAGTGTCTCTTTAGGTTGCAAGTGGTAGTTTTCATTTTAGCTTAATTTGAAGATTGTGCTTGTGTTATTAAGTTGGCACCCAAAACTCGCTGTTTTAGTTAATTAGCAAAAATCTCAAAACATCAATATCTTTGTAATTTGTGATTCAGAGGCTATAGTCTCTGTTGATTTACTCAGTTGCATTTTGGTTATTATAGCATAGTAGAACTGCGGTAACTTTATGTTGGTAGCTTTTGTGGTTGTTGGCTTATCAAGTGCTTATTTATAAGCACCTATCATACAGCAGTTCATAATCTCCATGTACACAAGCACCTGTTTTTATATTTTTCTCAGATTTAGAATATAATTTTAGAGTTTTCCTGAATTTTCAGATTTTTCCTAGTTGTTTTGCTATTTTTCTTGATTTTAAGTAGTTTTAAGCATTTTAATTAGCTTTAATACATTAAAAATTCGAAAAGGTTCAAAAATAAGTTTTCAATTTTCTTAGGCTTAGATAAATATAAAAAGTAAAAAAAGTAATTTTCCAGATTTTTCATAGTTTATTTGGTAATTTTTAGTAATTTAATTAGTTTTTAATAGTTTAAAATTCATAGAAAATAGATAAATAGTCATAAAAATACAAAAATAGTTTTGAAAAGTCTATTTTGATATTTTAGACTTTTCCAAGTCTTAATTTTATTTTTCTAGTTTAATTTCCTATTTTCTTGTATTTTAGGTAGTTATTTAATAATTAAAAATAGTTTTTAATTAGATAATTAGTTATAAAAATAATTTTCTTTTTCTAAATATTTTCTTTTATCATTAGGTTTGCAAAAACATCATTTTCATATTTTTAGGGTTAATATTGACTTAGTTTCACGTTTTTAGTTGTACGTCACGTAGATTTTGATTTCAGTTTTATAAACTCATAAAACAAAAACATCATTTTAATTTTAGTGATAGCGTTTATTTAATAGATTTTATCTTTTTAACTTTCTTTAATTTGCATTTAAGCCATTGTAATTTGTTGGCTTTGTTTGTAGTTATAATCAATTCATAATCCCTTTTTCGTTCAAACTTCTCGATCACTATTCGTGAGTCGATCCATTGCATAGCTCGCTGGGACATAACGACCCGGGGAGACTCTATACTCTCCTGGATTTCATTGTATTGGTTTTTGAGCAGTTTTAAGTCGGTTACGGCCATTCACAAGTTGAGACTTGCGTGATTAGACTTGACTGTTGGAACCAATCAAATTTTTACGCCGTACGGGGCTGTGCGATCTATTTTTTCCATGTAGCAGATTAGTTGTTTGAATCCTCACTCTTTGTTTATATCATCCATATCTATCTATATATATATCCATATTTTCTTCTAAAAAATCCAAAAACCCAAAAACAACCAAAAACGTATAAAACACAAAAATATTTTTCCTTTTGTTTCTATATATGTATCAAAAATAAAAATACAAAAAGAATCGTCGTTTTCTTTAATAATTAACAACTTAAAAGATTACCACCGCAAACCAAGGCAGTGCACTACCTAACTGGGGGTGCGACCATAATAAGTTCCCGAACTAAAGATATAAAACTTGCCTTTGTGTCCTTGTGATTGGTGTACCTTTTTCAAAGAAGCCATTCATCTTGGATTATTGGTTAAGTTCACTGTTGTTTTGCCTCGATTTTGTGTTAATTGATGTTGTTGTGATATCGACGCTTCGAACCGTAAAACCCATAAATATTCTTCTCACCACCATTTTTACAAACGTCTTCATAATTCCATTTCTCTCCTTAACTCTGAGTTTCCTTAGAGTTAACTCTTGTGTATGCGCACTCGCTCTTCTAGATCTGTGAGCCCATTTCGTGAGCTTGTCAAGATTCCAAGAAGGCGTGTTCGTAGACTTTCTGCTCCAGCAGTCGGATCTGAGATCCGGACTGTTCGCACTACTTCCGCTGTCATGGCGGATGAAATTCTATGTGCGAGCTTCTCCGTGCACCCATCGACGGGTATGGAGATGCTATCGTTGTACCGACCATCGGTTGAAAATTTTGAACTCAAGACCGGGTTATTGAATCTTGTAACTTCAAATCAGTTCTACGGTTTTGAGCGGGATGATCCTCATGCTCATATAAGATGGTTTAACAAGATTGCATCTACCATCAAGTATAAGAATGTCCCTTCTCGATCTTTGTCAGTAGTTGTTTCTTCGTTCCCATTTTCTCTTGAGGGCAAGCCGGATTTGGCTTGAAAAGCAACCCCCTAAATCAATAGAGACATGGGAAGATCTGGTGAAGAAATTTGTGAATGAATTCTATCCTCCTTCCAAGACCACGAAGTCTTAAAATGAAATCATCAAGTTCACTCAGAAGTTTGATGAATCCTTCAATGAATCGTGGGATCGTTTCAAGGAATTGCTTCAAAAATGTCCTCACCACGGTTTCTCCGAGTTGATGCAACTCGATACTTTCTACAATGGAGTGAGTCAATCTGATCAAGATTATCTCAATTCCTCCGCGGGAGGAAATTTCCTAAGCAAAACTGTCAAAGAAGCTTTAGCGATAATCGAGAACAAGTCTAAAGTCCGCCTGCACGGCAAGCCGGTTGTTTCCCAAGTCAGTGTTGGTCCTTCTTCTTCTTCATCGCCCGTGAGTCAGTCTAGCACCGATGCTAAGATTGATAAACTCACGGAAGCTATTCAAGCTTTGGTTCTCTCCAACCAAAAGAAAGTCTCTTTTCCACAAACTTCACCTCCTGCTAAAGTTAAGAAAGTGGAAGTCTGGTGTTGTGGTGGCCCCCATGCTTACTATAACTGTATGGCCACCGATGGTAACCCTTTTGAAGCTAATGTGGGGGATGCCTAATCAAGGAGGCAATCAATATCGTGGTCCTGTAGACCCGAACCACCGTCCTAACCACTACTCTGACCTCCCGTTTCAATCAAACCAAAACCGTAATCAATCGAAAAAGACAGACCAAACCAAGGTTTTCAAAACCAAGGTCATTTCAATCAAACAACGGTTTTCAAAATCAGAATCAAAATTTCCAACATCAAGGAAATTACAATAGAAACCAGTGTCGTGGAAATTTCAACCCGGGTATTTTCATGCAAACAATCAAGGGAATTTTCAGAACCAAGGCCCTAATCCTAACAATAGAGGCCAGAATTTTCCCTGCAAACTCAAGCCATTGTTCCAACGGACCATCATCTCGATGAGTGTTGAAACAATTCATGAAATCCCAAGAGGAAATGAATCGTTGTTGGTCACCAGATTTCGACATCAAGAAGTCTTTAAATGATCGACCCTCGGCTCGTGTACTCTACCTAGCAACACGATCGCTAATCCGAGGGGCGATGCAAAGGCGATCACAACCCGGTGGTGCTTCATATGCTGGACCTGCTGTTCCTACTACCTCTTCTTCTTCTTCTATCCCGAAGGTAGTGGAAAGCGAACCTCCAAAACACAATGGACCTACGACTCCAATGCCCCTCCTCCGTGGCAATAAGTCAAGTTACCAAGGAAACAACGGACAAGGTGCATTATTCAAGTCCACGTACCAAGACACGTCCCACCTTCGGTAGTCCAACCTCAAGTGGTCCGTAAAACCCAAGTCAAATCAAGGAGTTGTTTTTGAACCTCCCGTAGCTCTGTTGAGAATCGAAATCCAAATCTTCTATTCCTTACCCCTCACGGTTACATGAGCAAAAGCTCCGCGAGAAAGCTAGTCATCAAATGGAAAAATTCTTTCAAATTTTCCAAGAACTTCACTTTGACATAAGCTTCGCGGATGCCATCATGTTAATGCCCAAGTTTGCATCTACTCTAAAACACATGTTGAGCAACAAAGAAAAGCTATTTGAAATGGCTAAGACTCCTTTGAATGAGAATTGCTCATCTGTCTTGTTAAAAAAGCTTCCCGAGAAGCTAGGAGATCCCGGAAAATTTCTTCTTCCTTGTGTTTTTCCTGGGATGATTGAATGCTTTGCCCTCGTCGATCTTGGTGCAAGCATCAATCTGATGCCTTACTCGTGTGGAAGAAACTTTCTCTTCCGAACTTATTCCTACCGCATGACTCTTGAGCTTGCAGATCGTTCTATCTCGCGTCCTCTTGGCATCGCCGAGGATGTATTTGTGAAAGTCGGAAAGTTCCATTTTCCCAAATGACTTTGTGGTCGTTGATTTCGATGCGACCCTCGAGTTCCCTCATTGTTGGGCGGATTTCGAGGACGGGCCGTGCTCTTATTGATGTGTTTGAGCAAGAGATCACTCTCGTGTGGGTAATGAAGTGTTACTTTAACTCGATCAAACTTCGAGGTACTCCTCAAATTATGATTCTGAATCAGTTAATCGAGTCGATTTAATTGACATTGCTTCAGAGGAGTACTCTCAAGAGTTTCTTGGTTATCTTCATAATTCTGTGGGTGGGAATTCCACCACATCTTCTCAACCTATCATTGCCGACTCTTCCCCCTCTCTCACTCCGCTTGAGGGAGGTGACTTCCTTCTGGAAGAGATCGATGAATTTCTGGCTACTGATGAATCAATTCCGCCTGGAATTGATGGTGTTTATGATTCGGAAGGGGATATTCTCTATCTTGAGCAATTGCTTAATGAAGATCCATTACCTTCACTCCCTCCGAAAGAGATCACGATTGAGGAAATCAAATCAGGCAATCATCTCAACTGAAGAATTTCCCGAGGTTGAACTTAAGGACCTACCTCCTCATCTTGAGTATGCATTCTTGGAGGGTGATGATAAATTACCCATCATAATTGCTAAAGACTTGACTGAGGAGGAGAAAACTGCTCTCATAAAGGTCTTGAAGTCACACAAGCAAGCAATTGCTTGGAAACTCTCCGATATTAAGGGTATCAACCGGAATTTTGTACTCACAAAATCTTAATGGAGGATGACTTCAAGCCAGCAATCCAAAGTCAGAGAAGGGTGAATCCTAAGATTCACGAGGTTATCAAACAAGAGGTTCTCAACTTCTTGATGCCGGCCCGATTTGATTCGATCTCGATAGTCCTTGGGTTAGCCCGATCCATTGCGTTCCTAAAAGGGTGGCATTATCTGTTGTCACGAATGAAGAAAACGAGTTGATTCCGACTCGATTGGTTACGGGTTGGCGTGTGTGTATTGACTATCGAAAGTTAAACGAAGCCACCCGTAAAGACCATTTTCCTCTACCCTTCATGGACCAGATGCTTGAGAGATTAGCAGGGAACGAGTACTATTGTTTCCTCGATGGTTTCTCCGGTTACTTTCAGATCCCCATTGATCCGCTGGATCAAGAGAAAACCACATTCACCTGCCCATACGGGACGTTTGCCTATAGACGTATGCCTTTTCGCTTATGTAATGCTCCCGCACGCTCCAAAGATGTATGATGGCCATTTTCCACGACATGATCGGGGAAACTATGGAGGTGTTTATGGATGACTTCTCGGTCATTGGGGACTCGTTTCAGACATGTCTCTCCCACTTAGACAAAATGCTAAAAAGGTGTGAAGACACCAATCTATGTCTAAACTGGGAGAAGAGCCACTTTATGGTCAAAGAAGGCATAGTCCTTGGCCATAAGATTTCTAAGAATGGGATTGAGGTTGATAGAGCAAAAGTTGATGTTATTGCTAAATTACCTCATCCTACTACCATCAAGGGTATTAGGAGTTTTCTAGGTCATGCCGGGTTTTATCGTCGATTCATTCAAGATTTCTCTAAAATCGCCCGGCCTATGACCCATCTTCTCGAAAAAGATGCTCCTTTTATCTTTTCTCCCGAGTGCATCGAAGCTTTTGAAACACTTAAGAAAAAGCTTACTGAAGCACCCATTCTAGTTGCCCCCGACTGGGATTTACCCTTCGAGCTCATGTGCGATGCAAGTGACTTTGCTATCGGTGCAGTCTTGGGGCAACGCAAAACTAAGCATTTTCAGCCTATCCACTACGCGAGCAAAACTATGATCAAGCTCAGACCCATTACACCACTCAAAAAAGAATTATTAGGCTGTGGTGTATGCGTTGAGAAGTTTCGCCATATCTTATCTTGACCAAATGCGTGGTGTATACGGATCACTCGGCACTCAAATATCTCTTTGCAAAACAAGATGCAAAGCCGAGATTGCTCCGTTGGGTTCTCCTCCTACAAGAATTTGATATCATTATTCGTGATAAAAAAGGAGCCGAGAACCCGGCTGCGATCATCTGTCCCGATTAGAGAACCCTCACCAGGATGTGTTTGAGAAAAGGAAATCAATGAAACATTTCCTCTCGAAACACTCAATATGGTTTCTTTTCGTGGAGACGCTTCTACCCCATGGTTTCGCGACTTTGCAAATTACCATGCGGGTAACTTTGTGGTGAAAGGGATGTCGTCCCAACAAAAAAATAAATTCTTTCAAAGATGTGAAACATTATTTCTGGGACGACCCCTACTTGTTTAAAATCTGTGCGGATCAAGTCATCCGCGATGTGTGTATGGTCAGGAAGCTATTGACATTCTCAAGGCTTGCCATTCTGGACCTACTGGGGACATCATAGCCCCAACTACACCGCCAAGAAGGTGTTTGATTCCGGGTTCTATTGGCCCACGATCTACAAGGATGCCCATGAATTCGTCAAAACCTGTGGACGCTTGTCAACGCTCAGGAATATCTCACAAAGGAATGAAATGCCGCAAAACGCCATTCAAGTGTGTGAGATTTTTGACATCTGGGGTATTGACTTTATGGGGCCATTTCCTTCTTCCCATGGTAACAAATACATTCTCGTGGCCGTTGACTACTTGTCAAAATGGGTTGAAGCTAAGGCTTTACCCACCAACGATGCCCGAGTTGTAGTGAAATTCTTGAAATCTCTATTTGCTAGGTTTGGAACTCCACGAGCCATAATCAGTGATCGTGGTACGCATTTCTGCAATGACCAATTTGCAAGAGTCATGCAAAAGTATGGTGTAACTCACCGTACCTCTACTGCGTACCACCCACAAACAAGTGGGCAAGTGGAAGTGTCTAACCGGGGGATAAAAGAATTCGAGAGGACGGTTGGCGAAAACCGTGCCTCTTGGTCGGATAAGCTAGATGGCGCACTCTGGGCCTTCCGCATAGCTTACAAAACACCCATCGGGTGCACTCCTTACAAGCTGGTGTACGGGAAGGCATGTCATCTTCCGGTTGAGCTCGAGCACAAGGCATACTGGGCCTTGAAGCATGCTAACTTTGATATTCAGATACCGGTGATCATCGGAAAGTTCAAATGAATGAATTAAATGAACTCCGTGATCAAGCTTACGAGAACTCTTTGATCTATAAACAAAAGACAAAGAAGATTCATGACTCAAAAATCAAAAACCGCGTTTTCAACGCCGGTGATCGAGTCCTTCTTTTCAACTCAAGATTGAAGATTTTCTCGGGAAAATTAAAATCCTGCGGTTCCGGTCCATTTACTATCGCTAAGGTTTATCCTTATGGTACCATTGAGTTATCTCAACCCGATGGTCCTAATTTTAAAGTGAATGGTCATCGAGTGAAGCATTACTTTGGAGAGGACATTCCACCCGTGATTGTCCCGGATTTACAAACTTTCCCCATGAACCAATGAATGCGGGATCGAGTCAAGCTAGCGACTCGGGAATCAAAAAAAGTAGCATGCCATATGGGTTTTCACCCATATTTCTGTCTTCTTTCTACTTTCTACCACTCTAGTGTGGGGGAGATGCCCCACACTTGTATATATGTTTCAACAAAAAAAAAAATCTTCTTTCTAAATAATGGCCGTAGTATTTCCCTTTCACGTTCTTTGTTTCGGCATAACCGCCGGTACTTTGAATATTGAGGGCAATATTCATTTCTAAGTGTGGGGGGGAATTCTCACGAATTTTATCATGTAATTATCCGCCTAATTTCCCCGTTTTTGGCCAAAATTTTTTTTGGAGTAAGTGTTTTTCACTTACTCAATTGGTTATCAACCGCCATGTTCAGTAAGACAAAAGGATTGGCTAATCCAGGAGCAAACGGCTCTTGGTAAAGATTTCTCAAATCCGCTTATATGGCTTGCAATTTGCCCAAAATTGTATGGTTCTCAACTCACCATGTCCTAAAAAGTGAAGAGTTGGCTAGCCCGCAAGGTTATGGCTTGTGGTAAAGGCAATGGAAAAACCATAATTGGTAATCAGCTCACCAAAGATAATTTCGATAATTTATCTAAGAGTTGGCTAGTCCGTATGGGTACGGCTTGGTAAAGACACATCAAATCCGGTATATGGTTTATGATTTGCCAATAAATCAGATGGTTATCGGTGTACCATGGTTCTTACTTGAACTAAAACATTTGGCTACTCCCGAAGTAATGGCTTTTGGTAAAGAGATTCAAATCCATTAAGTTTTTCTCAAAAGATTGCTAGGACTAGCAATAGTTTAGTGTGGGGGATTGATGAGTGTGTAAATACTCATCATTTTTGGTCAAATCTGAACCGCAAATCGCTTAAAAATGCTCACAAATGCATCAAAATACTGAAAATATTCCAAAATTGCATTTTATATGTTTCAGATGCAAAATGTTTAAAATCAGATGAAAAATGAGCTAAGTTTGCAGAATTGGCGCTTCAGTCCCCAAGTTTCAAAAGTTGTCAAAAAAAAGTCCCTCGAGCACATAATTTCAAAAGATAAATCACCAAAGGTCCTTTTAAAATCATAAGTTGTCAAATTTAGTCCTTTGGTGAAAAATGTCAAAAGTTTGAGAAAATTACAAAATTGGTCCTTCAAGTTTCAAATTTGGCAAAAATGGCCCCTGGAAATTGGAGAATGGCAAGTTTGGTCCTTGTACTTTGTGAGATTGTCAGTTTTAGTCCTTGGAGCAACTTTTCAGAATTGGCAGCAGTGGTCCTTGAAGTTTCAGATTTTACAAAAGAGGTCCTTGTGTTATTAACCTTTTAACTCCCATTTAGACCCTTGTCAAACCAAATGGACCCTGCCTTTATCCCTTGTGACCCCCTG